>CAXIVR010000011.1:20080514-20253014 GCA_964035755.1 Teleogryllus oceanicus | reverse complement strand
CGTACCAAAAAGCGCAGAAAGCAATAACGGATAGAAAATGAGAATTATACAACTCAACTCAACCATTGCGCAGTCGCCCAGGATATCCTGGCACAGTCGGTTAGGAATGGGAGGCTGATTTAGCAATAGGATGCGAGCAGTATACTAACCGTGAAGATACAGCGTGGTTATCTGACCTTCACAACCAGGCGGCAATCTGGGCCTGTGGAAAACACATTCCAGCAAGTAATGACGAGACCCGGAGCTGGATTTGTCTGGGTAAAAATCAACGGCGTTTACATCTACAGCTGTTATGCCTCACCAAACGCGACAATGGACGAGTTTGAGCAGTTCCTCACCGCTTAGTGATGACGCAAGAGGACGAAACCCTGTGATAGCTGGAGATTTCAACGCCTGGGCGGTTGAGTGGGGTAGTTCGTCCACCAATGAGCGAGGTCGAGCAGTCTGCATCCTCTCCCTCTGAATGTAGAGCTTCACAACACAGGAGACATACACACCTTCCGCCGAGGGGCGTGGATCTGTGTGGATCTGACATTCATGTCAGATAATCTTTGAGAATGGGAGTGTCCTGAGAGTTAGTGAACACTATACCCATAGTGACCACCAGGCACTTTGTAATGAGGTGAAAATCAGCTGGAGGGATAATTTTGTGCCGAAATATCAGCCAGCTGGGTGGAATGCAAAACGTTCGACGAAGAAGTTTTCCGGCAATGTTTGGAGACGATAGTGCCAACAGGTACCGCAGATGACAAAGCTGGGCAGGTGATGAAATGGATAACCAAAGCCTGTGATGGCTATGTCTAGACGGGGCGCAATCTTCGACGTTCACCAGTTTACGGTGGACTGAGGAAATCGCCCAATTACGACGGAGGTGCCTTGAGCCAGAAGACAGTGCCAGAGAGCTGTGGCAGAGACAACTTTCCTCAATTGCAAGAGCAATACAAACTCGCTCGAAGCCAGTTGAAGATAGAGATCCGCAAGAGCAAACGCTTATGCTCCAAAGCCTGTGTGACGAGGTGGAAAAGGATCCATGGGGTAGGCCGTACAAGACGGTCATGTGTAGTTAAGACAGCGGCACCACGTTCTCCAACTTGCCCCAGTATGCTGCTCAGAATTGTGACAGCCCTATTCCTGGAGCCACCCCGGTGACTCAGTTAATATAGCGTTATCTGAGCTAGAAATAACTCCTCCAGTCACGCAAGAAGAAATTCTGCACGCAATCAGCAGAATCGGCAACACAAAGGCTCCTGACCGGATAACATTCCAATATTGCCCTCAAGATCATGGATACTCGCTCACACCGACATCTTTGTGGATCTTTTATTATTCGTGCTTGAGGGAAGGGGTGTATCCAGAAAGATGGAAAAAACAGCGCTTGGTGCTCCTCCCTAAGGGGAATAAATCACCCGAAGATCCATCATCATACCGGCCATTGTGTATGCTTGACACAGCTGGCAAGGTTCTGGAGAGAATTATTAGTACCAGACTAGAAAAGCTGTGGAGGAGGGAGGAGGCCTTCAGAAAATCAGTATGGTTTCGCAGAGCCTGCTCGACTGTTGACGTAGTCCAGCTTGTCGAACACCGCCCGACAAGCAATTGGAGGAAGCAGATGGAAAAGAGGCCCAAAACAGTACTGTGCTGTCGTTACGTTAGATATTAAAAATGCATTCAACCTCGGCCAGGTGGAGTAATATTCACTACCGAGCTCTCCGCAGATTTAATGTGCCAACGTACCTGAGAAGATTGTGGCCGAGTATCTGAGTAATAGAGCCCTGATTTACAATACAAATAATGGGCCGAAGGTACATAATATCACGGCTGGTGTCCCGCAAGGGTCGGTATTGGGTCCACCATTATGGAATGTGATGTATGACGAGGTTCTTCGGCTTCCCCTCCCAGAAGGAACCAGTATTATTGGTTTGCGGACGACATTGCTATCGTCGCCGTTGCAAAGTACATTGAGGAAATTGTGTATATTTGCAACGAAGCGATCGCTATTGTTAGTCAGTGGTTGAAGTCCTCAGGGCTGCAGTTAGCTGAGCACAAGACTGAGGTTATCCTAGTCACTAGCAGGAAAAAGAGAGAAACCATCACTCAAAGTCGGAGACCACCATATTGTATCGCAGCCGTCGATCAAATATCTTGGTCTCATGATTGACGCCCGTCTGACATTTGCTGACCACCTGAAGTACGCCAGCAATAAAGCTGCGGTAATTAATGCAGCATTGTCAAGACTAATGCCCAACATAGGCCTTGTCAGGAGAAACGGAAGCTTCTGGCCTTGGTTGTGAGGTCCGTCTTGCTCTATGGAGCCCCAGTATGGGCCAACTCCATGTCGATAAATAGTTACATCCGAGGGATGACGTCAGTGTACAGGTTATCAGCATTGCGGGTAGCTTGTGCATTCCGCACTGTGTCAAACGATGCAGTGTGCGTCATCGCGGGGATGCCTCCTGTAGATATCTTGGCGCAGGAAAGACGGAGGCGATATCACAAAGAAGAGGAGAACCAGACTGCTTGACAACACTGCTCGAATGGCAGGATCGATGGGACAAGTCCATTAAAGGAAGATGGACATACCGCATGATTCCTCTCCATTGCACTGTGGATCAACCGTAAACACGGCGAAGTAAATTTCTTCTTGACACAGCTGTTGTCTGACACGGATGCTTTCTGGCATATCTCCACAGGTTCAAGCTCTGAGGATACCCCATTCTGTCCATTATGTGAACCTGCAGTCGAAGACGCCGAGCATGTGTTCTTCCAGTGCCCGCGATACCATCTGCAGCGACGGCATCGTTATGAGTATACTCGGATCGACCTGCTGACACCCGAAGCAATGGTTGGGTGCATGCTCGCCTCAGAAACCAACTGGGATGCGGTGGAGCTCGTATGCGCAGACCATAATAGCTGAGCTGAGGAGAATAGAAAGGGAAAGAAGGGAAGTCGATTGATCCTCGTTTGACCCTCGTTTGACCCTTCCTACGTTTTGACGAAGAGAAGTGGCTTGTGACTAAGCCACTCTAATCCACTCCCGTGATGTAATGCCTAACGGCGGTTCCGCGGGGAGGATGGAGGAGAAGGGGTGGTTTTAGGGTAAAAATCTCACACTATCATGTGGTAATACGGGCCACATGGTGTCTTTTGAAGATTTCCACCTACCCTCGCAAAAAAACAAAAACAAAAAAAACAAACAAACAAAAAACACACACACACACACCGTGTGATCAGTATAAAACGCAACCCAATGCTGGCAAAGCGAAATGCACTGGCAACCATGTTTGAGCGAGTCGGACAGCAGCTGGTGGTTTCAAGCAGGTAAACTGTCGGGCTGTACAACTGTCCCCTATCCCGCTAGCACCATCTTGAAGAGGAGCGCAGGTGACCGCCGAGTTCAAAGAGAAAGGCAAGCGTCTGCTTGTTTGGCGTCGAAAGAAAAATTGAATTGTCACGAACGACGATTGCTTCGTATATTGTTTAAAAGTTAAATAAACTTGCCTTGTTAAGTATACATTGAGGTAAATATAATAGTACACTTCGCTTGTTTTAGTTTTTATAACAAGATACCTAAGTCTAGACATGTATATGTTTTATACTATTCTTTTAAATAAATATCGCTAAATTATAAAATTCAGATTCACATAAATAAATGTTTGTTGTTATTATTATTGAATAAGGTTACTTTAAAACTTCTTAACTACTAATTAACTAATTAAAATATAACAAAAAATTAATTTCTCAATTTATTCTGATACGTATCCGCCGTTACCGGTTTTTTGAAAAACAACCGGCCAATTAATCTGCGTCGATAAACGGCGTACCATACACCAATCTTTTTTTAATGCAATGGTGTCTCTACTGTTTACAATAGCCTTTTTTTCTCTGCTGCCCGGCACTGTTTGAAAGATTGCGTTCGGAAACATTCCTCCATCAAAACTGGGTGTTGCCTACGAGGCGCGTCTTAAGTTAACTGCAGTTGAAACTATGAATGAAGACGCGCCTGTTTTGCAGGTATGACTCACCACACAGGAAGGGGGTGAGTGAAAAGAAGCGGTTGGTGGTGAACGGAGTGTCGCTGAAATGCAGTAGAAGGAGCTGTCCAAGACGCAGTGTTGCAAAACTTTCGCTTTTCTCTCAGTGCCTTGAACAGTAGGGTTGCGTTTTATACTGATCACCCGGTATATATACAACAAGAAAATTAACCAAAAATCAAACAATCAATGAACCACAATCAATCAACGGGGCTCCGAAGCGAAAGCAATGAAGAACCTTCAAGTACCTCCGGCCTCGACGAGACCCATACCAGCGCCGCCTTCGTGTCCTGTAGCAGCATCTCCAGCAGCCGCAGCATCTTGCTCTTGAAGGCCGGGCACAACTCGTCGAAGCCGCCGACGTGGACGCTCACGGGCCCCGGTCTCCCACAGCGCCGCGCCTCCAGCGCCGCGCCGCGCCTGCGGTCGCCCGCCGCCGCCGCCGCCAGCGCAGCCGCGTCACGGTGACTCGCGTCAACGCTGAAACGACGCTGCAAAGGCATGCGCGCTGCCCGAGCGCAGGAGGGAGAAATGCTGCGGACTTTGGACGAACAGTGCTTTATAACAATTGTAATCCATTTTTACTCTCTCGTATACATGCGTATATACGGAGTATAGAGAAAGTTATGTAATGCTGCGGAAAATTGATTCCGAGATTTCAACGGAAATACACGTTTGGGGTCACCTGATACCGAAAAGTGTTTTTTTTTTCAAAACGTCCGTCCGTCCGTCCGTCCGTCTAGCTGGCTCTATTTTAAAAATGTAATATCGCCAGCAGCTGCGTCACGTGACACGGCGTCAACGCTGAAACGACGTTGCAAAGGCATGGGTGCGCTGCTTTGGGGCGCAGGGAGGGAGAAATCCTTAGTTCGTACGTAGTATATTGAACTTTTGGACGAACGAAAATTGATTACAATTGCTTTATAACAATTGTAATCAATTTTTACTTTTTCGTATACATACGTATATACGAAGTAATATACGTTGTATAGAGAAAGTTATGTAATGCTGCGGCAAATTGATTTTGAGATTTCAACGGAAATACACCTTTGGGATCACCTGATACCGTAAAAGTGTTTTTTTTCAAAACGTCCGTCCCTCCGTCCGTCCGCCTGTCTGTCTCGCTCTAGTTTAAAAATGTAATATCGCCAGCAGTTGCCTCACGTGATACGGTGTCAACGCTGAAACGACGTTGCAAAGGGATGGGTGAGCACAGGGAGGAGAGTGTTATGGGATTGAACTTTTGGACGAACAAAAAGTTTATAACAATTCGTAATCCATTTTTAATTTTCTAAAACATACGTATATACGGGAGGATATATTCGTAGTGTAGAGAAAGTTATGTAATGCTGTGGAAAATTGATTTGAGATTTCAACGGCAAGACACCTTTGGGGTCACCTGGATACCGAGAAAACGTTTTTTCGAAAATGTCCGTCCGTCTATCCATCTGTGTGTGTGTCTGCCCGTCTGCCCGTCTGCCTGTCTGCCCGTCCGCCCGTCTGCCCGTCTGCCCGTCTGGCCGGAGTGGAGCGGCAGCAGTGAAAGCGGAAGGGAAAAAAGCAGTGGCGTGAGGTGAGCAGGGTGAGTGGAAGCAGTGGCATCCGCCCGTCCGCCCGTCTGTGAGCACTACTAGCGTCTAAACCACGATCTTTTCCAAACTGGGAAGAAACGCTGTCCATCTGGCCCCAGTTTAAAATGCAACATCGCCAGCAGTTGTGTCACGTGACACGGTGTCAACGCTGAAACGACGATGCAGCATGGGTGTGCTGCCCTTAGCACACGTAGCACTCCCTAACACTAAAACGGTATAGGGATGATTTTTGGAAGAAGAAAGTGCCTAGTTTGCTCATGAACTGTTTAAACACTTAAATGCGTTAACATTAGGAGCAAGCTGAACAGCTTCTTCAGTTTAAACAGTACTTCATTTGAAAAGCCACGCCAAACGCTGGCTGCCATGCTGAATGGCCGCGTCACGAGGCACGGCGTCAACGCTTAAACCACGATGCAAGGACATAGGTGTGCTGCTCCGGAGCACTGATTTTTGCTACATCTGCGCAGCACCAGGTACGTCACAAACCACACAACACAGGCACTTGGTTTAAAAAGCCGCGCCAGACGCTGTCTGCCATGCTGAATGGCAGGCTGTGTCACGTGGCATGGCGTCGTCACTGAAACCATCAGGCAAGGACAAGGGTGTGCTGCTCCGGTGCACTCCGGAGCCGAGATGCAAATAATTCTCCTGAACCTAAAGAAACGACGTTCGTTTAGGAAATTAGTGCGTTGACTTCCAGTGTCGACACCACGTTATCAGTAAATACGATTGCCAGAGTAAGTATCATTTGGAGGAATGTGAAGAAAATGAGGTTAATTTAATTAATCACATTTTTCTAATTGCATTACTAATAATATTACAATTAAGAATAATTATTTCCCAAACCAATGTGAATTATTTCTGAATTGTTGGTATCTGATTTGTTTTGTTCATGTCCATGATTGTTCTTTAACAAATATTTGACTTGCGATGAATCAATGGTTGTTACGTTGCTAAGGATGTTAAATTTCTTAACATACAGCTAGGTACAAGTGCACTTAATAAATCTGCACGGTTGCACATTAACAGGGTTTAAAGACGCATGTGACCGATAAAATAATTTAATTGTGACCCAATATATATATATATATATATATATATATATATATATATATATATATATGTGTGTGTGTGTATGTGTGTGTGCGTGTGTGTGTGTGTGACGAATGCGGGTGCCCACGTTCGTCCCACACGCCCACGCAACATGCAGACGACGGCTGTAGACGTGGTGAGCGAGCGCGGCGCCATTCAAAAGGGGCGCGTCTCCAAGACTGGCACGGCGCGAGGCAGGCGACGTATCAACTGTCGGAGTGGGGAGAGAGGTGATGACGCCGCTACCCCTACGAGGATGGCGGCGGCTGCACATTCTTTCTTCGGGTCCGTTCCGTTCGAAAAGCAACCTGCACCAGCGACAGATTAATAGATAAAGATATTTCTGGACGCCGAGACGTATAGATTGTCACTTAGTTATTAGAATTTTGCCGGAGGAGACTTATGTCTGTCGAGGACGGGATAAAGTGATCGGAATAAAATAGTTAAAAATGATTCAATGGTCAGTAAAGAAGGGACAGTAATTTCCATGGTGAAGACGCAGTTACTTTCTATTAGAGGCGCTGAGTAGACAGCGACGCGTACGCCCGAAGTAAGCAATTACGCAAGTATTCAATCAGTTGTGACCTGCAAGAAATAAGCAGACGAGGACGTGAGGTGTCGTGAGAGGAAGAGGGAAGGAGACGGGAGTGGCGAAGGAGCCTAGGAATTGCCAGACGAGGACGTGAGGTGAAACGTCACGCACCGCAGCCGTGAGCAGCTGGCATCAGCGAGGCGCTGGGAACGTCGGCGTCGGCGTGCGCCGTTGCGCCCAAGGTCGACTCGCGAGGCGCGCAGTGACGGGAGCGGCGAAGGTAATGAGCGAACAGCAAAAGCGTTGAAATATAGGTCAACGCTCGCGACCGGAGAAAGCTTTAAAAATGAACGTTGGTAGGGAGAGATAAAATAGTGCACGGAGCTAGCAGGGAAAATAAAAATTAATTGCCATTTTAAGTAATTTGTCAATAGAATTTTTATAAAAATTTTGTTTGGTTATGTTATTCACAGTAACCATAAATTAGTTGAGAGTATTATGTAATTGTTCACATGTTAATGTTACTTTTTTTAGACTAAATGTAAATCTGAACCCGGCATCACTGGGCAGGTTTAACATAAATTGGAGTAAATTTCAGGTGTAAACTAATCGACGGGAATTCCCAGGTTAAATATACGAAAGAAATGAATGAAGGTTTCATGCATTCAAAGAGAAAAATACCATTGATTCTTGTTGTTCTGTGTATTCTTTTATGTGCGCTCAATGTAACCATTTGAAAGGGTTTCAGAATATTAAACCTAGTTCAATTGATTTATGTGGATAATTGTTTGAATTTCCTCTCGACACCCAAAAAGGTATTACAAAGGTCGCAAGAGCATTATATCTGCGAATTCTGACAGGCGTACAGGAATTCAAGGAGTGGGGATGTCTGTCAGAAATATATATATATATATATATATATATATATATATATATAGTGACATACCAATATGTCACTGAATATTGTACACATTTATTATAAAATGGCGCCAATTAAAGAGTGATAAATTATGAATATGCTAGCATAGCACGGTAAGCGAGCTGTCGTCAAGGTCAACATATTCATGCAGTGACAATCGCGGAGACGGCTAGTTAATTCTGTATAGAATTCAGAGATTGGCCGAAAAGCAGGACAGTCGAAGACGGCTGTCTGTTTTGCAAGAGATTTATAGATTGGCTAGGTAATGAAGTGTTATCTGCAAATAAACAATCGGAAAATGGACTGAGCTTGCAGGGCTAAAAGAACACGAGAGACATCTGACTGATGCTGTGCTCGAACGGATCGTACTCCAAATTAATGTTAGGAGTGTTTTTTCTTTGGGACCTGTAAGCATCTACTAGGGAATGGATATTGAGAGTACATCAAACGGAACACTAAAGTGTGACAGTGGAGTTTAAAATATTTCAAGCGTGAACGAGTTGGAGGGACATTGAGGGCTTGGGCGAAGTTGTCAGTGATTGGACTGGAATAGTAAGGGGCTACTTATTGATCTGATGAACGGGTGATTGAAGTGCCTGAGAAAAGAAGAGAAGATGCGTCTGGACCTGAGGACGGCGGCGTTTGAGATGGATAAAGATGGCCCAAAGCGCGCGAAGACATAAGGTTGAAACGGTCATGACAAACGCTTCTGACTTTATATTGCAAAGGCAATACCAAAATTGTTTAAATTGTTTAATAAATTTCCATGTTTTTGAGAAATGAATATATGATTTTTCATTGAGCCAATTCTAGCAATGAAGTAGCAAGATAGACAGATATTTGCTTTTCAGGTTCCTCGACCGAGTTTGTTTGAATATATTCAGTTTATTTCAATATATATATATATATATATATATATATATATATATATATATATATATATATATACATATATATATGTATATATATATATATATATATATATATATATATATATTGTGACGGAAACATATATCGTTGGACTATTCTCTGGCGCGCGTGGTACACGTAACCTTGTCTTTGACCAGGGTCGTTAGGCCCTGAGGGGTGTGAAGCACCGCTCAAGTTACTTCAGCGCCGTGCGGCAGCCTACTGTCGCTCCGACGCCAGGCCTGTCAGGTTGTTCGTCTGTCTCGCCTGTGAGAGGCAAATAAGGTAGCTTGCAATGATGAATCAGGATGGATCGAATCTAAATTGAAACACTTGATGGCTCTGTAAAATTAGGCATGTATTCTGAAACTTTTCCAGAGTACATACATACACACTAGATTATTATAAACAAATTGGGTAATCCTATTTTTATGGATAATTATAATCCTAATTCTGGATTAACATTCTTGCTCCATCTTGTGCAAATAAACAATAACCTCCTACCTTAAATACTCGTAATCACATCTTGCCCAAGCAATTACAATACTCGGGCAATTTAATTGTTTATGCAAACCTACTGATCTTAGCACTAAAATGTTCTTTCAGTCTGTTCGTTCCACTATGTTGGATTGAACTGAATTCCTGTGTTATGTGCCTGGCAAGAACACTCCTATACCTTTAATTGCCACCTTGAAATACATGACCTGCGGTCTGAATGCACGGCATCACGCTTCGGCGATTGGGGAACACGTAACCTGACTCGGCCAACGCAGTGACTGACCTCAGCCAGTTTATCGCTGCGAACGGCTGCTCGTTGCGGTGACGCTCGACCTCGCTCCTCGCTGCGCTAGTTACTCGCCGGTCCGCGATGCCCTTGGCCCGTTCGCAGTAGCAGTACAATCTTCTCCAGCTGTCCCGTAGGACGGCCGTGCCTCTACGCCCGTCTTCCGTTCCCAACAAACTTGCTTCTTTGGCTGTGTTGCACCAGGAATGTCGCCTCAGCCTTCCGCTTTGGCGATGCGGCGTAGTTGCGACGTAATGATAGTCTACTCGACTCCTTCGGGCGATCTCTATCAGAATGTTCGGCCTTTCTCAGAATGTGTCGCGATTGCTACCAAAACTCTCCGGCGCCCTCTCCGACTGTCCTTCCTGACTGTCTTTCTCTGACTGACTGGTTTCTCGGGAACCCTTCCCCTCGAGACTGTTCCCTGTTTTCTTCAACGGGCCACCGCAGGATTTAATTTTTCCAACGCCATCGCCCCGAAATCATTGGCGACCACTCGTTACGTCCGACTTCAGCCGCGGCCGACGTCAGACACGACGTACCAACGCGCCACATTCGAGTGGTAAACACCGCGATTTATCTTGGCGTTTTTGCCTGGGGTTCTGTCGCTGGGGCGCATATCAGAGTTTTCGTCCCAATATATATATATATATATATATATATATATATATATAACGCCCCGTCCACATGGGCTGAGCGATGCCTGGCCGCGAGGAGGCGAGCAGCGGGGTAGTCAAAGTGCCGCTTACGCCGGGTCTTAAGTCCGAGGGTTCCAAGCAGAGTTCGCTGCGTAGAGGACAGGCCGATGCTTGCGTGCGCTCAGTGCCCGGTCCTTTATGAGGAGCAGCGACCGGAGAGAAATGGAGTGGGGAGAGCCGGGAGTGTGGAGCAGAGCCGTGTTGGTATATGGATGTGGCTCGCCACCGCAAAACATGAGAGGAGTGTAACATGAAAAATTAATGTACTGAATTTAATGCACGAAGAGAGGTGATATAGTGTCTGAGGTGCGTTGAAGATGAAGGGACGAGGCATGCAAAGGTAACTGGATAGAGAATGGGAATCTAATACAAAACTGGAGTCCTAACTGATTAATGTGAGTGCTAATAAAGCATTTAATTAACGGTTGTATAGTTGAATTGTGTAGGCGTGAGGTTAGAGGATCAATCTCTCCTTAAATTGAGTTGCAGTAGTCCAATTTGGAATTGTGAAAGTATTGTAGGTGAGAGTCCTGGCATTTGGGGCGGCAAGTGATCTATTCTGACGGTTCTTTTGCCGGATGTGTATATTTCTTTAAATACAAGATGTCTTGTTGCATTATTTAAGTTGAGGACTTAAAGAGACTGATAAAATGAATTTATGTATACAATGGGACACAATCACCAATATGCATATGTGGATTGTGAACTGAAAAGAGCTCGAAGAAAGGTGAACTTTCATTTTCATTAACTGGTACTGATAATTATGTGCTTTCTATTTGTAACTTATATTGCAATTTCCGTACTATAAGGAATGTCAAGTATTGTTAATTTCTGGTCAAGTTGTGAGATTCTGCAGTTTCTCTATGGTAGTGCAATATTTTATTGAAGATTGTCCAATATCACAGATTGTGAAAAAATAGCTGAGAGGAAGGAGGACAGTTACACTGCTATTTCTACTGCCATAACGTTCAGAAAAATGTTTATTCATGATTTCGTTCTGATCATAATTAATATGGTGTGATTTCATGGCAGGTAGAATTAGCATGTAGCAGGAATGCTATGTGACCATGCAGGATAAAGAGAAAGAAAATGTTGCAATGATTACTTGTATGGTAATGAACTAAGATACCATTAAAACTTTGGGTAATATACACCTACTTTCTTGAGTATTTATCAAAAGGTATAAGAAAACTTGTCAGTCAAGAATACTTCATACAATTTCTGGAGAAATGGGTGTAGGATTTATTCTAAAGTTTATATTGTAAAATTAAATTTCTATTAATGTGTGTTGATCATAAAAGAATGTCTATCTTAGAGTTTACATTGGAAATCAAAGTTCTATTGCTGTGTGTTGATCATGATTGGATGTGAATTCATTATTGAAATGAGGGAATCGTGATGAGGAATGTATAAATCTGAATTGTTTTGGAGTGAAGGAACATAAGTGTTGTATAAATTAATTGAATGATAATATTAATTCCAAGGGACTTAATCATTTGTTCAAAGTTAATAATGTGATTTTCCCCATTTTTTTAAAAGGATGTTACGGTTATAATTTTAATAGTTCTAGAAACAGTACTTCTTTGTTGATTTGTTTGTTTTTTGTTCTTGCATTTAGTACAGGCAGCCAGACAATTGTACACTGTTGTGACATTATTTCTGTGTTGTTGTTGTGTTTGTTTAGAAACTTGCAGATGTCTGTGTACTACAGTTTTCATTAAATGTCATTGTTTGTTTTTCAAAATACTGCACTTCCTTTTCTTTTCGTGGGAAAGGTGTGATAAACGCAGGCAAGAACCCTCCTTTAGTCCTCGATTTCCTATTAAGGAAATTTAAATTATCACACATATTATTATTATTATTGCATTCGACGACTGAACCGCGGACGCTTCTACCACGCCGCCGCCGTCCGTTTGATAAAGCGTTGCGTCACAATATAACAGTATATATATATATATATATATATATATATATATATAAAGTGTGTATATTTATACTTATAAGATAAGGCAAACTCACCAGAAGCGTCGGGCATCCCGCGAGAGTGACTCTGTGCTCGAGGACTGGCACGAAGAGTGACCAGCGGGCGGGTCCCCGGCTGGCGCCTCCGCGCGGCCTCTCCGCAGGAAGCAGGATTCTGCCGGTGCCCGGCGGCCCCACCAGCAGCGCCGCGCGCGCGCGCCCCACGCCGCCGCGTCGCCCGCGCCCGCCGCCCCGTGCACGCACGCGGGCGCGCGCGCGCACGCCGCCGTCGCCGGCCGCACCAGCGCCGCCAGCGCGCGCCCGCGCGTGCGCCGCCACGCCAACGCCCACGTGCCCGCCCCTCGCCCGCCCCGCCGCCCACGTACCCACCCAGTGCACGCTGAGCGCCTGCTCCGCGCACGCGCTCGAACGCCGCCTCCGGCCCCGTCCAGCACCGGGTCCACCTGCCAACACACACAACACAATCTCCGCACTCACTCAACGTCGCCCACACGCGCTCGAACGCCGCCTCCGGGTCCCCGTCCAGCACCGTCCACCTGCCAACACACACAACACAACTGCGACTACTCAACTCTGCCCGCGCACGCGCTGAACGCCGCCCCGGGTCCCCGTCCAGCACCGTCCACCTGCCAACACACACACAACATACTGCGACCACTCAACGCTCCGCTCAGCGCACACGCGCTCGAACGCCGCCTCCGGGTCCCCGTCCAGCACCGTCCACCTGCCAACACACACAACACAACTGCGACTACTCAACGCTCCGCTCCGCGCACACGCGCTCGAACGCCGCCTCCGGGTCCCCGTCCAGCGCCGTCCACCTGCCAACACACACAACACAACTGCGACTACTCAACGCTCTGCCCATGCACGCGCTCGAATGCCGCCTCCGGGTCCCCGTCCAGCACCGTCCACCCGCCACAGCCAACACAACTGCGACTACTCAACGCTCTGCTCCGCGCATTACCGCGCTCGAACGCTGCCTCCGGGTCCCTGTCCAGCACCGTCCACCTGCCAACACACACAACACAACAGTGACTACTCAACGCCTGCTCCGCGCACACGCGCTCGGAACGCCGCCTCCGGGTCCCCGTCCAGCACCGTCCACCTGCCAACACACACAACAACTGCGACTACTCAACGCTCCGCCTGCGCACGCGCTCGAACGCCGCCTCCGGGTCCCGTCCAGCACCGTCCACCTGCCAACACACACAACACAACTGCGACTACTCAACGCTCCGCTCCGCGCACACGCGCTCGAACGCCGCCCCCGGGTCCCCGTCCAGCACCGTCCACCTGCCAACACACACAACACAACTGCGACTACTCAACGCTCCGCTCCGCGCTCGAACGCCAATTAAAAAAATACTTTTTATCTTAAAAACTGAAGGAATGTTTTGCTTCTTAATTAGACTTATAAGAAGAAAATACGTGAGGACTTTTCCCTCCCCTTTCTTCCCCAGAGAATTCAAATGTGGGTCAACTGACTTGGGGTATTGGCGCTGGTACTATATTTCAAGAACATAAACTGCCAGCGATATGGAACGCGTGACATTTTTGAAGCACGGACGGTATACAGGTTAGCTACCTGGCAGTAGCCGAAGGCTGCGTAGGTGCATAGCAGCAAATCAATTTTTTAGTTCTTCCACAGGGGCAGTTCTTTCTACGAGGTTCTTATGGAACATGGGTTCGCAAGTGCAAGAATTAGGGCCAGTGGCTTCTGTGATCCACTGCAGTTGCCCGCGTGCTAGTTGCTTTCTCTAGATTGAACCGATCGCGCCTGAGCGTTGCCTTCTCTCTCTGTCCCCTGGTGGCTGACGAAAGAAGCCACGCCGGTGGGTTCAAGTCAAGAGTTGGGACCGAACTCTAGTGGGTCGTTACTATTGAAGCTCTAATCTGTAATAATGGAGTGGCTAAGTTGACTCAGAGCGCCATTGTCCCTGCATTTGCGCGACTGACTGGGGCCTTAGCATTAGATCCTGGACGGTAGATTTCACATCAACTACAGAAACCTTCGAATGCAGCCGCAGTGGAAGAGTAAATTATAGCCATCGGCAGATCTGATATATAGTTTTCCGTGATGTCTCCGATCAATGCGAGGCGAATGCCGCAGATGTCCCTAACAAATGGGACACAGTCCGCGAGATCTATCCTCCCACTTTCATGTCATGTCCCTTAAACTGCGGTTTTTACAGAACTGCTTTTGAAATTTGATCAGCTTTTACGGTGCCGTTCAATGGCGAACGTCACTACAGCGATGTCATAATGGTGGCGTGCAACCTTCCGATTGAATGGTAGGTTCCGATTCTGCTGCTATAGTCGCTTGATCTGTAACAATGGTTGATCAGGTCGCGATCAAGCGACAACTTCTGCAACAGGACCAAGACTACAAACCGTTGAATTCCATCCATGACCGGTAGTTGACGTGCCCGCAACATCAATCATATACTTGTTTTTTAATGTGGCATCTGTGAGTAGTATCTCCAAGATGGAATTCACCAGGACTTTTTGCGACAGTCTTGGTCCTGCTGCAAGTTGTCGCATGATCGCGACCGTATCATCCATTGCTGCAGATCAAGCGACTATAGCGGCAGGACTGAGAATGACGCAAAAAGTTGTGCCGAATCTAACTGTTTTCGGTTGGTTAGTACCAGGCGCGTCAACTACTAAGGGCATTAGTCCCATAAGTGTAGTGCATGTTTTTTCCTCGGGAGGAGGCGGTGATCTTCCCCGCTGGATGTCGAGATCCGGCACCGACCTACCGTCGACTAGCGGGATTTTCTCAACCAGGCATCTCCCACCAGCGAGGCACCGCCCCAACCGGGACAAGTTCTAAGTCCCCGACCGGTCTGCCATGTGGTAGTGTAGTGCATGTTAGTGTAAATGTGTGTAAGGGGGGAGTATAGGACAAGAAAGAGGTAAGAAAAATCGCGGGCGGTCCCTGGCCCATGTGTTAGGGTATTGCTCCGGGATTCACCTGGTGTTGATCTGAGTAACTATGGAAAACTACCGTTCAGAGCAGCCCGCCGCTTGAATTCTCCTCCAGTCACAGACTGAATTCAACCTAGCTGAAAAGCTAGTGTCGAAAATCCTGCCGCCGTCACGACTCAAACCTAACCACCAGTGACTTCAGGAGATGTATTGAGCTACCGTTCCCGGTCCCATCTTTAAGATACTACCCACAGTTGCCACATTAAAAAAACAATAATATAGAATGATTGATATTTGCGAGCACATCAGCGCCATTAGTCGCCTTCCCACCTTGTGACACAATCGCGAGCCACCGAGAAGGGGCAGAGCCTTCCTCACGGAACCACCCCCGCCACCGCCGCAAGTCACTGCGCTTGGAAGAGGGAGGTTAAAACCCACGTTAGAAGAAGCCAGTGTAGTAAACAACTGATTGATTGATTTTTTCGTGTTTCCGAGCGCGTCAACTGTCTAAGGTCATTAGTCCCGTAAGTGTAGTGCATGCTTTTTCCTCGGCAGGTGGTTGTGATCGTCCCCCCTGAATGACCATATCCGGCGCCGACCTCCACCGTCGGCTAGTGGGGTTTCCCGCTAACCTGGACTCACCCACCAGCAGGGCACCGCCCCAGCCGGGACAAGCTCTAAGCTCCAGACCGGTCTCCGGAATATGTGGTACTGTAGTGCATGTTAGTGTAAGTGTGTGTGTAAGGGGAGAGGATAGGACAAGGAATGGGAAGGAAGATCGCGCGCGGTTCGTGGCAGGGTACTGCTCCGGCATTCGCCTGGTGTTGACCGGAGAAACCACGGAAAACTACCAATCAGAGCAGCCGGCCGCTAGATTTCTCCTCCTGACAGCGACTGAATTCGACCTAGCTGAAAAGCTAGTGTCGAAAATCTTGCCGCCGTCAGGACATGAACCTAGGACCTCCCGGTTAGAGGCGCTGCAGTGACATCAGTGCACTGAGCTACTGCCACCGGTTGTAGTAAAGGAGAGTGCCTTACCGTCGTCGCGCCTCCTCGTCGCTCCAGCCGAGGTCGTCCCGCAGGCGGCGCAGCGCGCGCGGGTCGAAGCCCTGCAGGGCGAGGTGGTCGGCGGCGGAGGCGAGGCGCAGCGCCGACGCGCACAGCGCGCTGGGGTGCTGCAGGCCGCGCGGGATGTACAGGCGCTCGTCCTCCGTGCGGCCCGGCAGCGCCGCGCCCAGCGCCGCGTCCTCCTTCCGCCAGCGCGCCCAGCAGCGCGCCGTCCGCCTGCGCGCGCGCGCCCGGCCACGCCCCCTCCAGCGCGCGCAGCGCCAGCGGCTCGCCCTGCAACGAAGGCGAACGCTCCACCAGCGCACTGGGCGAAGGCGCCCCAAGCGGCAGCGCTTCTCCCAACACCGGCAAGCAAAGATGGCAACATTGCAGGCTCATCCAGATCACTGGGCGAATCTTAGCCTGGTACGCCAAGCGGCAGAGCTTCGCCCTACACCGACAAGCAACGATGGCAACATTGTAGACTCATCCAGATCACTGGGCGAATCTTACCCCGGCGCGCCAAGCGGCAGAGCTTCGCCCTACACCGGCAAGCAAAAATGGCAACATTGCTGGCTCATCCAGCTCACTGAGCGAAGCTTAGCCCGGCGCGCCAAGCGGCAGCGCTTCGCCCTACACCGACAAGCAAAAATGGCAACATTGCAGGCTCATCCAGCTCACTGAGCGAAGCTTAGCCCTACACCGGCAAGCAAAGATGGCAGGCTCATCAAGATCACTGGGCGAAGCTTAGGCTGGTGCCCAAGCGGCAGCGCTTCGGCATACTCCGGCAAGCAAAAATGGCAACATTGCAGGCTCATCCAGCTCGCTGAGCGAAGCTTAGCCCGGCGCACCAAGCGGCAGAGCTTCGCCCCTACACCGGCGCTGTGCTACGGCAACATTGCAGGCCCATCAAGATCACTGGACGAAGCTTTTAGCCAGCCTGCCGGCGGCGCTTCGGCATACTCCGGCAAGCAAACATGGCAACATTGCAGGCTCATCCAGCTCACTGAGCGAAGCTTAACCCCTACACCGACAAGCAAAGATGGCAACATTGCAGGCTCATCAAGATCACTGGGCGAAGCTTAGGCTGGTGCCCAAGCGGCAGCGCTTCGGCATACTCCGGCAAGCAAACATGGCAATATGGTAGGCTCATCGAGATCACTGGGCGAAGGTTAGCGCGGCGCGCCAAGGGGCAGCGCTTTGCTCTACAACGTCAAGCAAAGATAACATTACAGGCTGTTGCCTGCCTCGGTGGGCGAGGGTTAACTCAGTGGCCTCTGAACCTCTAGTGCCATCTAAGGCCCAGGCTAAAGTAAATAGGATTACTAGGCATTGGAGTCTATAAACAAAAAACTGTTAACCGGACGGCTCTTCTTAAAAAATGCTAAATAATTACATAATAAAAATTTCAACAGCTCTCTGCCCTTCCTGTGGCTTACCTTAAGAACTCGGCCATTTTAGAACAACTTACATGTGTCCCACATACTATTCTGCTGTTTTGCGATTGTTTAAATGAAAGAAAATGTTTTGAAAGAAAATACATCAATACATTGAGAATACAAATTGTATGAGAGTAAAAAGTGAATTAATTATGCGATTTTCAATAGCAAATTATAATTTAAATTTTTTTCATGTTCTTTTGATCCATTCCTGTGTACCGTTTTCAACGAGCTGATTTTTAATAACAGAATTTGTTGAAGGCAAATATCTCTATCTTCCAATTTAAGTTTCCAAATTGTTAAGATTTTGCAATTTTCGAAAATACGGAGAGTTCAACGAAAATTAGATTGCGCCAATCTTTTAAGTGTCCCTTTGTTCTATTCGTGGAAAACATTTAAAGAAAAAGTTTCAAACGGCTTTTGAGAAATTGTTTTTAGAATTTACATAATTTTTATGCGAAAATTATGCGAAAACGACTAGTTTAAAAAAAATGTATTTGTCTGTTTTTAAAGAGGTGATTTTTTACAACACACTTTGGAACAAAAATCTCTTCTCTTCAACTTCGCAGTTTTGAAATGTTAACTTTTTGCAATTTAAAAAAACGAGAATTTGCAGAAAATATATTTTTCATCTTTTGTTACAAATGAAAAAATTTAAAGAAAAAATTGTACTGGTTTTTGAGAAAATGGTTACGAAAAAATTTTAAAACTGTTGATATTTTGTGCAAAATTACACAAACAGTACATCATATTTTCTATAAATTAAACATGACTTTATTGTAGGATCTGTCTTTGAAGGAACAGATTTCGTGAAGAAACTATCGGTACTACAGAATGATCTACATGTGCTACTTTCTCATACCAGTTATTTTTCTAAAATCTTTGGTCTAGGCAAGATTTACTTTCTTACCCCAACCTCTTGTCAGATGCCGTCTATATCCACCCAAAGTACATTCTTTTTTCAAACTTTCCTCAATTTTTCGGTTTTCTAATGGTAGAACCGAAATATTGTTTTAAGAATATTAAAGAAGAGTTAAACACTGTCTTATAAGGACATTTTCGTTGAAAAATTTGGATATCTTGAAATCGACTGCAAATTACGTAACTTTCTATACTGGGTATACATCTATATACATACGTATACGAGAACTTAAGAAAATATTTATCTTCAATATTTAAGTTGTAGAAAGATGTCGAAAAGTTTTTTAATTTTTGCAATTTTCAAACCATTAGAAATTTTAACTAAAATGAGCTCTACACCATTCTATTGAGCGTCCATTGCGACAACAAAATTTTATCAAAACAATTACAATTTTTTTTGAAAATGTAAAAAATATCTAAGAGAGGCTTAATGTACATTATCCCCAAAATTAAAATATCGGTTTCAAATTCCTGCGGCGCGTTCGAGTTGCCTAGCGGCCCTGCGGTCAGAAGGACTGCAGTGACATCAGTTGAAGCCCTGAGCCTTCTAAGCCGGCCACGTATTGCTCTAATAGCTTGCGACTTACTTGAAACAGCACGGGCTCATTTGAGGTCAGAGGGACTGCTATGACATCAGCTGCAGCCCTGAGCCTCTAAGCTGGCCACGTATTGCCCCATAGCTTGCGACTTCACGAAACAGCACGGGGCCTATCGAGGTCGAGGACTGCTATGACATCAGTTGCAGCCCTGGAGCCTCTAAGCCGGCCACGCATTGCCTAATAGCTTGCGACTCATTTGAAACAGCACGGGCTCACGTCAGAGGGACTGCTATGACATCAGTTGATGCCTCGAGCCTCTACGGCCAAGGTTTCAATAGCTTGCGACTTACTTGAAACAGCACGGGCCTATCGAGGTCAGAGGACTGCTATGACATCAGTTGCAGCCCTGAGCCTCTGCCGGCCACATATTGCTCTAATAGCTTGCGACTTAATGAAACAGCACGGGCCTATCGAGGCCGCAGGACTGCTATGACAACAGCTGCAGCCCTGAGCCTCTAAGCCGGCCACATTGCTCTAATAGCCATGACTTACTTGAAACAGCACGGCCTATCGAGCATCTTCTCCCGCGCCGTCGTCGTCAGCTGTTCGAACGTCCACTGTCCTTCAAATCTGAGGAACGGCGTACGCGACCGGCGGTCGCGTTGAGCAGGCAGAACCCAGGTTTGACCACTTTGACTGCGCTGATTACGCCGTGCACCAGCTCCTTGAGCTTCTTTCCGACTATCGTCGATGTCCACCACCAGCACTGGCGTGCTGTGCGCCAGCAGCCACGGCGGTGAGGGGCCTTCAGGGTCGTAATTTGCGCAGACCTCGGAGTCCACGTATACCACGAGTCCTGGCACTCGACCTGGTGACTGCAGACCTTGGCTGCTCGAATGCCCGCGGGCACTTCGACCACCTGCACCGCCAGGGCAGGCTCGAACCGCGTTCCGCAGGGCCATGGTACGCTAATCCGCCTGTAAATGTGCCTGCGGATATTTTTTATTATTTAACGTCAAAAGTAGGCAAAGAATTGTGACATAGTACGGTAGGAACTGAAGAATCTGAACACAGCATTCAACAACAAACAAGTTTTAATGTGCAACAGGCCGGCTGGGTCACAATTACAAAGAATGTACACGAAAGGAATGTCGCCAAAAATACCATAGAAGAAATCAGAAGTTAGGTCGAGTTGTTGCTCCCAGAAAATGTACCAAGAACTTGCAGCGTCGCCACGAAATCAGAAGAAGTTCGTTATATAGCTCGTTCACTCGTTCCACGGTACTGACTGGGTATACGTTGTCTACAGTTTAATTGATTTTCGTCCCTGCTGGGAGGCTTATACAGTGCGATTGATTCATTAGCGATATTAATTATATTTTATTTTGATACTTCATTAGCGTTTAGTTTGAATTACACGTAGGTAACTACAGTTTTTACATATGAAAAATCTTATCTGGTATCAATTACATATGCTAGCGGTAAACTCCAACAATGGGAACGCGCAAGTTAAATTTAACAACATTGGACAGTATTCGGCGATAAAAGCTAACAAGCCGATGCTATCAGAAAGCTCCAACAAAGACCTTACCAGTACAATTGATACGAATGTACAAAGTGCAAAGCGAATAACGGCCTTACAGGTTAATGAACGAAAATTAGTGATGTTGATGATGATGATACAAAAAGCTGCGAAGCCGTCAAACAAATTATTCACATTACTTCCGATAGAGCTAAAGCCCTTGGTCACTATCAGCGTACTCGGAGTTTTACCGGCAGCTTTCTACTTAAGGGGGGAAAATACGTCTTAAATGTTTTCAAAAAATTGATTTTTGAAAACATTTATTTTCCTATGTATTAACTATTTAGGATATTTTGGTGAAAAATATCGACATTTCTCAATAGTTTTGAGTTATGATTTAAAAGGTGTCGCTGGTATTTCGGTGTTATGATTTAGAAGGTAACATGCACCAATTTACATGAGAGTAGTAAGGTAAGCAAAACTCATGAATCTAACTTCGTCGCTTGTTTTCCAGAATTACCGTTTTAAAGATCGGTTTCTCATAACTCTAAAACTAATCTACTAAAGCTAAAGAATTTTAGGATGCATTTAACCAAGTATTATCTACAAAACCATGCTAAATTATACGCATTAGATCGATTGTTTTTGTGATAAAAAATTATTAATAATAATATTAAACTGAAAAAACTATTAATAATCAATATATTAATTTTGGATTCAAATTAAAAATCTATTTATCCAGAAATCTAAATGAAAAGCACGGTTTTGTACCTGTGAGTATTGCCAACAAATTAAAAGAAGAAATTTGTAAAAATCTTCAAAAATATTTGAGTTATAAGGGAAACACTACGTCAGTGCATGGAAAAGTGCTTGAATTTTGATTTTTCGAAACAAAACAAAAATTTAAAGTTAAAAGTTAATTTTTCCTTGGAGAAGAAAGATATTTCTGTTTTTCAGTTCATTTGTACTGCTGTGGAGTATGATTTTAATGGAGAAAAAAGTGGGAAAATAATAAAAAATTTAACTGCTCTAAGGTGTATCTTCCCCCTCACAAGAAAGGATACATGAATGGTACTTTGGTAGATGAATATACGTGGGGTTATCTACTGCCCCAAAGCATTGAACAAATAAAAATACAAGGTTACTGAATATTTGTTTAGAGAAAACACCAATTTAGCTTCAATTATAATGAGCTAATATCGTATGGCCTCCGTCGCTGGCTCGTTGGTGTACGTGCTCACTTACCACGGTGCAACCCCGGATTCGATTCCCGGCCGAAGCAAATTATACCTGTACTTGGTATAATTGGCACATGTATTTGGTCCTTGCAAATGTCCCAGTATCTATTACTGTATGACAATGAGAAAGTTCATCCTAGGGTTATGAAGACCAGTATATACGGTGAAGGGATCTCTTCGTGCCAATCACACGAATCCCTTATCCCATGGCCTAGAGGCTGAGTCACCATCCCTGGTTAAGGCCAAGGCCCTAGCGGGACTGTCGAACCAAAGAACAGGAACATGATATTGCATGAAATAGACTGTCTAATCTATGTTCTCAAGATAGAATTAGTTTCATTTGAAGCGTGCATTTTTGCCCTTTGACCTTGGACAATGTTTTCATCATTCTTCTACCACGCTCGTACGCTGGTTTATACATTTATCAGAGTGCATAGTCGAGAGCATCACGGTAATTATTTTTGGGGGCGAGAGAGAAATGTACATACGAGTGTAACTACCTACCTACATACAAACGTACATACATGAGTACACGGGTATTTGACACAAATTAGTGGAATTAGTATTGCTGATAGCGATTTCCAGATTAATTATTTCTCATGAGAAATGAATGTTTCATTAGAACGTAACGTAATATTGAATTTCTTGTTTTCCTACGATTTTATAATAACGAATCGATTGAAACATTTTACAGCTTAGAAAGATGGTTCTCTAATTTTTTTCCCCATTCTTGGTATTATGAATGTGTAACGTATGGAGCAATTTCAACGAAACTTGGCACAAACACATTACTTATAATTAGGTCGCGGATTTTAATGAAATGTCATTTATTTTATTTTCACTTTAGATCAAGTTTAGTTAAAAATTCATTTTTTGATTTACTAGTTCATTGCTGTGTGTTTACGGTGCTCAAACAAAACACGTAACGGAATTGCTAATACCCTTGCGGGTCTTCCTGATACTTTATGCCTTAGGACCTTGTGAATACTTTATGTCACGCTCTAATACCAACAGAACACATACATTTTTATGAATTCTGTTTATTAAAGTTACGATGCAATCAAATACAATAAACAAATAGCATAATGCTCAAATAAGTAAAATAACTCGTTATTAACCTTATTTTGCTTAATTGAAACGAAAACTGCAATTTTGGAATGTTCCCGTTAATATACAATTGCCACCACTCACTCATATTTTACTGTTACGTATTACATTTTTTAAAGACATTGTATGAGCTTCTTGAGTAGCAGAACTACTCGTAGAAATATGATGTATAAGGCACATCAGCGAACATCTTGAAATGTTTTTTTTGTTTTTGTGTTGTGACTTATTCTAAATAACTTTTTTCTACTCCCATTGTATAATTCTGTCATTTGATGGCTGCAACCCGTTGCATAATGATACTCATTACGATACAAATTTCATTATGATACAGGCTCTTGACTAATCACAGAGAAGTTTACAAACCAAGTATTGTCACTTCATTAATCATTGAGAATTGTTCTAGTAAATGTTTCGTTCGATTGTGTACATTAAAATTGCATTTAATGTTATATTATGTTTATCAGTTTTAATTTATTTTATTATTACAGTAATTTTTACGTGGAAAATTATTTATAAAAATTGACTGCAATTTCACTTCTGATTCTATTTGACTAGCGCAGTGTAGTGGTAGAGGGAAGACGACTGACGCTAAGATCAGAACTCAAGTTATTGTGTGTTATATGTAGCTGCCGTGTGTTTGTTCTTTAAAACCGGCCAGTTCTTTAGTTTGAAATGCCTAGTGAATCAGAGGAGAAGTTAACACCTCCAGAAATAAGAGAAAATGCGAAAATGGTGACCTTGGAATTATTGCTGCAATCTTGTGCCTCGCAGGCGGACTGGTAAACCAAAGCCACCTGCGGCAGGTAGGGTAGCTGTCCGCTAGGTGGCCTTGACTGAATCCTGCATGTCAACTGCCACGAAACGATTCAATGTAAAAGTTTAACTTATAAAAGTCGTAGAAAAAGTACCGTATGCAACAAATGTTCTTTACAGAATTACTCAGTGGCCTATTCGATTTGTTCGCTCAGAAATTGTTTTGGCAGCCGTAGTGACGTATATCAGCGCCATTCCTGTGACGTATATCAGCGCCATTGTCAGTTTGGCCGATTTTGGGATAACTGAAGATAGAGATTTTCTGGTAAAGAACAGTCCAAATCAAAAGTTTGCAAGCTGAGTTCACTCGAACGAATGGAAGAAACCTCGATTACATCAGTAACGTATCCAACAGCTTGAATTATTCATCCGAACTGGTTTTGATAAGATTTTTTACGTCATTTTTCTTAGTTTTAGGCATTGCTAAAGCATTTTATTGATCATTTTTGGCGATGTTTTAGGTCATCAAAATCCGCCCCTACTTATAATCAAGAAAAGAACCCATGGATAATGAGGCACCCCGAAGGATTGGGAATCATATAGGCTGGCATTAAAGAATTTTCTACAGGTCGTGAAACGCGAACGGACAATAAAATAAACACCAAAATAAAGTTTTGTGAAAAATATCATGAGTATCAGTTAAACAATTCAGCATCCCTACCTTGAACTCCAGCAATTCCATTTGGCTTATTTTTCTTGCTTTTCTTCGAAGGTGTTCGGCAATGATCCATTCAAAATCACCTGTATTCTCAGTTAGGCAGTAGTTTCTTTCATCGTTATTTGCCCATTCCTTAAGAAACTCGAAATATTGGAAAGAAAATAGATTTAGTTGCGGTAAGGATTTACCAAACACCACTTTGATTTCTGTCGTAATAAGTCTGTCCAGCATATCAGATGAGGACTGGCCACAAAACAGACGCAAAAGGGGTAAGAACTCCTGTTGATAAATTTTTTCATTGCTGTCCCCATTGAGATGAGTCTGTACCTGAAAAAACAACTTGTTTGAATAATGGAGTATGAAGTGCTTGAAATTGTTCCCTATGGTTAAAAAAGGGCAAATCACTAACGCGAATTCTCAAAAAGTCTGTTATCTGAGTGTGACTTATAACTTGTTCATATTATTCTAATTGTTCTACATACATTTTATACATAATAATTTCTGTCATATTTTTTTCTTTTAAACAGTTATTCATGGTCAATAAAAAATCACATCTCATTTAAAATTTTATTATTAAAAATATAATCCAATCTTTAAATAACACAACGTTTCGGGTGAAGATTTCGTATAAAGACACTTATATCTCTTTAATTTACTTCGAATGGGCAAGACGGCTTTTAAAGATATATATGAAAATGGTTTAAAATAGCCATTACCTACGATGAAAATGAAACGGAGGTTTTTCAGTTTTGAAGTAGATAACATTTTCTTTAAGAAGTCAAATTTACAGAAATACAAGCACTTTTGAGAATGTTTTCACTGAAAAGAATGGCAAAAAGTGCCTAATTTCAATTTATTAATGAATTTGCAGAGTGATAAACGTCGTTTATGGACGAATATCCACTACAAATGAATACTAATATCAAATTCACATTTTACAACGTAATTACATGTTTATTTTTATTGTACTGATGAGCCCTTCCAGACAAATAAACAAGGGCCAACTAAGACCATTTTCTTTGAATTTGCAAGGCTCCTTGCGCCCTCCTAGCGTGTTAAAAATGGACAAGCAACATGTACTTTTTATCAGTATATTTAAATTTGTATTATATTTTGAATTTGGATCCTTGAGTTTTTCAATCATTATTTTCAAGCAGCATTCTTTACTTACCATTTGTCCTTTTCCGAGAAGCGCAGGACACAATTGACCTTCTCCCGTGTTGAGAATGTTATGTGCCATCTTGTGGATAATTTCATCCTGGATAACAAACAGTTTATGAAAGTATTTATTGATTACGTTGCAGGCGAAACGTACGGAAAAGCCTCTGTTAGACCACGGCCTACAAACACGTAAACGTCAAATAATGTAGAAACCGGACGTGAAAGCCTACATTGTATGTTAAATTAGGTTCTCTCCAAAATATCTTATGTCTAGTAAAAATAGAATATTTTCGGTACTAGATTAGTTCATTGAGATAGAACATTTTTTTTTGAAAAATAGCAATAAAAAAAACTATTAAGCAACCACCTCTCTAAAGTATCATTTTTTCCTGAAATCAACAGTGGTCGTGTAATACAGATTTCACTGTACTTGTCAATGTCTGTAGGAACCACCACCACCATCATCACCACCACAACAGCCAGCAACACCACCACTATTATCGCCAGCACTACCACCGTCATCGCCACCACCATCATCACCACCACTATGAACGTCACCACCATCACCACTACGACAACCGCCACCACCACCAAAACTACCACTACCACCACCATCATCATCATCACTACTACCCCCACCATTACTAGTACTACTACT
The DNA here is from genome assembly GCA_964035755.1 of Teleogryllus oceanicus. Taxonomy (NCBI): domain Eukaryota; kingdom Metazoa; phylum Arthropoda; class Insecta; order Orthoptera; family Gryllidae; genus Teleogryllus; species Teleogryllus oceanicus. Next base: position 20,226,440 of record CAXIVR010000011.1, on the reverse strand, counting down.
ACCACCCCGCCACTATCACCACCTCTACCACCACTACTACTACCCCTCACCATTACTACAATCACCACCCCCACTACTAGCATCACCACCATTACTACCATAGCCATCACGCCTTTCTTACCTTTTTTATTAACACAATGAAAATTCTCTTACATCCATTTCCAATTCGAAATAATAAGTAAATATGATATTTCAAATAAAATGATCAATGAAACAATAAATTACAGAAAGTCCCCTATTGGTAGTTTACAGGATCAATATACAAAGACTATAACATAAAAGAGAGAAAAAATAGAATAATAACACAAAACGGAGAATTATTTTTGTTTTGTGTATGTCAATGTCAAATACTAAAGTGGTAAGAAGTTGTAAAGAGGAGGTTCTATTGAGGCGACATTTCTGGCTATTGTCTAAAAGGTTTAGGCTAGATATTATTTGTATCATGGCGTTTATTGTAGTTTAAGCCAATTTCTTGTATCTTCTTCAATTGTTTGAATATTGAGGTCTGATGAGGCTGCATTAGACATGTACCAAGGTGCTGATGAGATTACTCTTAACATTTTGACTGGAATCTTTTGAAGAATTGATAAGTTTTTTCTGCTGGCTGTCCCCAGATTTGGATTCCATACGTCCATACAGGAAGTAGGATGGTTTTATAAATTAGCAATTTATTCTTACCTGGCCCTCGAGGCATTGTTGGGCACCCCACCACCCGGGTCGCGTGGTGAAAATGACGAGCCGGCAGTCGTCCAGCGAACCTTCACACAGAAAGCGCTGCTCGGGGTCAAGAGGCTGGTGCGGGGAGGCGCGGTGCCAGCCGCGCAGCTTCAGGAACCAGTCGAAGTACTTCTTCAGCAGGAAGTTCCTGTCCCTCACGAAAGTCTGTCAAACAAGATTGTTTAATTGTAGATAATACAGGTGCGGATCCAGAGAACAATTCTGGGGGAGAATTTTTATATATGTATATATTGATTGATTGATTTTTTCGTGTTTCTGGGCGCGTCAACTGCTTTGGTCATTAGTCCCGTTAGTGTAATGCATGTTTTTTCTCTCGGGAGATGGCGGTGATCTTCCCTGCTGGATGGCAAGATCCGGCGTCGACCTACCGTCGGCTCGCGAGGGTTTCTCAACCAGGACTCTCCCACCAGCCCCCGCCGGGACAAACTTTAAGCTCCCGACCGGTCTCCCGGAATAAGTGGTAGTGTAATGCATGTTAGCGTAAGTGTGTGTGTGTGTGTGTGTGTGTATGTGTGTGTGTGTAAGGGGAGAGGATAGGACAAGGAAGAGGAAGGACAGATCGCGCGCGTCCGTGTCTCGTTTGTTAGGGTACTGCTCCGGCATTCCCTGGTGTTGATCGGAGAAACCACGGAAAACTGCCAATCAGAGCAGTCGGCCGCTAGAATTCTTCCAGACAGTGACTGAATTCGACCTAGCTGCAAAGCTAGTGTCGAAAATCTTGCCGCCATCAGGACTCGAACCCAGGACCTCCCGGTCAGAGGCGCTGCAGTGACATCAGTTGGTGCACTGAGCTACCGCCCTGGTATATATGTATATATAATAACAAATATGATATAAATTATAACAAAGTAAATTATTTATCATAAAATTCAATTAGCAAAATTAATATATTAAGTTTGATATTTAATGAATACTTTAAGGTTTTAAACTAAAAATAGTAATAATTTGTTATTAAAATCGTTGAATGCAAAGCTTCAAAACGACGAAGGATTAGGGTGTTGTATTTTTTATTCTATAATACAGATGTGAAGAGACAGAATTTAAATATAAACGTATGATATAAATTTACATATTAAACATTACATACAAACATTACTGTCCAGGACTGAAGAAAGTCGATAGTATTTCACAAAATATGTCTGAAGCCACTTCCACTTTTTCTTTTTATTAAATTTTTTTGTTGTCTTTTTATTTATTTATTTATTTATTTATTTATTTATTTATTTATTTATTTATTTATTTATTTATTTATTTATTTATTTATTTATTTATTTATTTATTTATTTATCATTTATTTATTTATTTATTTATTTATTTATTTATTTATTTATTTATTTATTTATTTATTTATTTATTTATTTATTTATTTATTTATTTATTTATTTATTTATTTATTTATTTATTTATTTATTTATTTATTTATTTATTTATTTATTTATTTATTTATTTATTTATTTATTTATTTATTTATTTATTTATTTATTTATTTATTTATTTTAGATATTGTCTTTCTCTCCTTAAGTACTTATTACCGCACCGTCTCCAGGCGCATGGGCAATTCATCTCCTATTGTTTTGTTTGAAGTAATAATTTTCAATTGAGCGAAATGCCACACTGGCCTACCATCACTTTCTGGCACGAGAGACCTGCCTCCGTCAACACTTTCCGGTTGCGGCGGCCACACACTACATTACGTGGAAGTCGCAATAGCACCGCTCGTCAAGGGGAGAGGGAGAGGGGAGAGAGAGAGAGAGAGAGAGAGAGAGAGAGAGAGAGAGAGAGAGGGAGAGAGAGAGAGAGAGAGAGAGAGAGAGAGAGAGAGAGAGAGAGAGATATGAGCTGTCACACACCTCAGGAAAACAGTCGAAGACATTTTCCATACGACCCACTGGGATAAAATACAGCGAGAATCAGGATTCCCAATCGTAACTAAAAAACTAAGGACAGAACGCGCGGTTACTTAATTGATACATTTTAGACGTTTCAATTTGTTCTAGTGTCTATGGTTACCTCAATCCGCTGCGATTATATCAGTAACTTTTCCAACAGTTTGAGTTACGCATCTAAATTTGTTTTGATACACAATTTACGCTGCTTTATGTTTAGGACTTTTTAAAAACATTTCAAGAGTATTTTATTGATAATTTTTGGCAATGTTTTGGGTCATCATGATCCGCCCCCTAGTTATTATATATCTCCGTCCTAGGGATGCTATATAAATGCGTCCTAGGGATGCTATATAAATTCGACTGTGAGTAGAGTGTGGTCGGTAAATTAAAAGAGTTTTTTGTTCAAAATGTTTTGGTCGAATGTATCACATTACAGATCATGTAAGCGATGCAGGCTAAACCAAACTGAGGCTGTAATACGATTTTATTAGTTTTAATGATTATCCGAAAATATTTTTGCTTAAAAGTTTCTATTAGGACAAGTTAAAATTAATAGTTAATAAAATTTTTTGGGGAGAGGGTATTTCCCTTATCCTCGTGAAGGGGTCTGAATATTATTTAAACACGTTTTATATAGACATAATTTATTTATTAATTGAATAAACGGACGTGCAGTCCAAGGAAAACAAAAAAGCATTTGTACATGTTTACTTATGAGTAGATCTCTACTGTTAAGAATATACAACTTTTCTGAACATTCGATACTTAAAAGTAACGTACAAAGACATAAAACATTTCCGAGTCTAAGATTAGAAAAAAAAATTACAATAAAACCAAAAAATTTAATGATTGAATTTCAATGGCAAAGCATTAATCATAACGCAGAGACGGTTAACTGATTGCAATATAAAGCGTTGAAAGACGCAACTTCAGGAAGTTTTTGTCCTTTACGAATGTCTATGAAACAAAATTATTCTTCCGTTGCAATTATTAATAAAACAAGTTTGATATAGACATCATAATGAAGCGAGGCGTTACTGATTGCAATATGAGGCGTTACCTGAGTGCTGCTATACCAGTTTCGTTTGGGTATTTCAAACGTGCAGAATATTTTATCAAGGACAGCCCGGGAGTCATTTTTATTTCGTGAGCAGCTTGACACTGAATGTGTTTGTTTCGACGATAAAGAATTTAATTTGCTTTATTTATTGGAAATTGGTAGTAATCACTAAATATTGTTACGAATCCATAAGATCAGCTTCACAAAGAATTTCATTACAACCTCGTATTAGGAGCGCTATTGAGCTTTCAGCACATCGTCGTAGATAAGGAAATAACTCTTCTGTTCTCTAAATGATATTTATTTAGGACGATGAGATGAACTTTTACTAACCCATATGTGCAAATGCTTTTCTAACTTTTATTATAAATCACAAGAAATACTCGCACGGTCATGCTTTCATTTGAAAACCTAACCTTCGCGGACGCATCCTACAGCACAACATCGTTGGTGCGGGTGAAACGTATTTATTTATACAAAAATGTAAACTTACTCTCTTAATTTTCTTTTTAGAATATGTCATCTCTTCTCTAGGACTCTGATTTGGGCCTAAAACAAGGTTTAGGGCGCACTGGTTTCAGATCTGCAGACATGTTTGAGGAAATAAAGTAAAGAGGGTAATGTGTCCTGGGTTGCTTCTACGCCTGCTTGCTTTACACGCATTTCTTCAACAAACCCTTCATACCATAGTAAAGGGTGGAAAAATATTGAATTCGCCCCAATAATATGATCCCTAATTTTCGGTCGTAAAATCAAAATCAAAATCAAAACCAACGCTGACAAATTGCAAGCTAAAATATTTACTTTACGTCGATATCAATTTCCTCCCCCCCTTAAAACTCAATGCTGTAATGTGTCTTGGACAAAAAGTAATATTCCAGTAAAATATCTTGGTGTTCTTAGATCAAAAACTAACATGGTCATCTCATATAGGCACAAGCTAATCAAACTTACACCAAAATTTCAAAATTATATCCGTTAATACATTTCAAATCTTCCATAATTTAACTAATTCACAAATTAATTCACTAGTTAATTAACTAATTCACTGATTTACAAATCAATAATTCGACTTCCTCTGACTTACGCCTGCCCCATCTGGTGCAATACTGCCCCTATCCATTTGAAAAAATTACAATAATAAATAAATGTCTACGGAGAATTATTAAACTCATTGCTATTCCAAAACACGTAAATTCATAAAGCATCAATAATAGAAACATTTCAGATTATGGTAACGCCGACCTGCTGTCGACTAACGGAGCTTTCCCCAACCAGGACTATCCCACCAGCGGGGTACCGTCCCAGCCGGGACAGGCTCTAAGCTCCCGACCGGTCTCCCGGTATAAATGTGAGCAAGTAGTAGGATAGGACAAGAAATAGGGAAGGAAAGATCGCGCGCAGTTCGTGACCCGTTTGGTACAGTACTATACCAGCATTCGCTTGGTATTGATCGGAGAAACCACGGAAAACTACCGATCAGAGCAGGTCGGCCGCTAGAATTCTCCTCCAGGCAGCGACTGAAGCCTGGAGGAGCTACCTAGCTAATGTCGAAAATCTTGCCAAAGTCGGTAGTCGAATCCCAGAACCTCCCGGTCATCGGCACTGCACTGACATCAGTTGATGCCCTGAGCCACCTCTCCCGGTACAACCCCTCCACCGTGTTCGTACACTGGCAAGGGGCATGTTACCGCAGCGCGAGCGGCTTCTTCCTCCCAACGTGTTTCAACCGGAACGAAAATACGTCGTCCATTTGTCAGAGACGACTGTAGCAATCGTAATATCAGGTCACTTGAAAGGCCTTGCGGCCGCCACGTTGAAAACGCCTGAAAAAGCAAATACAGAATAAGTCATTCCAGAAGATTCAAAATAAAACCAGTGAGTGGATGAGTCTTTAATCACTTTAACCCACTTTAATCGTCTTTAACCACCATTAGCTCACTTTAACTTTAACTTCCATTAACCCATTTTAACTTCTTTAACCGCCATTAAACCTACATTTAAATTCTCCTTAACCCCTTAATCCCCATTTAAGCCCTTAACCACCGTTAATCCCCTTTAACATCTTTAACTACCATTAACTCTTTCAAGCTCTTTAACATCATTAGCCTACTTTTGAGTCTCAGCGAATGAGTGAGAGCCACGTTACGTTAATGTGATAGGGGCACCGCCAATCAACTAGAATGAGAGAGTATTATCACGTGACTTATGTCGATAACTCAAAATAGTTACGTTATCTCGCCAACATGTTCGTGGTACATTTCCTCTTTATAATATATATGGGGGTGTCCATACACCTTGGTTGGAAGATCGTTTTGTCGAAGAATTACGAAAGAAGAGAGGATGTGACATTATGAGAATTTCTGAAGCGCACACCGTATCGCCATCGTTCGAACCCCTTTCGTTTATAACGAAATTGCAAAAACTTTACACTTCACACGCTATTATCACGAGGTTGCAAACAACGTTCTCCGCTACAAGCCATATAAAATACTCTTCAAACAGCTCTCACCTGAAAGTGAACACCCAGTTTCCGAGCGCGCAGGGCTGCTAACCCCGCTATCTTCTGCTCGAACTCGACTCTTCCTCAGTCGCGCTCTCCTGCAGTCGCGGCAGGCGAGGCGTCTGGGGTGCGGGAGCGGTTTCCGCGGAGAACACAAACTACAATTGCATTGCTCTGACCGGAAGCGCGTTCGAGTGCTAACGGAGGCAGCATTTTGACATTAGCTACATAGCTAGGTCGAAGCTCAGCCGCCGACTGGAGTGAGAACTCCCAGTGGCCGGCAACCTGAACCGCTCTTCCGCGGTTTCTTCAATCCCAGAGGAATGCCGGAGCATTTCCCTAACAAATGGGTCAAGGACCGCACGCGATCATTCCTTCCTCTACCTTCTCTTAACCTCTTTCCTTACCTACACACATTGCAACACACTAGAACATATGTCGGGAGACCAGTCGGGAGCTTAGTTTGTTCCCGGCAGAGGTGGTGCCCTGCTGGTAGGAGATACCTGATTGAGGGATACGCCGCAACCCGACGTGTTCGGTGCCTGACATCATTCAGCAGAGAAAGATGAGTACAAAAACTATGCATTACACTTAGGGCCTAATGACCATAGTATGATTTGCCTGAAACACGAAATAATCATCAATCAACAAACCACACTCTTTCTTCTTTCTTTCTTCTTTTTTCTTTCTCTTTCTTTCTTCATTCTTTATTTATTCGTTCACAATTTTTTCTTTCTTTCTTCCTTTCTTTCTTTTTTCTTTCTCTTTCTTTCTTTCTTCTTTTTTTCTTCCTTTCTTTCCTTCTTTCTTTCTTTCTTTCTTCTTTCTTTCTTTCTTTTTTTTCTTTCTTTCTTTCTTTCTTTCTTTCTTTCTTTCTTTCTTTCTTTCTTTCTTTCTTTCTTTTCTTTCTTCTTTCTTTCTTTCTTTCTTTCTTCTTCTTTCTTCTTCTTCTTCTTTCTTTCTTCTTTCTTTCTTTCTTTCTTTCTTTCTTTCTTCTTCTTTCTTCTTTCTTTTCTTTCTTTCTTTCTTTCTTTCTTTCTTTCTTTCTTTCTTTCTTTCTTTCTTTCTTTCTTTCTTTCTTTCTTTCTTTCTTTCTTCTTTTCTTTCTTTTCTTTCTTCTTTTTCTTTCTTTCTTTATTTCTTTTCTTCTTTCTTTCTTTGCTTTACTCATTTTGGCCTGCGATTAGAAATCCATAAACATATTTTATTAGGGACATTCAATGAGTTAGCTGTACTTACGACACTAATTACTAAAGACTATAAAGAGACTAATTACTAGAGACTACATATCTCTAACTCGTTGGGGACATTAGAAAAGTGGACGAGTATTGGTGTCCACTGCTGTAGGCTACGGCGAGCTCAAAGCCGTTATTCTCGGGCATAGCGAACTCGGCGCGCTGCCTGACGTTTTCGCAGTAGTGTCCGGAAGCGCGTATTTTTGGACAATCAGATAACATGTTGGTTAATAAAACATGTGTAGAATAGCGCTGTACGCATGGTGCTGATTTTTTAAAGTTGAAACGCGTAACTATTGTCCGATTTAAATACAGACTCTACCCACGGTCATGAGCTGGAACGAGAGTGGGACAGTGTTAACCAATTGGAAGCTCCAGTACCAAACATTTAAGTCGTAACGACGCTCCCAATTGGATGACAGTGTACTCCTCTCCTTCCAGCTCCTGTCTTTCGAGAGTCACTAAATTGAAATCGGAAAATACGATTTAAGTTGCCCCTGAAGATACATTTCGAAGTAATTATGACGGTAAAATGCAGGTGAGTTAAATGCAATTTTAAAGAGAGTGAGTATGGATTCCAGACGTATACACAACTGAGGTAATTAGTGTCGTAAGTGTAGTGTGTGTTATATCACGGGAAGTAGCGGCATTCCTCCCCCGCTGAATTTTGCGAGATCCGGCGCTGAATATAAGTCACCTTGCATGTTTTCCAACCTCTAGGTATCTCCTACAGCAGGGCAGTCCAGCTCTAAGCTCCCAACTTGTTTTCAGACACGTTTGGTGGATGTAAATATTTTTTACGAGGCAGGGGAAGGAAATGTAATTGTGTGTGTAAAAAGGTGTGTAACAGGAGAGGAAAGGCCAAGAATGAAGAAGGGAAGATCGCACGCGGTCCGCGATCCGTCGTTAGCATTCTGTACCGCCATTTGACGCACCATTGATCGGAGAAACCTCGGTAAACTACTGACAGAGCAGCCAGCCGCTAGAATTCTCCATGCAACACCTTGAATTCCACGTAGCTAATCTGGCTGCACTTAAGTTTAACGTGGCAACTGTGGGTATTATCTTCACGATGCAATATGGCACGACTTTTCGCGTCTTCGCTAGAGTCAGTTGATCTGCAGCATCGTTTGATAGGTCGCGATCATGCAACATCTTGCGCCATAACAGAGAAAGACGCAAAACGTCGTGCCACATTCCATCAAGAAGATAATACCCTCAGCGGCCTCGTGAGAAAAACTCAAGTATAGAGTCAAAAACCCGCCACCTTCGGGACTCGGAGCCGGAGCGCATGCGAGATAACTCCAGCCCGTCGTACAAAGATATGATGATATTTACTCACACGTTTAAGTATCTGTCCTCCATTTCTCCTTAGTGATACATTTCGGAATGGAATCTGGGTCCATTTTTCACACAGTCGAGACTCGAGCTCCTTGTTGCATATTTCTTCTTCAAAAACACTGTGAATAAGATAACAATTCGCTCTCGGTAGCCCGCTGAAAAATTAGTTGTTTCATCTGCATCCTGTAAAAGTGAGAACAATTTCATTACATTTATTACATAAACATATATTGTAGTCATTATCAGGAAAGATCGCGAACTAATTCATATTCAGGAACATAATATGTTGAGCGAATTGCCTGATTCTCCAAAATAAAGTAGGCACAAATAGTGTAGAAATAGAAGACACAAACATCTCAAATATTCCAAACAGAGAGTTCTTAACAACAAAAATATGAGAAACTGGCACTGAAAACTTAATTCAAAAACCTCATTCGTGTTCATGAACGTCACATACTAACTGTAAATACAGATTGATTCTCCGAATTATCTTATTAAGATACATGTTTTATAAAGATACAAAAATACCAGATTTAATGGGAGCTATTAGAGTTCAACAAATAAAAGTATCCAAAGTTTTTTATGACAATCATTTATTCAGTAATTTCACAACGTTTCGTAACTCGTTTTGTTACATCTTCAGGTGCTAAACTTAATGAGGGAACGCTATCCCATTGAATTACCACATCAGTAGAACATTCAAGGAACCATTACAACCATTATTACCATTACAACCATTATTTTGACAATCAAGAAGAAATATTGATTTATTAGAGTTCAATTTTCATTTTTTTAGTGTTACTATTACGAACTGCATCTTTCTTTCTTATGCCAATATTACAAGTCATTAAAATAAAAAAGGGACTAACGTGTTAAAATCACGTGGCCAAAATGACAATATTTATAATATTTATATGAACTGCTACTCAATAGTTTTTAAAATGTTAACAAAGTCTTTTTACGATCCTGGACCTATGATTTTTGGAAAATAACCGAAAAAGGCTACAACGTAAAAGGTGATCGAAAAATAAATTATACAGGCACACAAAAAGACCCAGTCTTAACTCGTGTTTCTTTTTTATTTCGACTATCTGAATCCGAATCTGAAGCCATACTTGCGCCACCATACTCCAATTCTATTGAATTTACGCCACTGCCTGAAAGGCGACTTATAAGCTGGATCAAGGACAAGATGAAGCCATTGAACTTGGCGAACCAATGGAAGAGGATTTACGTATTCAAGATATTAGATAATCCCAATCATTAGAAACACTATGAAAACATGAGTTGTAGTACTAAAAGACCCGCTAATGGTATTATTTTGAATGTAGTAGACGCCCATAAAAACCATTGTCTTCCAAAATATTAATTTTGTTTTTCATATTATTAATTACCTACTTTTATTTTTCCAATTAAAATGTAAACTGATTCACAAGACGCCATATTTATTTGTACACAACTTTGTAGGATGTAATTACATTTACGAGTTAGTGAGTGAGGGAGGTTAACTGGAGTGCCGTTTTCACAATAACATCCAGGCATATTTTGCATACTAACTGCGATACCATTGATCCTAAAAGAACACCTTGTATAGATAGAATGTAGGCAATTTTATCCTCTTACATTTCATATCAGGTTAATATTTAACGAAAAAAATGTTCTCTAAAATTGATATTCCCCAATCGATCTCCCTAATGTTGCGGCCCTTTCAATTTGAAATCAATATTTTAATTTTGAGGGGTACTTACATTAGGGCCATGGCACATTTTCAAAATTTTCAAAAAATAGCTCCATTGTTTTTCATTAACTTTTGTCATTGGTTAGTGTGAAGGACGTTTAAGAGAACGGTGCAGGTCTCATTTTCCATGAAAATCCTGATTTTTTGAAAATTGCAAAAATTGAAAATTCTTCCTAAATTTGTTCGGCATCTTCCCACGCATGGATGCCAGAGATTTTTCTTTCTAGGGCTTTTATCCAGCCAACAGCCGGTTATCCTTACGTCCCGATGGGACGTATATTCGACCATACACTAGACCAACACACTTGCGGGCTCCTCTGATCTGGGGTCAGCAGAACGCGAGGCCCTCCGCGACAACACATACAAAGTCAAGGACAAACAACCATGCCCAAGGCGGGACTCGAACCCGCGACCCTTCGGACCAAAGCGCTGAGTCGGTACTCGTTCTTAGCCACCTCGGCCATCCAGGTGGGCAAGTTAGAGATTTTACCTTAATGAAATCTGTTCCTAGAGATCGGGCCGTCTGTCGGAAAAGATAGGTTTCGAAATAAGGTCATGTATAATTTTTCAACATTTTGAGTACTTTTCGCGTAATTTTGCGTGAAAGTACGTGCTGTTTTAGCACCACTAGTTCGCTATTTATAACGTTTTCCTGTAATGTTGTAGGCAAATATGATATTCGTATTCAGCGACCCAAAAAACATATAGAGACCAAAAATCAAAACAACACCAAAACTATCCGCTATTTGCCCTTTTTGAGCACTATTTGACTTCACTATTTCTGTTTGCAGTAAAGTCAATCCTAGTGACGATGTACAAAAAGAATAACATCCCCCTTCCAGTGACAGATGCGACTGTATATTGACCCCTTATATTAAAGTGATCTGTAAATCTATAAATTAATTTAAGGAAAGAAAAAGTTGTGATCGTTTCTTTGAGCATATTGAAAAAGGTATCACTGTGAAGAGCGAAGAATTGAAACGGTGTGTGTCATATGCAATATCTTTTCGGGTTCCGTTGAAGATCAATTATTACACTATTATTACAAAGCTTTTCAATATTTAAAATTTTGTATTTTCTTCTAATTCTTAAATTTGACGAAATGCAATCAACGCACCACAAACACCTGGATGGACATTTACCAAAGAGAAAAACAAATTTGACAGTGAAAATAATAGAGAGAATCTGAAAAAAAATAACATACGAGTTTTATGCGAAAACCATAAATTAAAACAATCTTTAATCATGATACGAGTGGGAAAGTTTTATTTTGAGAGTAGGAAAAGATGTACACAAGCCGACAGGCGCAATCCTATGAGGAAAATAAAATGCGTTATGTACTATTTTTTAGACAGCCTTACTGACTTTCATTTTATTTTTATTCAAATATACAAATTCCTTAATTATACATTAAGTCAGTAGTAGCTGATGATCAGAGGAAATTATTTTGTTTTCTTTGTTACATTTACAAATTATTATAGAGCACTTTAGCAATGTCTTTCGTCTTCTAGCATTAGTGCTAAAAATTGAACTTTAAGGACACTAACACTGCCCTTAAAGGACTGCTTTTACTTATGGCTGTCTAAAATAGTTATTTATGTATCAAGGGCGTTAAGAAGATGTTTTTGCCCCGAGGACGACTTCCAAAACCAAGGGCCTTTGACCCGAGGGGTTGGAAGTCGCCTTACCGCTCGCAAAAAAAACATCATGGCGGACGTACCTTTGAAACCGGAGGCTGCCCTCAATTCTGCGGCATCTGAGATTTCTCCTCGGCGATAAGGAAACGCGTAAGCAAGGAGAGGCATCAAGAGATGCAGCGATCGCGCTGGGACTGTCATCGTCATCACTGCCCCCGTTCTCAGAAGAAACTCGCACTCCCAGGGGTGTCCAAAGAAATGACGGATTCATAGTTGTGTTGGTCCATCACATTATCTGAATTATTATATCGTCTCTATTTCCTACACATGCTCGCAGGATTTCCATTGTTCAGCTACAGTATTGTGCAACGCTTCTCTGCAAACATTTCCTTTCTTTTTAAGGATGCACCAGCTCTGTTGCCTGCGCTCCTTTATAAATCCTCTGCAACAAGTTCTATTGGATTTAGATTCATATGGTACGGTGGGAAACGGAGAGAATGTGGCCCTGTTCACGATTATTCAACGACCTGTCGTTTTTCAAATGGATATACTTTGATTTGCATTTGTACAATTGGGTTTTTTGGTGAATAATTTTCAGCAGCTACTCGTGTACACACTGTCATTGTTCATCAGCCACGGTAAAACAGGGACTGGAGACCGAAACTCTCCAAGACACGGCTTATTTTCTGTTGAGCGTTTGGACAACCCCTACTGGAGAAACACGAAAGCTGACATTCGTCTGATCCTTCTCACTCATCAGTTTGTTATCACCAAACTCGTAGTGTTGAATTACCGCGCGGCCCACGAGAGAAAGAGGCAAAGCGCATTGAAAGGTTTTTTTGAGAGTGGTAGAGCAATAGTAACGCCCGTGGTGCATACAAAACTTTATGGGTTACTAGTTCGTTGATGAATCAAACGAGAATTAGAAACATTTTATAATTTTTCTTGCGTTCAAAATGAAAAGGTGCATTGTAATAGTCATTTGTCAAAGTGACGGCAAATAGACAAAACAGAGTGTGTATCTAGTTACTATTGCATAATCGTTATTGGACTGATTTGTTCGTACAAAAAGAAAGAATACTGTGAAGTTCCTGCGGAAATTCTCGCAAAAGCTAACAAAACTACGGACAATCGATACCAGTAAAATCTCGAAAAATATATGAAAATGTTTATGGTGTATTTGGAGTTATATAACAGTGTGAATAACAGTGTAAATTTCGTTGATGAAACGGTGCTTTTAGGTTATTTGCTTCTATTGCCAAAAGTTATTTATAATATGCCATAACACCAAAAAATAACATTTCGATAACATTAGCCGATGTGCTTCATACATCTTATTACTACGAGTAGTACTGCTACTCAAGAAGCACATTCTATGTCTCTAAAATAGGTGACAAGTAGCAGTGAAATGTGAGGGACTGATGGCAATTGTATACTCACGGAAGCATTCCAAAATTACAATTTTCATATCAACTAAACAATATAAGGTTTATAACGAGTTATTTTACTTATTTGAGCCATATTCCATTTATTTACTATTGTATTTGCTTGCATCGTAACTTTAATAAATCGAATTCATAAAAATGTATGTGTTCTGTTGGTATTAGAGCGGGCCATAAAGTACTCAAAAGGCCCGAGGGCATAAAGAATTAGAAAGGCCCGCAAAGATAGACAGTACCGTTACGTGTTTTGTTTGAGGTCCGTTAACACACAGCAATTGACTAGTAAACCATAATAGTAGTTTATGCAAATAGTTTATAATGTTAAGCTTTATTGCATGAGTACATGTTTTGAAAACGAGCGACGTTAGAGCGAGTTTTCAAATTTGTACGAATGCAATAAAGCAACATTATAAACGAGTTGCATACGCTTATTTTTTGTATAACAGCATTATAAATTTATGAGAGAATCGAAATTCAATTTATGAATCAATTGCAGCAGTTTTACTGTTACAATATCGAGACAGAGTTATGACGTCACGCATTTTGGACAGCTGATGAGCGATCTGAAGAGTACGCGAAGAAAGATGGACCTTTGCCGCAGGAAATTGTTGAACAAGCCACGAAGGCAGAACAATGCTTAATATCAGCAAAGTCGGCATTGTACGAAAGAGTACAACAAATTTAAAATTGATGGAAACAAAGAACGAAGATTATATGCGAATCAGTTGTTCTGGCATACATATCGGAGTTAGTAAGTGTCTCTTACTTTATTGACATACCTAGTCGAGTTTTAGTGATGGTCTAATTTTCTAATTTTTATTACATTGAAGTCAGCAGTATGTAAGGCATCAAGTTTGTGGTGTAGTCACTCGAAATTGAAGGCCATGATCAAAATTAAAGATGGTATTGATATTTGCTTTTAATAAAGTTCAATTGTACATGAAACAAGCGAATGTCGTTACGAAGCAGAAAAATCTATGGTCTTTTCCTGTTGATGCGAAATAAAATTTTTAGTAGAAGCAGCTGATGAGAAGCATTCTTGATGAAGGTATTTGGTTATATTTATTTCTGAAATATTTGTGAACATTGGAACACATCTTGCTCTTTTCAGGTTGTTGCGATTTTCGGGTATATTTGGATTGTGAATGAGGGAAATTGTATAATATATGCACCGATGATGTTCTGAAGAAGGTTCTGTTTTAGTTGTCAAAATTAGAGAAACTAAAACTAACAAAACACAGAATATTTACTGTTATTTCTGATGAAGGATTCTCTTTATAGATTTGTATAAAATACATTGCCCTCAGACCTTCTGGGTCAAACATAATAAACTTTTCTTATTTTATAACAAAGGTAGATGCACTTGTAACCCCATTGGGATTAACACTGGAAAAATTCTCAAACTCATTGCCGAATACCTTCAACTTCCAAATCATGAAAAATTCCGACATTCATTCAGAGAACATCGGCTACTATGTTAGCTGACAGTGGTATAGATATTACCAATTTAAGCGTCATGGAGGATGGCGATCATCAAATGTTGCAGAATCCATACTGAGGAATCAATCAGAATAAATAAAGATAGCTAGAAGAATAGTGTCAAATGACGAAAATAACGTACAGGTACTTCATCAACTAAACTTTTAATGTACCTGGTTCTGTTCCTTTATCTTCAAAACCTCACAGACTGCTCCATTAATACACATCAATAAACAATGTAATTAAACTGATTTATTATATTCAAGAATAAAAATCTTTGCTATTCTTGGTTGTATGGTTACTCTGTGAACTCTTCATGCACCCACAGAAGGTTCGTCAATTTTAAAGGTGAGTTGTGACGCAACTATGACGTGTGTGATGACGCAAATCATTCGTGCCGTAAAACCTAATATGTCATCATTTGTGCCGTATAAGGCCCTTTTATGAACGATTTCCTGCAGCAGAAAACCCGTTTATAATGCTGGTATACAAAAAAATATTTTACGACAGCTTTATTTACTGACAAAAAAAACAAATATTTTTTTTGAAACTTGTTAATTTAAAAATGTGAGCTGTTCTTAGATTCTTTCGTTTTCACATTAACGTAAAAATAGTTCACTATAAAGACACTGCTTCAAAATCACATATTTAATATGAAAGTTAAATCTCAAAATGAGGTATTTTCCTTAAACGGATTTCGGACGGAACACTTTTTGCGTTGTATTATATTTCTGAACACATAAAATATTAATTTATGTCGCCAGCTCTACAAAATGATATCTTCTTCGATTTACACACGATTATCAGCTGTCAAAATGATTTATGTTTCTTGAAGTGAGACCTACTTAACGTACGGTATTCATATCTCGCAAAACACACACTACACATTCATGACACTACTCTACATAGCTTACCTCTTTATTATCATAATATGCAAAAACAAAAATATTCAACATTCTTTCATTCTCTAATAATCAACTGCATCAGCTGGCTCTCGTCTACTGACTCCCGACTCGCGTATTGCTAATTTTAACTTCATCGATGACGTCACCAGGCGTTTGCAGTGACGAACAGAAAACACGCCTTCGAGAAAGATAAAAAGAAGAAAAAAAGTTGTCGTCTGTAGATTACGCACGAGGGACCAGTCAGCCAATAGCAGTATCGAAGCGGTGCCACGAAGGTCAGCGACAGCTTGCAGAACTAACTGGTTTGTACACAGATGCTGCGTGCCATGAAATGGATACTTGAATTCCACTGCATACAAACTTCAGTACACAGCATGATACCGTTAACGAGATTACATATCGTCAAAATGGTTAAATTTTCACTATCAAACTAAAGACAAGAGTATATTAGTGATTGTAAGAGTTAATAATGTTACATTTTACCGCTCGAGTGAATTCATAGTGGTTTTACAACCGAACAAAGTTAGCTAGGTATTACCACGAGTGCGATAAATAACCATTAGAAACGATATTTTGCGTGTGTTATGTGTAAACTAATTAGAAACGACTGAAGATATCTTGCAGTTGCGTTGATGTTGGTATTCTAGATGACACACCGTTAGTGAAACCACGGGCGTTGATATGTTTTGTCTAGCTTGCTCATAGTGTAAATAACATGCTTATACTGTCAAATTTTCTGTAAAATTGATTTTAACTGGCGAATTTGTCTCAAGAAATTTTAGCAAATCATACCTTGCAATTAAAATCAAGAACTTTATGGAAACAAATGCAAAATTGTGAATTCTAACTAGATACAATTACAGGTGAATTGTTTTATACATGGTTTGTGGGAATTCTGATGCGGTGTTGCGGACGTAATTACATAAAGAAATACCAGATGGCATCTCCGTCATCTTAATATGTTTATTTAAAGATTGATTCAGTGGTATTGTGTTGACATTTACTATAATTTAAATGATTGAAGGCGTTGTCATTGTCCAAAATAGTATTTATTTCAATAATGGCAGCTTTCGATGGATTAAACATCATCATCAGTTTCCTGATACAGAAAAATATAAAATTAGAATTAACATAGTTACCTAATTTAGAAAAAAACATCTTAAGAAATGAAAGGAGAAGAATTAAAGAAAAGAAAGAATGAAAGAAAGAAGGGGGCGGAGATTTTATATTATAGCGGTAATATTTTATATTATAGCGGGAGCGTATTATTTAATATTATAAAGATCTAACTCTCCGCCCCCTTCTTTCTTTCATTCTTTCTTTTGCCATCGAAAGCTGCTATTATTTGAAATAAATACTATTCTTGACAATGACAACGCCTTCAATCATTTCAATTCATTTAGAGAGCTGATTAGCGTTAATTACGCCTAAACAATCAAAATAAAAGATAATAGTAAATATTAAAGAAGATAGCAAGGTTTATTATAAACAATTACATTTAAATTATAATAATTAGCTGGCTCAGGCCGTAAAGTTAGAGAGCAAATGAAATATAAATACAGCAAATGTGTTGTAATAACGAAATGAGTGCACAGTTAGGGGGATACTAAAGTTTGTCAGTTGTCGAGCGATCATTGCGGCGAGTTTTCTTATATACCACGACCGCAATTATACCTCTTTGAGGCCATACAGCCATGCTCAATATTTTTGTTTCCGTTTAATAATTAAATTCTCAGAAATTGCCACACCCAGCCATCTGAGGAGCCCATTTCATGACAGTATTGCTTCTTAAAAAAGCAATCTAAGCATTGAAATTCTGTGTTTTCATGAAATATTTGTAGTCTGAGAACTTTTGTGATTATTAGAAGTTAAAGCTGATAAAACATGAAAAGACATTATTTCATTTATTTATTTATTTATTTTATTTATTTATTTATTTATTTATTTATTTTGTCGTCAGAAAAACAAAGCGTGATGACGTGTTATGGGGAAAGTGAGGTAAACATTAAAATTCGGTGATCTCACATATGTCATATATCATTTCAAATTTTGAATTTTTGAAAGGGAGAAACAACAAAACTCCCATGCAATAAAATTCATGTTCGGGCGACAAACAAGCACAAATTCCTTTACTTGAAATTTTGAAAGGGAGAAAAAAATGTGCTCCTTACGTATGTGTCTATTTCAAGGATAAATAAGGTTGCCTTACCTCTGAAAGGGAGCTCCCATGTAATAAAAATCTATTTTCAAAGATAAATACAATTTTGGTTTATTACATGAATATAAATGATACTGAATAATTGTACATTTCACTGAATTTAGAAATATAATAAAATGAGCAGCATTTATGTCCAGAAAGCAAACAAGGTTCATCTCATGCTCATCGATCGAATGGATGCAAAACCCGACGATGGGGTCATTGACTCGGAAGCCGTAGAATAATAGCGCCAAGAGTTGTTATAATTATTTATACAGTTCAAATGTAAATAATGCATTAAGTGTATCATTGTTGTGTCTAGTCGTGCCATTTTCTTGTTACTCAGTATGTCTCAATGTGCGTAACAGTTGGCAGAATCTACTTCATGATTTGAACTTTCATTGAATAATCGTTTGTCGTCATCCGGCAAAGTGTCATCAACAATGTACATGTATTGTATGTGAATTTTGCACGAGCGTTGATATTGTCTTCTCGATGAACATTTTTTCACGTCGATGTTATAATAGACTCGGCATTTTCCGATGTTTCAGCGTCATTATTAAAACACTGATCTTCGGCAAACAAGCATTTGTAATGGTAGAATTCCCAGATTAATGAGCAGGCTACATGAATTAGCGTGGTGGGATTTGGTTATTATTCGTACAATTCCGTTTCGTATCTAAAGTTCGGGAATCATAAGATGTATTTCCCCAGAATAGTGCCGCCATCTCAGGCGATCGCGAAGTATACACAACGAGCAGTATGAAGGTCGACTGAATCAGCATTTGAACGCGTAGCATAAAGAACTTATTGCGCAGTACCAATTGTTTAAATGGATCACCCATTTAGCAGTTTGATCGAATATATATTCGTGTTTTGTTACCTAACATCAGTCAATGGTACAATGTTCATTTTCAATGAGCACATAATTGTTTATTTCAAATGAACCGCATTAAAATTGTTTTCGTTTACTATTACCTGTTAGTTTTCGAAATTGAAACATTCGATATCAGTTTACTTCTTGCTCTTTGAGCTTAAAAGTGACGTTCGTATCATCCGCAAAGAAGAACAGCCTCTTGTTTGATCAAATGAGATATCGTTTACGTAAAGTGTGAACAATAGCGTAAACCGATCTCGAGGGCAAAGAGTCGGAGGTGCGTACGTATGTTCATCATTCCCAGCAAGGTATTCAATTTCCTTCGATCGTTTAAGGTACCCAGAGCGTTCCAGAATCTCCATATAACAGTAACATCATGATCAATGACGTCGCGCTTTAGGTGTTATCTAAAATAATTCAACAGGTGTTCGTCTTGATCTGTCGATGAGTGTTTATTGATCCCTAAGAAATAGTAACATAGTCGTTTCCGTTGATTTTGCTTTTTCCAAACTACGTTGGTTATCTGAGCGTTGTGTTTAGCGAGAAAGGTTTCATTCGTACGTAAACTTCAATATTTTGAAAATCGACAGAAGAATGGGGTCGATACCTTTGAATTTCATTTGTTGCCTTTGAAAAAGCGGTTTATTTCATTGTTTTGTGTATCACTATTTTGAGGAACAGCCCAGTGCATAAAGACATTAAATATGTGAAAGTTAACGGATTGTAGATGTATTACGCATAAGTGTTGAACAAAAGAACTGGGTTCATTCATCTCACGTAAAAGACAGGCGAGTATAAATTCAACATGTATAAATATTGAGAGAAAGAGAAAAACGAAAATTACAGCTTTTCTCTGCTTCTCATTGCAGTACTGAAACATTGAATGTTAGAATTCCGTTGCATAATGATATTGATACAGCATTTCATTATGATACAGGTTTCACCACCACAGAGAGCATAAATCGTTATTTAGACTTCAATTTCATTATAATTCGTACCAGTATTTACTACATTGCTTGTCGTTTTACTTCTTTCGTCATCATTTTTACGTAGAATATTATTTAAAATAATAGATCGTACCACTTTGATCCAGCTTGGATTAGCGCAGCGTTGAGGATATCGGCGTTAAGACCAACGCGATTTGCGGCGCAGCCAATTTTAAAGCCGGCCGGCTCCTTAAGTTTAATATGTCGAGGAACAGAGCAGTTAGTGGTCGGTGAGTCGGACCATACGGCTCTGTAGTCTTCGCATGCGCCGACTGGAACACCGAGCGCGCCTTGCCTGCATGTCAATCACGACAGATTGATCGTAAAAGTTTTACTCTATTAGTTACATAGTCGTGGAAAGTACTGTATAAAACTCTATGTATCGGGCATTGCGTAGCTTGCCGATGCCGCTAGTACCGAATCGTACACACCGTGAATCAACAACTACACATCATCGTTTCATAATGTACCATTCGTTTGTGATAACTAAATATGCTCACACTAAACGCATGTTAACACGGAAAGAATCACCATGAAATTAATGATCATAGTTTGTCAATTGTCGAAAGTTATATTTTCGTTTAGTTAATTCAAATATGCTTCACAATTTCTTGAAAATTATTGATTATTCAATAGCACGCGTGCAATTAAAAATAATATATTGGCTCTGTAACGAAAGGAGCTATTTACTAAGAAATAAAGCTAATTCAAGAAATTATAACACACACGTACAGCAGATTTGCAGTCGGCCATGAAACATTAATAAAAAGAATATCACACATATTATCTGCTAACCATAAACAAAGAATAAAACTAATCGGGAAGTACAGCTAGTATCTTCCGGAACAAAATAGAATATTGACGTGTATGTGAGCCAATGTTTTCCTCGCACTAGTTCACTCGTGGGAAGTAATACATTTCTCGCCAGTTTCTACCATTTTATTCGCATATAAACGCTCTTCATTTACTACTTTCGTGGAAACACACAGATCTCATCTACTAAATGACCTTTTCAGAATGCAGCAGCTCGGTGGAAAGAAACTTGAATTTCTAAAATCTGAATTATTTGTAATGGAAATGAAATATTGACGTAACATGCAACATGTATAATAGACCGTGGTAGGCGTGTTTATGATTATCGTTGCGCCAGCGCTGAATGTCATCGTATCACACAATTCTTCTCGTTCGTTATCATTATATGATGTTACTAATAAATACAGACTAATATACCAAATACATATTGTACTACAAATACATAATTATAATACGAAAATACATGTTATGAAATTCAAATACGCAAAAGAGAGGAATAGTAATACAATGAGCTGCTTTGTTACCTGCATGCGTGGCAATTACAGCTCAGTACTTACCCAAATTGTACTTAAAATTCAAATGGGCGGTTTTTGTGAACAGATCACTAAGTCAATTTTGTATTTTTTGAATGTAAAGTTTGTAATATCAGTGAATGAGTTCGTTCAAATGAACCAGCAATGCACTTTTTATTCCGTTGATACAAACGATAAATTGTTTTAAAATAAATCTGTTTAGAAACAGTTGCACCGTCTATATTTTCTCTCACGCAAATACATGAAAACTTCACGTTTTGTACTTGACTTTACCATTATCTATCTTGAAGAACAGATTTAGTAAAGAAAGAATCCTATCTTCAATATTGCAGTTGAAAAGAAGATCGTGCCGACAAAAAAATTTGAATCCTTTAGCACCTTCGAGAAATCAGATTTCGCCAAAGTGAAATCACACCATTATGCGGTTTCACGGCTCGAGGACAAAGTTTTAATAAATATGAAGAGATTAAATGTTGAGGGTCATACAAAGGCCTCTGCCATTCGCCATTTACAGCCCGAGCTCAACAATTATCACCTGAGAAAATCGCCGAATAAGTTTAGGCGTTGGTCGTCGATCACGATTTTGACAGACAAATCAGTCGTTTTTTGCCGCTGATCTTATCAGTCGTCAGAGCAGCCGTAAGTGTAATGCGTGCTGCGTAACATATGCATGCACGTTTTTTCTTCGGGAGTGCGCATTTTTCTCCGCTGATGGCGACTCATCGCCGGCTGCGTTTCACACTCACAGTGTAACACCACTCGGGACGAGTTTCCAGCTTCTGGCCGGTTCCGACGTAGCGTAGCATGTTGGTCGCGTGCAAGGAGAAAGGAAAAGGAAGCGAAAGATCGCGAGCCGATCGGAAACCACGGAAAATCACTGGCGACCACCTGACCTGGGCCAGCCGACGTCGTGGAACTGAACTCCACCCGGTCAGAAAGCGCCGCGCGTTGACGCCGATGCAAAATGAGCTGGTCGCTTCCGGTAACAGGCGCTTCATTTATTTACGTAAAAACAGTTGCACCGCGTATGACGCGTTATGGCAGCACAGGTGACATTTTCAAAATTCAGGTGATCCTCACACTGTCTATACTACTTAAATTCCTGAAAGGAGAAAACAAAACTCACGTAGTGTGTCTATTTCCTCGCAGCAACAGCAATGGGGCCCTGACGGAAAGGAGAAAAAACAAAACCCCAATTCATTTCTCGCGAGCTGTCAGTTAACACCTTGAATTTTGATGGAGTCGTTAAAGAAACTACTTACTTCATAAATATTCCTTGAGTAATTATACTTCTTCCATGCATTTGTATTACTACATTCATTTGGAAGAGATCTTCGGATTAATTGGGCAGATTGACATAAAAGATGATATCATTGATTATTAAAACGATTCATAACGTTCGTTTCTTTCAAGATGTACTAAACATTTTATGGTTTATGAAATAGTAATTACATTATTCATGAATATCCATTTTCTTCGATTTTGAAAGAGCCGCCTCAATAACTGTGATCCCCAATCACAGCACAGATACGTCACAATTGGTGAACGATATGAACGATTTCAACGATTCAACGAATCGTTAGGAAAAGCAATCGAACAAACGGTTCAATCAACAGTTGGGGCCACCGAGCCCAACACTAGTGCAAAGCGTGGTATGGCTATCATGGGGGTTATGGATAGGTGTACTTTTTCGGAAAGTGGGCAGTATTTCGCGTGTTATAATGATGACGGAAAGTTGAGAGTGTGGGAAGCCGAAACAGGAGTATTGAAGCAAGAATATACTCCCAACTTTCATCTAGGTTCGCCTGGAACATGTTTGCAATGGCTGAAGTTGTCTCTCGAAACGGTAAGCCATGTGGTCTTCTTAACAGCAAAGCTGGAACAATAATGTAGCTGTAATAATAAAATTAATTTGAAAGCAGGAATGGTACCAATTGAAACTAATTGTTCTATCATCTTCCCTACTAGTACTCGTATAGTGCACCATAAAGCAATTTCTTCGAGTGTTATGTGCATAGCGGTTTTAACCCCTTTCTTCTCTTTCATAGATAACTCCAAAGAAAAAAAAGAAAATAAAGTCGTCAGAACAAAGTAAGGAAACTGATGTCGTAGCAATTGGAACATCATCTGGAAGTATTCATCTGTATTGCATTGCTAGTGGTAATGTGTTAGATACATTAGAAGGTGGCCCAACAACATCTGTGAACTGTCTTTCTTGGACCCGTGGTACAAATTTGTTTAGTTGTGCCGGTGAAACAATCGTAGAATGGGGTGTTGGGTGTAAAACTCTTAAAAGGTATGTATTTTAATAATTCAGAATGTGAGTTACAGTGGTGGAGAGAAATTGCAAAAACTTTTTTTTTTTTTTTTTTGTAGTAGGTGGAAGGCTGGAAAAGATGTGGTGACTTACCTGCGAGTGCTTCCAGATGGAAACTTCATTCTGTCAGCTTCTCGGAGTATAACATTGTGGAGCCTTCCCAAACATGAGCGACTTAAAACATATTCTGGACATGCTAGTGATGTAACAGCACTTGTGTATGTTCCTCCAACATCTCCATCGTCAGAAAGCTATTTTATAAGTGCGGCTAAAACTGACCGATATCTTAGTGCGTGGTGAGTGCAATGCTTCCTTTGCATTATTTCTGTTGAATAAGAATGTTTACTAATGCCTTTTTCACAAATGCGACTTGATGTCATTATTTTGGGGCTTGTTTAAGATAGTTATTTTCTTTAAGGCAATATCTGGGTGTGGAGTCTTTTTGTCAAGAGAATTTGGGAAGGGCAATGTGTAAAGTTTTATCTTCATTGTGATGGTATTAAGAGCTCCATGATATTTCCAAGATAACATTTCTTTATGGAGAATATGAAGTATTTTGGATTGTGTCTGTGATGATTTCACGAAATATTTTGAATTGTATGTTACACATCACTTGCCACAAAAAGTACATCAGGAACCAGGGAAATCCATTGGATGTGGACAATAAAAACCATCACATTAAACTTTTTTTTTTTTTTTATTTTGTATTCAAAGAAGGCTTTTTAAAAGTAGTTTTGACCTCATCTCTAGATTTTTTCTCTTCACAGAGTTGGATGATTTGAGGAACAACAGATCAAAACATTTTAACTGTGTGAAAAAATAATATCTGTTTTAAAGTAACCACATCTTAAAGGATTTAACAGTTTCTGATATAGTTATGTTTTATTTATGTGAATTTGTTATTCTTTGATTCTGCATATCGTTTGTATATATTCAGAAAGTTGAAAATAGATTTAAAATTATCCTCAAGCTAAATCTGTGTTTTTTGATCTGTTGTCTCAAGTTTTTACTTTTGTGCATTTTTATGTACTTTTATAGTAGAGAAAAAGTTGTCCTCTAGCAGAAATCGGTAATTTTTCAGCAATAAAACTCATATTGTGTGGTTCTGGTATTGAAAAAGTGGATAAATCTTGTACTGCAGTAAATTACTTCCACTAGCATGTTGTGTAGTGAGAATCCATGTTTTATGTTGGTTCTTGATACCAAAAAATGGATTGACATTAAAAATCTGTCTGTCAATGCACAACACTAGCACTATTCAGACGATTTTCTCCAAAATTGATGTTTCCTGGTCAATCAGAGCGAGCTTGAGGCCATGTGAGTTTGAAAGGAATATTTTGATTTTTGGTGTTACTTTATATTAGGCCTTAAGATTTTCAAAAAATTTTATCATTAATTACTTCAAATTTGTTTAATAAACTTTTTGCTCTGAGACTGCAAATGACATTTAAAATAGTCGCAAGTCTCATTTCAATGAAATATCTTGGAAGTTTCAATAATTGCAATAATTCATTAAGGCATTTTCATTCTAAGGCATTTTTCTACAACTTCAATTTTGAAGATATTTTTTCTTAATGAAATCTGTTCTTCCAAGACAGTCCTTTGGTTTGTACAATTTTTTGGAAGTGAGCAGGTTTTCTGTAGTTTTTTTTTTTTTTATTTTTTTTTTTTATTATTTTTTTCCCTCCTCCATGAAATATATGCATTCTCTAATTAAGTATTTCCTCAAAAAAAAAAAATCCAAATGTTTTCTTCAGATAGAGACATAAAAATATGACTTAGGTCTCATTTTTGGCCAACTGTTTTTGAAAATTACAAAAATAACATCGTAAAAGTACAACATTAATGATAAAAATTTTATTTTCCTAAAATGATATCTGTTAAATAAAAAATAGGTATTAAAGTAAAGCTATGTTCAATTTTTTGAATGAGTAATTTTCATGCAGTTACTGACCCAAATTATTGCAATTTGTGGCGGCAATCGTGTAACTGTTAGAATATTGGACTGCTATACCGTTACAACTACTTTTTAAGGGCGAAAAAATCCTTCTTACGCCTTCCTTCAGAGGAAAAGTAAAGCCGGCTGTCCCATGTTAGTAGATTTACTGCATGTAAAAGATCCTCAAGCCCACATGAAGTCTCTGAGCTAAATTTAAATTGCCTGTTTCTTCCCCTAGTTGGTGAAAGGAACATAGGAAAATTTGTGTGGTCAGAGCAGGCCTTGTGGCCTGAGTCTTGCCATGTAAAATAAGGCATCAATTCAATTCAATCCAGTTCCATTTATAATTAAAATGCTTCAAAAGAACGCTTCCAAAAATGGCACGGATCTCATTTTTGTTGAACTCCGAATTTTCAAAAAATTAGGAAGTTAGAAATAACATAAGCAATGAAGAAAAGCCATCTCCATAAACTTAAAATATTTATTTAGATAGCCTGCTTTTGACGGCTTTGCCATCATCATCAGTCTACAAATATAAAAAAAACTAAATATAAATAAAATATAAAGTAAATACAAAGTAAGATAAAGCGGGGATAAATAATATCAAAAATAAAAATATACAATGCAAAGGGGGTAGTGTAACAAATAACAAAAAGATTCATTTAAATTTTAATTATTATAAACAAATAGCAAATATAAAAAAAAAAACAATATAGATGAAGAAATTAAAAAAAAAGAACTAAAGAGATTGCAAAAGATAGAGACAAAGGGGGGGGATAGTAAAAACAATTAAAAGTTTGTAATATCATTTGCTATTTTGGTTTATAATTATAATCCATTGCAAAAGTCTGGTAGTTTTCAGGACCTCTGGTAACATTTTTGTCTTAATTTAGAAGGAAATGTTTTAAATTCTACTTATGCTAAGGCATGGTATAATTTAGAGCAGGGCTGTCACTGGCTGGTCGCGTGCGTCCTGTAGTTCCATTTATTGTGGCCCGCGATAGGTTATAAGTGAAAAGCTAAAGTCTCTTTTTTTCATGTCGGGTTAATACATTGTTTCTGTAGCACAAGCTCCCTGCCGATGCCAATGCCCCTTCAGTATAAATATAGGTTAGGTTTAGATTCATAGAATTTTCTTTTCTAGTAAATTCAGAAAATGAAAATCATCCCTCTGTGTTCCTCTGTTATGCATGGTTCAGCATGATATCGTGCATGGTCCCTCCCCCATCCCATTTCAGCAAATAGGCAGCCGGGTAATCTGCCGGGATCAACAATACAGGGATATGGTTAGTATTGAAATTATGGTCCACAACCATATTAAAGGTTTCAGTTGTGGTGCTTGAGGCCTTGCATGTTGGGCTCCCCTGGTATAGAGATACAAGAGTGTTTGGAATATTCCACGGCCTACGCATAGTTTGCAATGTTTTCACTATCCTCAGAATGATATGCCTTGATGCCTCGTATATCGCCTCGAATCACAGTACGGCAGCTGAAACATTGGCAACCATGCTTTGAATGGGGTGTTCCTTGACGGCCAAGTATCTGTTGACTTTGAATGTGTAAGGCTAAGCTTTCATGGTATGTTTGTTCTTCACATTCATTGATGCCAAGCTAAATTGGAGGGTGTGGTTGGTGATTAATACATAGAAATGATTAGTGTTTATTTCACAAATGATGGCTAACTTCTGCTTGAGCCGTTTGACTTATTATTCCTGCCGTTCTGCCAACTGAAAGATGTTCAAGATATCAATATGTTTGTCACATTAAAACTTTATTTTTAAGAAATGATAGAAAATGTTAACAAAGTTTTTAATTAAAAACGTCATGAAATTAAAAGCCTCTCTCTTCACATCTGTTTCATGTCATTATTCACACATGTGCATATTCCCAGTTGGTTTTTGATGTGATTTGTATCAATTCCTACAATATTCTCTTTAACAGCAATATTGGAACATTGTAAAGCATTAGTGAAAACTCCCCCTAATCTCCAGCTACATTCTTCGAACACTTTAAGGCCTTAACAGCTGTTGCTCCAGCCTTTATGTTTGACGAAGGGTGCTTTTCACAGAGCACTGCAGTCTTCAGTGATACTCAACGGTTTTAGAACTGATCAAAAGAAAATAATCTACTGACCTGAACAACTATGTTAGGGTATATAGTTATCATTTATTATATATAGTTATCATTTCATTAATTGAATTGTCCTAATGTAAACAAAACGGTCACTGCAATCAAGTTGCTTTAGCTTGTTCTCTTACCTTTTCTCTCCACTTCACACTCACTTGACTGACTATACCAATAAAATTTTGGCATTTTGTATGGTACAGAGGCAGTTCTGTTTGGTTCTTAATCTTCATTTTATTGATTTGGATTGCTGTTTTTAAGTTGGATCATGGATCACAGATACTGGTTTTGTAAGTCAAGTTTTGTAATCCATGCTACATTATTTTAATTACTGTAATCAATAAGTGGTATAGAAAATAATTTCAAGACCCTTAAAAATACTTTGGCTTTTATTACCTATCAAAATTAAACTGTTTGAGATGTTTTGGAAGAGTGAAGTTTAGTGGGAATTCTGATTGGATGTTGTTGACGTTGATGATGACGTTGATGACGAAAGATGACTTCTTTTATTTCTTCTTAGAGTGAAGTTTATTTCACTATCCCAAGTGAAATCTAACTGGACAAAATCCAGTCATTTGCTCAGAACTTGGGATGAATACTTGGGAAAGATATGGATCATTGAATCTTCAAAGATATTGACAGTAATTGTTACTAGCATAATTAATAATATTACATTTCTTACCAGTGTGGTTCACTTGATATTATTCTACCTAACATTCTCTTTTCAATTTTAACTTTGTGTATTCCCTAGCATAAAGGTGCATTATGCCCCAAGAAAGCTCCTCAGATCACATAGTGATTGCAAATCTGAATTGGTTGTGCAGACCAGAGTCTTGGTTTGAAGTCTTGATAGTGATGTATTTGGTGAAGTCCTTTAATTAGCTATGATTTCTATCTGGGAATGAATTCTAGAGGCTAGCCCTCTGTTTTCACTTGTGTCTTCATCTGTAGTTTCCTGCACTCCATTCCAGGCAGGTGACATAGCAATACCATAATAAATAATTATGGATTTCTCACAACCCTCCCTTCCTTGTCTTTGATCTTACCTGTGTACAGTGGAACCTCTGTTATCCAAGGTAATGAATGTAGGGGATCCACATGAAAATGTGTCTGAGAAAAATTTCTTAGTTTAGATTCACACTGGCAAGTTGTGAAAGTATAAATTGTGAATTTAGGGAGTTGATCCTTGGTTAAAGTTTTAAGTACAATAGAATATGTCTTTAATGCAGATTTCTTAGTCTGGTTTAGGTCATATGGAAGTTCTGGAGGTACGTATTAAATCTGACATTGCAGAGGGTATGTCTGTATTTAAGTTCAATTGATGTTTGTTCTTAACCCTTCTACAAAATACTCCAATGGAAGTGTGAGTATGGTGTACTAACAATTAAGTAATTGCCTAATAACAACATAAATCTGTATTTGATCCTTACAGGAGCTTAAGTGTAGACACCCATAATACAAATGTTGCACAGTTTCTCATGGAAGATGTTGCTACCGGGATTTGTGTGTGTCCTGGAATCCCAAACGACTCCACAACTATGTGTGCCGTGGCTCGTAGTGGAGTGTTACATACGTACAAATTGCAGCTGAATGGGTGAGTAGTACATTATACTGTTACTACATATACTGTTTGCTTTCTAATTTTTTAGACTGAAAATTGAACAAATTAATGTTTAGTTCATTGAAGAGCTACTATGTGTCAGATACTTTTTATTTTCCTCTATTCTATTCCTTTACCTTTTGCTGTTATATTATTTTGTTTAATTTTATTTCAGCAAGTGTGCCAAACCTATCAAACCAAAACTTACAGTACAGATAGCTGCACATTCAGGTCAAAGTCAAAACAAAGAAGCAGTCATGCCAATTCCTATTGTTGGAGCAATATTATGTGACTCAAACACTATTCACCTTGCTCATGGAACCATACCATTTCTAGTTTTTGAGAAAATTGTAAGTTGTTTACAATAGTGGCAGGATCAAGAAACAATAGTCAACTTCAAGTGAGTGTAATATTATTTTTCCTTGCTTGCAGAGTTGTAATACTTCAGAACGGGAGCTCTACCTTGTGAGAGAGGATGCCAAGAAAGCAACCATTCAGAAGAAAGGATCTGCTTCTAAGGTCAGTTCTCTATTGATTGAAATCCATGCTTTGTAGCATGCAGTATGCAGTATGGCATAAAATATTGTTTTACTCACTTGTATAATTTTTTCAGTTAAAATAAATTTTTCAATGTTTTGGGTTTTCAGTGTTATTCCAATATCTTTAGGTAAATAATTATCCCTTTTTTCCATGGGTTTTCTTGTTATTTGTGTGTACTCAAATTTTCAGAAATATTTTACATGTCCTGTTGTCAGATTATTGAAATTAAAAAAAAAAAAAAATCATTATTGAAAAATTAATTTTAGGTTGTGGCCCCTAATTAAAGATACAGTACATCAGTTCATTTGTTGGCACAAGCACAAGTGCTAGTAAGCGAGGGCACAAGACATATGGTGATGTGCCCATGGAGGAACGCCTAAATAATCTGACACTAAATCGCAGTGATTCAGGAGTGCCTCACGCAGACAATGTTGCCCATCTGTTACTTCAGGTAGGTTGTGCAATTGAAAGAATTCGGCAATTTCTGAAAAATATTATGCAAATATGTGAGTAAGTATAAGTATGGAAGAGTTTGCTTGATTAAAATTATTCCTAATTGTGTTTTTATTTATTTATTACACTAATTTTTTTTATATTCAGGGATTGCGCAGTAAGGACAAACGCACAATTCATACTGTTCTCCTCCAGAGAGATGAAGCTGTTATCAAGCGTACTGTTGCAAGATTACCCGTGCAAGTTGTGGTTCCACTTGTTCAAGAACTTGCCTCACTTATGCAGGGAAAAGTTGTGAGGTACATTATTTCCTTGTTTCAGGCATGAAATATACCATAGAACATACATTTCTTCGATTAAGCATTTATTTTTCCTCATTTTGGTTGCATTTGTTGCTGTCATTATCTACAATGCCAGATTTCAAGGACAACTTCACAACAACAAAAATACAATTAAACCTTATTTTATATCCCTGCTTTTTACATTTTCCTGCGTTTTACATAATTTTTCGTTGGTTTCATCATAAAGCCTATATTTACTAAGCATTTTCTTTCTGCGATTTACAACTTGATATCTATATATTTATAACTACGATAAGATGCTTCCTGTTTTTACACCATTTTTCTCTCTCTATTTTTTAACCCTTTCGCTGCTAACGACGCCTTTAGGCGTCCAGATTTTCCGTGCCCCGTGTGCTAACGACGCCTATAGCGCCCGCCTGTTTTGCTTCTGTGTGCTAATGACGCCTATAGGCGCCTTGTACTCGCGACGGTTGTCTTTCGCTCTCTGCTGAACGGCGGAGGGCCTGAAGGACATGTGGCGATATCTGTTCGATTTGTAAGGGTTTGAAGTTTAGTTTGAACTCTCCTAGAGTGTGCTAGTATGTCAATTCTTCTCGCTACGAGTACAAATGTTTGTAAACTGGTAGGCTGCCGCGCGGCCTGCGCGCAGTGGTCTTGCCTTTCCTGAGGGATTAGCGCATCTTGAAGGAGGCCCTTCCCAAATGCCCATTATAAAACCTCCTCTGTGGTTTCCGAGTATGGGGTACCATCCTCACTTAGTGTTGAGATTTCTGATTGTGAGTGTTCTTGTTTTTACTGCTATTACGAATATTGGCTTGTTTTGTGGACTTTTCTACGGTTTTGGATTATTTCTATGTACGATTACACGGATTTTATTATTGACCTTTTGCATTGTTTCTGGACGTTTATTTTACGGATACTTCGCCAGTGCCAGTCCAAAGCCCGGATCAAAAAAAAAGGATAGGAAGTATGCGCTTTGTTCGCTGCCGCGTGGGCTACCCTTACAAGGTGCGCCGGTCGGAACAAGGAAACTGCGCCACACACAGCGTCGCTGGCTGTGGGTGACTCAGCACCAGGGTGCGGCGCGCTGGGTAGGGTCGTAGCAGTGAAAAGGTTAAAATTCTTTTTGGTCAAAACTTATTTTTTGTATAAATTTCAGCGGAAGTTGTTGCACAAAGCAGTTTCCAATGATATCCAGTTATATCATGTGTTTGGTTGTACTGGTCAGTCATAGTCTCGTATCATACTCAGCATGTGGTATTTGCTGTATTTGTGTGAGAGGTGATTGTTAAAGATCCATGGAGGCAATAATATGGGGAGGAAGGACAGGAAATGCATTTCATTGGTAGAGAAGGTTGAGATTTTACATTAGTTAATACGCATGTGGGAACACTTGTTAAGTTAGCAAAGGAGCTTCAACTCTGGTTCCATGTTTAACACTATAATTAAAAACAGAGCCACGATTGAATTTAACACAAAAAAGGTGGTGCAATGTCAAGGCAAAGAAAATATGTCTTCTTCTTCTTCCTCCTTTCAGGGATTAGGCATGAATGCCTGTTCCGTCTTCACTTGCACTTCAGCTCCATCTCTTCCTGGGCCTCCCGACATCTCTCCTACCCTTCAGTCGGTATTGCATCACTAAGTGTGGAATTCTTTCTTCACCCATTCTTCCAATGTGATGTCTCCATGATTCTCTGTTTCTCCATCTCTTCCTGGGCCTCCCCACATTTTTCATTTATATTATATATATCCAGTTCTTTACGGATATCTTCGTTTCTTATGTGATCTTGTTTTCTGCAGCCTTTAACGTTCCTGAGAAATTTAATTTCCGCTGCTTGGATTTTACTTTTATCTCTCTCTTTTGTTATCCACGATTCACTTCCATACATAAGAACTAGAGCAGCCATTGTTTTATAAAATTTTATTTGGGTGTCTTTCCTTGTTTTGTTCTGAAGTGTTCGGTTACAATATTTTAAATTTGTTTATTTTTCTTACTATTTTGAGCGAGCGGGTGTTTACCATAATGGGCCATAACCTTTGTTTTCTTTTTGATATCCGGAGATTATATTCGAGCCTCCCAGTAGATGTAGTTTGTATACGGCTTTTTGTAATTGCCTTCACTTTCTTGTAGTATTGTTATGTCATCTGCATAAAGAATAACATTTAGATGTTTGTTCTTCTTTAACTGGATTCAGGGCCCACTATACATTTCCATTTTTAATAAGATCATCTACATATATATTAAATAGCGTTGGAGATAAACTACATCCTTGTTTGAGTCCTCCATTTGTCAAAATTTCTTCAGTTTTCTTCGACTCAGTGTTTATTGTAAT
The DNA here is from genome assembly GCA_964035755.1 of Teleogryllus oceanicus. Lineage (NCBI taxonomy): Eukaryota > Metazoa > Arthropoda > Insecta > Orthoptera > Gryllidae > Teleogryllus > Teleogryllus oceanicus. Next base: position 20,193,459 of record CAXIVR010000011.1, on the reverse strand, counting down.
TTTGTGCCCGTATATAAACTTTTTATAGTATTTATTAGGTGTTTAGGATATCCACTTTCACTCATTACATTCCACAATTTGACTCGATCTACACTGTCGAAGGCTTTCTCGAAGTCAATAAAGGCTAAATGGGTCTCCATATTGACTTCTCGTCGTTTTTCTAAAATCCTTTGATACTAAAAATGTTGTCACTGCATGAGCGTCCCTTTCCAAATCCCGACTGTTCTTCTTGTAATTTAACTTCTGTAATGATTTTTAATCGAGCATTAATTATTTTTGCAAATATTTTATAAGCAACATTCATGAGACTAATACCTCTATAGTTCCCGCACTTATTTCTTTGACCCTTTTTAAAGATAGATATAACCTCCATCGTTTTCCAGCTATTAGGTGTTTTATAACTTTTCCAGCATTCATTGTACAGATGAAGCAACCTAAAATCACAGATAGGTCCTGTGTATTTTAAAAGTTCCATGTTAATACCATCAGGGCCACATGCCTTCCTGTTTTTCATTGTTTTTAATGCTACCTGAAATTCTTCCAAGGAGAGGAGGTCCACCGAACTGTTGTAACAGAGCTCTTCCTCTTGAGAATCGATGGTTTCTGTACACCAAAGTTTTCTATAGTGTTCTTTCCATTGTTCTTCATTAATGATTTGTATATCTGCAACATCTTTCTCTGACTTATTTAGATGCCAAAATACCTTATAAGCAAACATTTGCCTTCCATGTATATCGTTTTCTATATTACTTATAAATCTATCCCATGAATCGTTATGTGCAGATCTAATTAAATGTTTAGCATTATTCCTTTTTTGTATGTATTCCTCCCTTGCTTTGGGTGTTTTGTTTTGTAGGAAATTTCTGTACGCTATTTCTTTATCGTTTCTTTCTTTCTATTCTTCTTTTCTTTCCTATTGTTTCGCTTGCAGCCCTCTCTATACAATTCTTTATATTTTGCCATTCTTCATCCACATTGTTAACAGTAGGTACACTTAATAGATACTGTTGTAATCGATTTTGATAAAATCGCTTGATACTTTCGTGTTCTAACAAGTACACTTTGAAGATTTCTTGACATGTCTCTCTTCTTGTCCTCGTTTTCTTCCATTTTGCTATCATCATGATAGATGCAATCACTAGGTAGTGATCGAGTATATGTCACTTTTATCATTTGCAATTATATAATCTATAAGTGATCTGTGGCCTCTGGCACTCCAGGTGAATTTATGAATATCTTTTTTTCTGAAAAAGGTATTAGTAATTTTCAGCTGGTTAAAAGTCGCAAATTGAAAAGTCGCAAGTTCTTCTCCGTTTCTATTTAAATGTTGTTCTCCAAATGCTCCCACAACTCCCGGATTGGAATGTTACCAACTCTTGCGTTAAGGTCACTGAGATGAGAACATGATTGTTCTTGTTGATTTTACTTAACTGTTTTTGAAGTTCGTCATAAAATGTCTTTGTGTCCTCTTTCCTTCCTTCTTCAGGAGCGTAGACACCTGTCAGTATAAAATATCCTCTATCTATTTTAAATTTGCACGTAACGATTCTTTCATTTATAAAGGAATATTCCACTATCCTATATTTCCACCTCCTGTTAACATAATTGCTACCCACAACTTGCCCGCCCGGTTTGGGTTACTCCACTGTATATCATTGTGTAATGGCTAAGATCTTTCGTGCCTTTCAGTTTCTTTTTCGTTTCAGTTATGACAGCTATATCAATCCCTTTTTCATTTAATTTGATATCTAGTTCATCTTTTTTATTACAAAGTCCTCTGACATTCCATGTGGCTAGTTTTAATCGTCCCGAATACCAAATCGCTTATCCTTGACTCGCTAAGTTGTCTCCGTAATACATCCGTTGTGCATTTGAAGAGAGCCCGTAGTAATAAGAATCCCTGGCCGTATGAGGCCTGCGCAGGTTAAGTTCAGTGATGAGGCTGCCACCTCACAGCTTCCGAACCAGCTGGGTGGTATTTTGGACCACCATTCCTAGGCTGATTGCCTTCACTGGGATAAGAGTTCCGCCCACCCTTTCGAGGGCAACCGTGCCATGTCAAAGATCTTTTCCGACAGAACTACTGTTCAGGCCCTCTTCATTGGGTCCTCTTCTGGAGTACTTCTTCGTCTCACCCCTCTCCTTCGACCTGCCCGGCAAGGGAGGCCCTGCCAGTAGCTACGCTACAGCCGGTATAGCTCTCAGGATCACGGGGGTACTCAAACTCCACCACCAACATTAAGGTCATGTACTCCCTAGGTGGAGAGAAAATATGTAAGGTCATTATTCTATAATTAGTTGAACAAACTTGTGGCAGAGTGTTTTACTTCCACAGGAGCATCAGGTATTCCTCATGATGACAACCTTTTACTAGCCAAAGCCCACCAGTTTGCAGCTAAGATGGCGTTTCCGTTAAATCCAATTCACAAACCACCTTGGCTTCATTGTTGCTGGGTGTCACGGCTATGTGTCATGGGGTGGGGTTGAGTAGGACAGAATGAGCGACCCTGGATGTAGACAGGACTAAACGGATGGTGGGCTAGGAGACGATTGGACGTGAGGAGCGGGCAATTGCCGCATGGCAACAAACAGGTTAGGAGCACTGGCGAAGCTGAAAGACTGGTGGGGCATAATTCTCCTAGTATTGTATACAACAAAGTTTTTTTAAGAATTTTACATCTTTTATTTTTAATTGAAAAAAATTGTAAATCGTGGAGTATTTCATGTTTACTTTATTTTGTTTAAAGTACTAGTAGCATCTCTGTGTGTGTAAAACAAAAAACAAAAAAATTTATCAACAAGAAAAAGTTGATAAGAACTTGTACGATAAAACAAGTATGTACTAGACCTGATTTCTACGACCAAATCTCAAATTCAAGCCTAAATAATTTCTGCCCAGATAGTTTGAACCTGAACGTTTAGCTAAATACATTTTAGTAAAGTACGCTTGTCTTTAATTAAATTTGACATTATTTTGCATAAAATTTGTTTCAAAACATTGTAATTTGTAGCAAAATTCTAAAACTCTTAAATATGTAGTTCTATATTATTTGAATTTATTTAAAAGGTTTTAAGGAATCAACAAAATTATTTCATATTTAAACTTTTCCAAAATTGTAATTGTGAGAGGTTTTCATTTAAAAACTAAGCATCGGAAACCTAAACATCTGAGCACAAAACATTGTTGATAAAAAGAATCGACTTTAATACAGTTGTTGCTGTGAGCCATTTCAGCTTTTTTTTACTTGTATCACAACGATATGTAATACTTTAATTTTATGAAAGTATAAAGAAATGTTTGATTGTGCTAGAGAGCAATTATTGTATTTCATTTAAATTAATTAATTAGGAGGATATCCTTGTTCTACACTAAGCAATTGTAATCATTAGTCTCTTCCAAACCTCAACCGCCTCGGACTGCTTCCAAGAATACTCTGTCCCTACGAGATAAGAGAATCTCTTGGTTGGTGGCTCTTATTGCTTTCTGCAGAAAAAGATAATCTCTTTTGCCAGAGCACTCCCTTGACTGGCCGTCTCCTCCATGATCCTTTTCCCTTCTTGGGCCAGTGAGATTGACTCGCAGTTCGGGCGAGATACAAGCAAGATTGAATGCAGTTTTGTCCATCTCTATTATACATGTTTTATACTTCTCTCTTTTAAATAAAATTAATAAATTTTAAACTCCAGATTCACAGAACAAATTATTATTATTGTTGTTGTTATTTTATTATTATTATTATTGAAATAATGTTACTTTATAGTCTGAAAAGAGCGCATCAGAAGTCGGTGCATAATAATCACTGATTAAATTGTCAGTGAAAGATAGTCGCTGGTTGTCGATACATCACAGCATAGCTCTTCATCCCATTTATCTCTACCTGTAGAAAAAATATTTTGGATATTCCCAGCAAATGAAAATAAGAAAGCTAGTTTAGCAGTCGCTAAAGAAGAAGAGGAAAATTATTGTAATGCAGAATCGGTGTCAAAAACAAGTGAACCTCTCAAAAAATGTTCAAAATGCCCTCCAATAGCTAATAAACATGCATTAACTCGTTCGAGAACATTTGCTATTGCCCGACGTAAAGTTTTGTTAATCATACAAATCGCTTCCTTGATGTTTCTTTGCAGCTCTTTGAGATTAGCAGGCTTGTTCGCATGAACTTTACTTTTGAGGTATCCCCAAAGGCAAAAATCTGGTGGCGACAAATCATGCAAATGAGGGGGCCACAAACCTCATTAAATTATTCTGTTTCAAACAACCTCTTCCAGAAATTGCGTTGCCGACTTATGTGATGATGCTCTATCCTGCTACCGGGAGCGGTAGCTCAGTGCATCAACTGATGTCGCTGCAGCGCCTCTGACTGGGAGGTCCCAGGTTTGAGTCCTGATGGCAGCAGGATTTTTGACACTAGCTTTTTAGCTAGGTTGAATTCAGTCGCCGTCTGGAGGAGAATTCTAGCGGCCGGCTGCTCTGATCGGTAGTTTTCCGTGGTTTCTCCCATCAACACGAGGCGAATGCCGGAGCAGTACCTTACCAAACAGACCACGGACTGCACGCAATCTTTCCTTCCTCTACCTTGTCCTATCCTCTCCCCTTACACACACACACTTACACTAACATGCACTACTCTACCACATTCCGGGAGACTGGTCGGGAGCTTAGAGCTTGTCCCGGCTGGGGCAGTGCCCCGCTGGTGGGGAGTCCTGGTTAGGGGGAAACCCCACTAGCCGACGGTAGGTCGGTGCCGGATCTCGCCATCCAGTGGGGAAACATCACCGCGCATATCCTGAGAAAAAACACGTACTACACTAATGGGAGTAACGACCAAAGCCGTTGACGTGCCCGGAAACACGCAAAAATCAAATCAAATCAATCTATCCTGCTCAAACCAAAAATTTCTCTCATTTGTTTGAAGATGGGATACAAAATTTACTGTTTCTTTGGAAAACAACAGACCAATTAATCTGCGTCGATATATGGCACATCATACTCTAATCTTTTTTTTAATGCAATGGTCTCCATTGTTTTCTATGGTCTGTTAGTACACCAGTCTGTTTGCTGGTGAACATATCCATCCAGGTGAAGTCCAACCTCATCGCTATAAAATACTTCAAGTACCTCAAGACCTTCGTTAACAATTCACCCTAGCCACTTACAGTAATTCATGCAAGCAGCCTGATTGGGAACCTTAAGCTCTTTGAGATATCTGCTGTTTGAATGTGCAGATTTTCAATTTTTTTGTGGCGCAGTGCGCACTTTCCTACTAAAGATTACATTGCTGTTGAAGCTTCCTTATTCATTTTTTGGGGAAGTTGACAGAACATCCCCAACTTCCTCTAGTTTCCTCTGCTTGAGCACAGTGTTTTGGCAACTGCTTTCTTGATCAAACACACTCACTGTCTCGCGAAAGCATTTCACTGACCAAAATATGGTACTCTTGTTTGGAATAGACTCAGATTACTTTTCTTTGAAAGTTGCCTGGCACACTCTGAAAGACTGCGTTCAAAAATACTTCTCTGCCATAAATTTGCATTGCTCTATGCTGTGGCGCATTGTAAGTTAACTTTAAAACAATGAATGAAGACGCAACCTGTTTTGCTTTGAGCAGGTATAACCTAGATCACAGGAAAGGCACGGGTGAAACAAAGGGGGTGGTGAGTGAAAGGACTGTCGTAGAAATGTAGTCAAAAAAGCTGTCTCAGAAGCAGTTACATTTCTTTCACTTTTCTCTCAGGGCCTTGAACAGCAGGGTTGCATTTTAAACTGATCTCCCGGTATGAAAAATAGGCTAAATCATAGTTGCCTTGAGTTTTTTTAATTCCTCTCTTTCTCTATCTACAGATTTAATCACATTAGAAATCATTCATACAATAGATTTTTCACAATTTGACAACTTTTTTCAACACCAAAATCAAAATAGAAGTAAAAGTGAAACTGTCAATGACTAGCAATGAGCAATTAAGAACTACAGATTACAAAACAGTGTGTGCATATGGCAAACATCACTAGTTGCAGAATTGACTGGACCAATTATTTTCTTTGTTGTATTACAGCTTTAAAATCTGCTTACTGTCTTTTCTCTGCATGAAAACAAATACTAATGTCTGGATCAGTGTACCTTTTCATGATTAGTTACGGCCCCATTGCTGGCTAATTGAAATGCATGAATAGTTGAACTTCAATTTAACATGATCTCGATGTAATGTTTTCCTGCCTTTTCGATAATTTCTGAAAACCTCCACAATGCTTCTATGTAAATTGATGCTTTAATGCTTTTGATTTAACATATGAGAAAATTCCACAAAACTTTAAGAAACTGATACGTAACACAATGAGCTTTTTCAGTTATTCAGAATTCTAACAAAATATGTAATTGGGATCAGGTAAAAGAAGGGGTGAGGTTGGTACTTGAATTTCTCAATTTGATGATGTCTGAGAGCTTCAATACTCAGTAACATTATACTTTGAAACTGAACAAAAAAAACCTTCAATAGAATTGGAAGCAAGGTATTTCTTTCTTTCTGCATAGATGCTGTACTGTAAAGTCTCTATAATATTAAAAAAATTATTGAAACAAACAAACTTTTGAAGTTGCTAGTGATTTTTACTAAGAGAACATCCTAACTCTTTCTGGGACCATTCTTTTCCTTTTCTTGACACATCAGCTCAGCTGTACTAAAAAGTCTCGTGGAAATAACTTAAGCCAGTGTCAAGCATAAGTGCTAAACTGCTATTTTAGATGGGGATAGGGAAAATGGAGAAAATCACTGTTTTTCCAGTAGGATAATACATTAACCGTCTGGATAAAGCAAGTCCTTGCTTACATACACTTTGAATTCATCCTCTGCTGATTGTGTTTCTTCTACACAGCTTGGTGTTCCATTGTCTTTCTTCAGAATATTCTGATAAAGAAAACTCCATGTTTTTTAGGGTTGGGTAGCTGAGGATGCCTATAAAGTAAACACAATAAAATTAAAATTATGAATAATAATTGTTATTATGCTGCAAGGATCTGTATTATCTACTTTCTCAAGAGATGTTGACATGTTGGTTCTTATAAAGTGGGACCTCAACACCCAGGTGCTGCGATAGCATGTGATTAAACTCTTGCCGTTGCATAGGCATGTTTAAGAAGTGCATCAGAACAAAGGGATGCATTATTTTTGCTAGCAGAAGAAAATGGATGCAGAAAAGAATGTAGAGAAGACAATAACTTTGCAAAATCAGAAAGGATGAGGGAGGGGAAGGGGATTTAAATTAATTGAAAGTAGCAAAAATCCTTTCCTGAAAATATCAATCACTGTTGGTACCACCTAAGAAGCAAGGTATGCAGGAACCATCCCTATTAAAGAACCATTTGTGAGGGTCAATCGATTTGAAACAGTCCAGAATTTACTATAATGGTTGCTCGGCCATCTCGAAAAGAAGTCATATTTTCAACATAAATTTCCATATATTTTGGCTGTTAAAAAAATTCGTGATTTATTTTTATTGTATCCGGTTTACAAATGATGGCCATTTTTATTTTACGCCGTGTGCCATTTTTCGAATTGGTAGACATGTACTCTTTTCAATAGTATTCAGCTCTGGTTTGTTATAGCATTCTAGAATAAAATGTATTGGATTCAGTAAACTCTGCCTACAAATCGGAATATTATTTACCTACCTTCTATATATTTATTTGTTCAGAAAGAAAAAATTTACCCAAAAATAAAAAAAAAGCACCCAATTTACTCAATTCAGCTGCTTTTTTATTTCTTAGTTAATTTTTCTTTATGTGTGTGTGTGTGTGTCTATATATATATATATATATATATATATAATCTGTGTGTGTGTGCGCGCGCGCATACAGTAAACATTAAGGAATCACTGTTCTAAAATGAGTGACTAAAAACTACCATAAATAAATGATTTAGTGAACTTTTACCATGTTCTTCAAGTAGAAATATGACAATATTTTACAGCATGTTACATAAAATATCTCAGATTAATAATTAAATTTTCATTCGTTAAGCTCACCCCAAAAGAATATACTGGCAACGGGACTGCGCTATTTGTTTCCAATAGTTGGGTAATTAGAGTTGCCAGCGATTGCTAGAATATGAATTGTTGATTGGAATTTTTTTAAATTAACTACCACAACTTACTTAACTGCTACAACATGTGGGCATAGAATAATGCTAGCCATAAATGTATTACACCACATTAAAATTTGAATATTGAGAATGTGATTGTATTTATCCGAATATAAGAAGACCCTCTAATATTGAAGAGGCTTCCTTAGAATTTAATTGTTTTACTAAATCTTTCTATTTACTCAAAATTAACCTGGAAATTGTCTAATTGACTAGAATTTGACTTGTTGATGAGTATGTTAAACTTATTGCCAGAGCTATCGCTATTGTCTTGTTCCTTTAAATCATCATAATCGTGATTGCTGTCACTACCCACTTTATCTTCACATGCATGTATCAATGTTTCTTTTTTGTTGACTTTAACAGATGTTCTTCTTTTCTTCTTCTTCTTCTTCTTCTTCTTCTTCTTCTTTCATCATCATCATCATCATCATCATCATCATCATGGAAAGGCAGTATAAAAACAAATCCTCATCATCATCATCATCATCATCATGGAAAGGCAGTATAAAAACAAATCCTGACTGACCAAGGTTTTATCTGCGAGTATGAGATATGACTGTTTTGCAAATGAGATGTTTAGGAAAAAGCCTTGTAATTTATTCAGGTACACATGTTTCATAGTAGTGACAATAATGACATAGTGGTTGTAAAAGTGATTACAGTTGAATATGGATAAGCAAAGAAAAAACCTTCTAAGCTGAAACAGCTGATGTGATTTTCCAGTATTAGACCTGTGAAACAGAATACTAGGATCCATCAAATTGAATTTTCCGTGCAAGGAATTTGTCTTGTTTCAATGACCTGTTCACAATCGTTGTTTTTGTAAACCTTTCCATCTTTTAATTTGTTATTTTTCTGTTGTTGAGAATCTTCAAGAATTGGATTTCTGATCAGTAGGCAATGGGGCATGTTCATTCATCTTGAATATTTGGAATATGGAAAGATCGAGTAGGTGCAGTGGTTTTCATTTGTATTCAAAGAAGTGTTTTATAAGAGAGTCGTGTTACAATAGTAATGAGGGTGAGGATGATAAGCACTGATATATGCATGTATATGCTGTGATGGAAATTCCTATATGTATCAAAACATTAGCAGGTTCCAGCTCTTTCCATGGCCTGTTATCAAAATCCAATTTCAAAAGCTTGCTGAACTCTTCTGTTGGAATTGTGTGCACAATACTGTATACTTTCTGCCTTGTATACTGAAAATAATCCTGAGCTTGTGTGATTTTTTGACAAAATGAAATTTCAAATTGTTAATTTCGTACAATGAGTTTGAGTGCTTTTTTGTGAATTCAATAATCATTGTAAGTGTAACATTTAATTGTTAACAGGTGTCGAGTTGCTGCCCAGTGGTTACGTGCAGTAATAGGCATCCATGCCAGCCAAATTTTATCAAGTCCAGGAGCTATGGAATGCTTTGCACCGGTGTTAGGGTTGGTGGAGACAAGATTAGAGAAGTTAACCCCTCTCTCACGGCTTCGTGGTCGTTTGGATCTTCTGATGGATCAGTTAACAGCGGCCCAAGTAAAGAGTACGCAGCTAGTCCCTGACAGTCAGCTTGTCTATCAGGATTCTTGTAAGTGTTGATACTAACTTGTTTCCTATTTTGATTCATCGTTAGGCATAAACATGGGATGGAGTATTGAAGACAAATAATTGCTACATAAACCCTTTTTCAATTTTATTAATTTTTTAATCTTTTTGTAAGAGTAATCCATCAATATTTGTTGAAACAATAGGCACAATAATTTTGTTTTCACCTTTAATTGGTTTATTTGTCCTACTAGTGTGTTTCTTGGTATATAGTAATGTAATGTTTGGTTTGGTTTGTTTGTTTTTTCAGACTCTTCAGATGAAGATATTGATGACTTGGTTGATGACAAAGAAGTACATAGTGACTCTGATGAAAATTGGGATGATTTATCAGATCCAGAAGAAAGTGAAATGCAAGATGGAGAGTTAGATGCAGAAATGTCAGTGGAATGAGAAGTGAAAATATAACAACTGTAAAGGAATTTTTAAAGTAATAGTTAGTGGCTGTGAAATTGAAATACAAGCAGTTTTACATCAATGAAGTTTCATGAAAAATAAAGTAATTTCAATGAAAGGATTTTTTTGGAACGATTAAGTGGGATAAAAGGATTGTTGATATGTGATGTGTATGAATGTGTATTGGGCATATAATGCAGATGTGAGATTGCAATTTATCATGAAACTATGACGACAACACTCCACAGAGACATTTGTTTTAAAATAAGACACAACACGTTCACTGCAATGAGAAAATAAGTATAAGGATGTCACTGAGAATTGGAAGTTATGTATTATATGGAATGGATATATGTACATAAAAAGTAAATGGCATGAAATTGTTTAATAAATTGTTTATTATTACTTTACTGTTTTTATATTATTAAAAATACTGATATCTTTACCACTCAATTTTTACTTTTATGTTACTGCTTATACAATGTAGAGAAAACTGCAGGCAATATATATATATATATATATATATATATATATATATATATATATATATATACGTAAATTCAAATGCGAGCAATGTAATGTAATATGCCAGTATGGCAATATGATGCTGATGGGCAGCCTTAATGAAATATAAGTCCGGTGCGGCATGATAAGAATTGTGACCAGGCACAAGAGCCGCCTGCCAACAAAGCACTTCGACACGAGTGACCTATGTGACAATGCCTCACATGACTGACAAGCGAAACTGAAACAGGATGTGAGCCTCCGATCGCGGAGGTTCACAAACAATATAAAGAGGTGGTCGAAGATGGAGGGGGAAGGCCCTCTGTGCCACCGGGAGAAGGACTCCCAAAACCTCTAAGACAAGGGGGGGGGGTCGTGCGGACAGTCGTGCCGCCGGCTGGGTTGGTTTGGTTTGTTTTTTTCGTGTTTCCAGGTGCGTCAACTGCTTTGGTCATTAGTCCCGTTAGTGTACTGCACGTTTGTTTTTCAGATGGCGGTGGTCTTCCCCAGCTGGATGGCGAGATCCGGCGCCGGCCTACCGTCGGCTAGTGGGGTTTTCTCCTAACCAGGACTCTGCCACCAGAGGGGCACCGCCCCAGTCGGGACAAGCTCTAAGCTCCCGACCGGTCTCCCGAAATTTGTCGTAGTGTAGTGCATGTTAATGTGTGTGTGTGTAAGGGGAGAGGGGACAAGGAAGAGGAAGGTCAGATCATGCGCGGTCCGTGGCCCGTTTCGTAGGGTACTGCTCCGGCATTCGTCTGGTGTTGATGGGAGAAACCACGGAAAACTACCGATCAGAGCAGCCGGCCGCTCGAATTCTCCTCCAGGCAGCGACTGAATTCGACCTAGCTCAAAAGCTAGTGTCGAAAATCCTGCCGCCGTGGGGAGTGTAACCTAGGACCTCCCGGTCAGAGGCGCTGCAGAGGCATCAGTTGATGCACTGAGCTACCGCTCCCGGTGCCGCCGGCTGGGAGTGGCAGCACTTCGTGACAGGCGTAAATGCAGGTCATAAACCTCGCGTTCCAAAACGGGGGTTTGAAGTGCGCCGAGCTGCGCCGCGCCTCGAAAGTGGTCGGGTCGGCGGAGCCGGGAGACAAGGCGAAGTATACCCGCGGCGGCAGGAGGTCAAAGCGACGCTTGCCACAAAGGGCCGTAGATCTTCCGGAGGAGGGGGAGCGACCCGCCGGCCGCGCGGTGCGCGGGCTGCCGAAATTCATTTCGCGTGCATAAACATATGGTAATTATTAAATAAAAATAATTACCTCTTCACGTTGTGTGTTCAAAATCGATATTTTGTTGGCCCTTGATCCCAAAAAATCAATTGGCTGCAAAACGTCCGTTCGTCTTTGAACATTAGCGTCTACACTGTTCAGTCGATTTTCCCCAAAATGGTTGTTCCCCAATCGATCTGGCTGAGTCGCGACCTCTTGAATTTGAAACCAATATTTTAATTTTGGAGGGTACTTTACATGAAGCCTTGGGGCAATTAAAAAAAAAATACCAAATGTTTCCATAAAAATGTCGGATAGCGTAATGGATGCAGATGGTCTGATTTTTCGTTGAAATCCCTGATTCTTTTTCAATTGTTTTTCGTCATCTTCCTGCAATGAAAATATCGAAGGTAGAGATTTTTTCGTTAATGAAACATGTTCTTCGACTGATTTGGAAATAAGGTCGTGGCAATTTTTGGAAAATTTGAATAGTTTTCGCCAAATTTTGCTTCGAATTTAAGTTTGGATTAATGTTACCGTATTAATCCAAATTTCCTCAAATTCACCGTGGGAAGACCACTATCCGTGTCGCGACAAAAAACGAAACGGTGATTATCAATAAAATAAATATAAGACGTGACATTTTCCAAGGTGACAGACAGTCCATACTGGTTTTGTCTGTCCATGAACCCCCTCTCCACACTCCTGGAAGATCTACAAACAGAATTCGAACTGAAAGGCACTGAGAAGGCGCATATAACGCACTTAACCTTTACTTAGTTTTTCCTAACAAGGCAGCTGAGGGTATTATCTTCAAGATGGAATACGCACGGCTTTTCGCGTCTTTCACGGTCGTGCCGCTAGAGTGCCTTGATCTGCACACTACCCTCAGCTGCCTTGTTAGAAAATCCCAAGTAGATAAGGAAGTCATTAAACTTTATTCAAGTGCAATGCGTGGCTCAACATGACAATAAAAACCATTGAAGAATTTTCCCGAGACATTAATATGCAGTTGGGTATTGATAAATGTAAAATTCAAGAAATACGGAAGGGCAAACTCGTCAATGAAGTTAGATACGAGACTGTACGTGGAGAGATAATATCCGCTGTGGAAGCCAATGAATTACACAAATATCTTGGTATACAACAGGGATGTATGATAGCACATCACAAGATGAAGCGAACGCCAAAAACTGAACTCACGAGCCGACACAAGGCTGTATTAAGAACTTTCCTAAATTATCGATATCAGACGGTTGCCATCAACACATACGCTCTTCCCTATTATCACATGTTCGATGGGTCTTCTCAAATGGTCCTCAACAGATATAGAGGAAATGGAAAGACACGTGCGAGTCCAAATGCCACGTGTTGGTTGCCACCACCCAAGAAGCGCTGAGAATGACACTGCTGCGACCAATGGGAGGGCGTGGTATCATAAAGTTAACAAACCACCGTGCTAAGCAGATAATAGCCATTGGAAAGTACTTTGCAGGCAAAGCGAATACTTCTCAACTCTACACGATGGTCGTACAAGCAGATGACATCTATACGCCCCTAAATATAAAACAATATATTAATCCAACAGTCATCTTTTCTACAAGAGATGGATTCCTGGAAACAAAAAGCCCTCCGCGGTGCATATCCTAATGCAATTGCAAACCCAAATGTCGAACAAATTGTTAAGCATAAGAAGATTAAGTGTGAAGGCTTTATGGTGGTAATCCAAGATCAGGTTCTCCCAACGGTAAACTACCTTACATCATTCAAGACCTAGAAATACATAGTAATGAGTGCCGAACATGTTGGCGAGATCATGAAACCATTCAGCATAACAGCTCGGGTTGCGGTGCACTAGCTCCAACAGACCACAAAACGAGACGATCTAATGGGCAGCATCATCTATGATAAACTCACTAATAAATACAGACCCCTGCAGGACACTAATACACCGTACTACCAATATCATCCAGAAACGGTGCTTGAAAGCGAGTCCCATTAGTTGTTCTGGGACCGAAGTATTCTGACTGGCAGAACCATTCAACACAATAGACCCGATGTTACGCTCTGGGATAAACCTGCCAGGAAAGTTTCATTTATCGATTTTGTAGTTGTCAATACCAGCAACATGATGACTAGATTTGAGGCAAACATCGATAAACACCGAGAGCTAGCATAGTGAGAGAACAGTGGCATGCTGCGAACATTAAAACTGTTTCAATTGTCCTATCGGCTACCTGAGTCATCGCTCTTCAAAAATCGCCTATCATCATCGCTCTTCAAAAATAAGTCATCATCATTATGTGCTCATTGGTCGGGTGGTTCGTGGGAGGGCATGTGGAATTCTAATTTTTTTTGTTGCTATTATTTTGTAAATTTAAGTTTGATATTTTTTATTGTGTTATATTAATTATAGAATGTAAAGGTTAAACTAATCAGTTCCCGTGCTTTGATGTTGTATCTGTGTGGTGGCAGTTTAAGACCAATAATTTGTGGGAAATGAAATAATAATAATAATAATAATAATAATAATAATAATAATAATAATAATAATAATAATAATAATAATAATAATAAATTATGATAAAGCAGTTCTCAAAATTTTCCCCGATTAAAAATTCAGCATTTGCCAGGTGCAAATAGAAACCATTGATCATATCGTCTCATTTTGTCCAATTCTAGCAAAGACTGAACGCTTGAAAAGACACGACTGTGTGTAGCATGGTGGAAATATATGGGAGAGTTACTCCAACGCACCGATTTTTGCTTGTTCCATGCAGCACCAGTTTGCTTCGCGAATCACGTGACCACAGCACGCGTTCTTTGTAAAGCCAGACTAGACTCTGGCCGCAATGTTGCGTGGAGAGCAAGAAGTGTTGTGAAACATCTTGAAAGTGGTACAAAGCAGGCACGGCTCTACAATGAGAGCTGCAGAGCTGCCCCCTATGTATTATACTTTTCTGAAATATTTTTCGTAGAGACTTTTGCTTCAGAAAGACAAGTTTCTGTATTTTTGGATGACACAGTCTGTGTTTTCTCTCGTCGCGTTTAATTCGCGAACCCAACCGGGCGCGCACCGCTCTCCGAGGTTTCCGTGAGCTGCAATTTGAAGCTCCTAAACATTTAGCATTGCTGTCAGTCGCAGTTATATCACAGTCTAATAACACAGTCCCGCATCTCTATGCTTTTCCCCTATCCTTAAAATGGGTCCTACTGACCCATTAGATATAGCATCACTAGCGCTCCAAGTGATCAGTAAGCTGGTCACGCCTTCGTACCACATCTTATGTATGCTAGATCAAGAATTTGACGCCGTAATTATATTATTTAGAAAACCTACTTCTTATTTTAGTCTAATTTTATCATTTGTGGTTATTAACGTAAGCTTAAAAGTATAAAAACCTAAGAAAAACATCTAATATCCTGTAAAATTTCTTCCGAGGTCTGCAGAGCGAGATCTGACACGTTTCAGCAGGAATTTCTTCCTATTTTGTGATTTTATATTCTCCAGAATGTGAAAATTTAATTAATATTTGGGTTTTATTCTGGTGACCAGTTGTACAAATAAACAAGAAGCGCGTATTTATACACAGAACAATCACATGAAACACACCCACATACAGAAAGAAATATATTTATTATCAATTATTTTTTAGATATTACATCAGTGTCATAACACTGTCAAAACGATTATATTATCTTCGGAAGATGCACACATTAGTGGGGAGATTTGCCAGTTTATTTATTGTTATCGCGACTTATGTATGCTAGATCAAGGATTTGACGCCGCAATTATAATATTTAGAAAACGTATTTCACATTCTAATCCAATTTTATCATTAGTTGTTATTAACGTAAACTTAAAAGTATAAAAATGAGGAGGTTCCTTCCTGGTTTCCATATGTGCAACAGTATATACAAAAGCTGTATTTAACCTTCTTATTCATATTTACAGGTCACCCGAGAAATAAATAAGGGAAATAATAACTGTGGATACACAATTATTTTCATACATTCCAAATTTTTAACGTTTTTCTTTGCTACACGTGTATTTTAATAATGCACTAATCTTAACAATTAGCACCCTAAATTACTCACAATGAAATATTTCCTTCGGAATATTTTTAATATTTCTCTTCTGGAGATGCGCAAATTGAGCATTAACTGACTTCTCTCGAAATGAAAAATCGTCCAAAAATTTGCTCGAAGCTCCGGGACTGTGATAAGACTGGTTATAATAAGCGGATCCTCGCTCGCCCGTAAGAGAACATGCGAGCAACTCTATAGTTCCGATGACCTCCGATTGCTTCAGGCAAACTTGTAAAGCCAAATGGCATAACGTAACTGCCCTTCCAACATGCGATCACTGAGGCGAAAATATTATCTGCGCACGTTTTCTTGACCTCTCGCTTCGGTTGCTGCAAGAGGAGCAGGAAGTTTGGTTACTTTCAGAAAAAGTTTATAATTTGTAGTTCGTTTTTCAATGCAAAATAGCTTCTATTGCAAGGGAGCAAACATTTTTGGTTATCAGATTTGGTCTACAACGCTCATTGGTATTATTTATTCTTAATTTAACTAATGTTGGCAAAGGAGTGGAGGTAGGTATTCCGGGGTTCAAGAAAACGTGCGCGTATGATACATGCATCTCGCATAGGTTTCTTAACAGCAGGGGCGTTTATTCCATGGAAGCATTGCTTCCCCTATCATTAGAATATCTTACATTTTAATACCACTTGACTAGTAATTTAGAATCATTTACTTATAATCCGAGTCAAAACAGTTTAAATTGGGCGCGTTCAATCTTACCTTTACAAAACGAACATGTAATTATTATTGTCACCAATGGAAGGGTAGAATTTTTTGTTGATGTTTTTTATTTTCCCCTCGCCAGTAACCCTGGCGAGGCGGGAATTTATTCAAGTTTTAGGGCGTACATTAAACTCCAGCATTTCTGCTTGTGCAGCTGCAGGGAGGGTTTTTAATTTTAACAAACGAACTATACTAAATATACCAAACTATATACAATGCCTCTTTGGGCGGTTGAGGTTTTCTAAACATTAGTTGTTTTAAAATAAGAAGTAAAGGTTCTGTGAATTGTTTATTGTTCTTTTTGGATAGAGTTTGCCTGTAAAGCTTTAAAAGCACTGGGTTGCCTGCATCCAGCGTCTCGTACTAGTCGCGCGACTTTTCTTGACGTCTGAGCTCCCTAGTGCTCAACTCAGCACGACTCGGTACGGTCTGGTCAACACATTGGTCTCACACGGAACGGAACGGCACAATTGTCAGGGCTGCCAAGCTCTGCTTTCGAATGAATTCAGTTCTCGCGTTTTCGCTGTTAGTGTTGTGCCCTGTGATTTATTCGATTCGGATTTTGGTAATATCATATCTCCTTAATAAGCAATATTATCGTTATCTAATTATTTTCACTTAGGGTTGCTATTAATTGTGTTATTATTTGTTATATTTTATCGTCTATAATATCCTGTTGTATTAAGAGCGAAAGAGGCGCGAATAGTATTAATAATGTTACAGTTGGCAACACCCGTTAGATGTGACGTCGGGAGAAGCCTCCTCTCCCCGCATCCCCCGCTGGGAGACGTCAAGAAAAGTCGCGCGACTAGTAGGGAATGCTGTGATCAGCAGATGCTGGCGCATGTGATGGGCGCGCGCGGGCTCATTCACATTCAGCCGAGCTCGCCAATTGGCCAGTTGCATACAGTGTGACTCACTATGTGCGTGTAGTGGGCTCCGCATGTGCACATCGGTTCAGTGTTTAAATTATCCATTTGTCGTCTTATCTATGTGAATAATTAAAAATATTCTATCTGAAATGTAATTACTTCCCTAAAAAAAAAAAAAAAAAATCACCACACGCCACTGCGTGAAGTAGTATTTCGTCTTGTGTGTAGTGCATCGTAATTTGATAAGGTCTTGTGATTGGTTTGTGCAAAGGTACGTTATTAACTACTCAAATTTCTGTGATAATAGATGGTCGAAAATGAATTATGTGAGTCGCCTTATTGAACAGCCATTTTCTTTATTGGTTTATGAGGATAAGGTACGAGTGAAATAACAAGGTAGATACACTCCTTCCGGAATTAAAACCTGAAGTTTTAGGCAAAACGTTTACAGGGCGTTTCGGTAAAGACATGAAAGAAACCAGTGGATATGTGGAGGATGCTCTTTTCTGCTTCCTATGCTTTCTATTTGGTGGGAAAAGTGCACTGACAAAGAAAGGAGCAAAAGATCTTGTGCACTTCTCAGCGAAAATTAAAAAAAAAAAAAACAAATAAAAAAAACACGAAATCGAAGTCACATTTAAATAATCAAGTTCATTTATCACTTCTTGGGACAGAAAAGTACAGTCACAATTGGATTCTGCTTATTGGTCGAATAATCAGAAACACAATGAATATGTCACTAAGAATAGTTATAATCTTTCGAAAATAATAAATTGAATTAAATTTTCTGGAGCGTTTCAACTCGCAAAACAAACTTAAAATGAAGAAATATGATGAGTCCAACTTCCAAATTCGCGCGAGTGCTGAACCACCCTCATATTTACTCATGAGCCGCCACTGGTACAAAGTGACAATTTTTAATGGCAACCTATCAGAAATAACACGATGAAGGTGTACAAGATGCAATATTGAAAAGAAATGCTTCATAAATCTGTGTAAACGTGATAATTTTGGTATCTGGCTACATTTCAAATTCCCGCTAATTTTGTGCCGCAACATTTTCATTCCCGCTACATTTAAAATTCCCGCTAACTGGTGAACGAAGCTCATTGGCTTAAGTCGGATACGATACGCAAGAGTCCCCCCTCCCCTTGATTCTTCTTATATGCGAAGAAAGCACAACTGGAATATTTGGTCGATAGCGTAAGCGCTCTATACTCCGATTTACACGTAGCTGCACTGTAAGATTACAAGCGCGGAGGAGAGAGGGACATTGTCAAATCGAGAACTTCAATATCAAAAATGTAAGTCCTAACGAAGCTTCCAATTGGATAATAGTGTTCCCTTATCCTACCAGCTCTTGGCCTTGTGCAGCTATGTTTAAATTGGTGTATAAATTCATGATTCTGAATATCTCTTCTCTGTGAATCATTTTCATTCGCTTTAGATCTGGGTCGGGATTGTTAATTGAATCCGTCGACCAGCCGTCGACAATCTGAATTATCTGATCCAAGTTGAGTTGAGAACTTGAGAATCACGTTGTGTGGTGGCAGGAATGTATGTATTGGTGGGCGATGCTGTCGGTGACAGAAAAGTGGTGATAGTAAACTAAGAATAAGATAGAAAAGAAATCGTTTGGTATTGTTGCATTGCGCCGAGACGTTTCACGAAGTTAACAGCCGATGAGTGTTTTCCAGTCGGAAAAATTTGATTTCTTGTTTGAAATAATTTCGTGAAGTATGCTCCATTCACTGATGAAGTTTCTTAGTTACTGGTATTTCCGGTATCTAATGGTTACAGAACTCTACATGGTAGAAAGATGGGAAAGAGCTGTGATTAGTATCCTTTCAAATGTTCATTGAAAACCCTTTAGGGTAAACCTTTCTTCTTTAACATTAATACAGATTATTCATTCAAAAATTTTGTGTTAAATGAGATTTTTTTTTTACTTTCTTTTTATGATAAAAAAGCAGTATAAACTATGACTAATAGAGATGATCATATCATACTAGTAGTGTTGCCATATATTTGTTGAATACAGCTTTCAAATTTTGTCAAATGCTGGCTGACACGAGAATTATCCCTAACATATTTGCAGACATTTCTATAGTTGTACTCCTAATTCTTTTATCATATTTCAATTACAGTGTATTATTGTATTACACTTCATCAGCATTAAAGGACACAACAGTGTCAGTCAGCTGATTGTTACCAATTGTTGCCTATTTGAAGTATAAGGTAAGATTATTTTGAAAATAAATCAGTTCTCATTCAGAGCTGTATTATGTTACATTGAAAAACCCCTCTTCTGTTTTTCAGAATGTGATCATTCCATGAAATAAACAGTATTCACCCACTTCATCTTGCCAACTTTCATCCAGTTCTTCTTGCCAAACTATTTCTACGACAGATTTTTGGTACAAATAGTGTAAATATAAATTACTTGAACTTGTTTTTCTATAGTGTTTTGTCATTATATTAAATTTGTTCTGTAAGTAGTTTTGATTAATATAAAAGATATAACTTTCTTGTTAAGATGTCTTCTGTATTATACAAATGGAATATATGAATCTGGTGTCAAATGGGGTACTTATTTTTTGTTCTTAAATGTTTATTGTACCATTTGACTGGAATTCAAATGTTAAGATGACTGAAAATTTAAACCATGTGTAACTGTTGTAAAGTACTAAAGTGGATGAGTAAATTTTCTTTTACACGCTGTTTGTTCCAATATTTATTTAAGGAATTTTCTTATATCTTTCTTAATGTTTGAAGTTTGTTTGGAATAAAGACAACAAATTTTATGTTTAAATGGAGGCCAATTTTGATATTTTTATCAATTCGTTGACAATTCATAGTATTGTTTTGTATAGTTTAGAAAACTACAGCTGTGTTTTTGTAGTACATGCATGGATTTTTTTTTCAGGATAGATTCAGGGGCCCTATTTTAGATTAGGTAATGCAGTAGGAGATAGGAAGAGTTTTTTAAGTCAGTTGAATAATATATTAATATGCCTTTTTATCAGGACGTACAACAGATTTTTTAAACTTGTACGTTTTTCAACATTCATATGCTAAATTTTAATTGTGCATTCATGAATATAACGTGATGCAATGTACACTGTTTCAACAATGTAGATGAATCCATTTTTACTTTCTCGTATAGGTATGTATATACAGAGTAATAAACGTAGTGTAGAGAAAGTTAAAGATAAGATAAAGATAAATTTATTTAAACTGCAATTGGGTGTAACCCAGTGGCAGTTAATTACATAAATAAGATAAAAACTGATACCGCACTGAGTGTTTATACAATTAAGACTGCTGCACTATCCTTCACTTCACTTCACTATAACACTAAAAATATTTCCTTCATTCCTCTGCTCTGCTCTAGACTGCAATACACCTCACTTCATTGTATAACTTAATATTAGTTAACACCCTCGTAAACTTAGAAATATTCTAAGTTAATTTTCTAAACTGTTGAACGCTTCAAGGAAAGGGTTCAAAGGTTTTTGCAGGCAATCTATTCCAATCCCTTATCGTTCAATTTGTGAAAGAGAATTTTCTGAAATCCGTTCTCTGCAGTGATTTATTTTGTGCCTGTGATCCCCTCTATTGATGTACAAAGGAATAATTAGCCACCATTTTTAATTTCTTTCCAAGCTGGATGACCGCTACAAGCTTTATACAAAGTGCAGTCTTGCCAATGTTTGCCTGTTTTTGAGTGAATCCCACCCTGCCATTTTCTTGTCCCTGAAAGGAAATTTAGCTGCCCAACACTGAATCCTCACCAAATTCTTACAGTACATAATTTTGTGCGGAACCCAACAAATTGCACCTTATTCCAATATCAGACAAACAAGCGATAAATAAGCAAATTCCTTCGCGTTTACTGTACTCTTTTTTAAGATGCGCATTACAAAATGAGATATTGACGCTTTCCCTACAACAAAAAGTTATGTAATGCTGACCGAAAGAACAGCAAATATTTGGTGGAAAAAATTCGTTGCCAAGCCCTGATAACTAAAAAGTGGATATATTTTGTTGCTAAAGTAAGAAAAGAAAATCCTCTAACAAGTAGTGTAGCCAGAGCCACTGTTTTGAGAGTCTATACTGAAAAGTCAATTGACACCAAAATGGCTGCCCGTCTGTGTGTGAACACTACTAGCGCCTCAACCTTGCGTAGAAATTTTTTCCTAATTGAAGAAACCCTTGTCCATCTGGCTCTAGTTGAAGCTTTGAAATTTTGAAAAACATTCTTTAAAATTTGAGGGTACTTTACCTGACGCACCCCAGATATTTTTGTAAATTTTCTCAAAAACACCTCAAAATTTTTTCTTTAAATATCTTGTAAGAATAGAGTGAAACTTGCTTATAAAGATGGCGTAGGTTCGATTTTCAGGGTTAACTAGGGGTTAATTTCAAATAATTATAAAAGTTTGAATGTTCTTCGGCGTCTTCCTACAACTACAAAATTGAAGTCCTTAATTAGTTCTTTCTTTCAGGTCCTGCACAGTTTTTGAAAATTTTAGTAGTTTTCACGCAATATTGCGTGCAATATTTGCAATTAAAAAAACAAGCAAAAAAAAACAAGATTTTCCCAAAAATGGCTCCAAATTTTTTCTTTAAACTTTTGGTAGTGGTAAATGCACCCTATAAGATGACATAAATGTCATATTCCTCTATTCTTTCGTTTGTTTTTAAAATTACAAAAATTTGAACTTTTTGACTTGTCTCTCATGTTGTTAATATTTACTTCACCGGCTATTTGTTCACATTATTGTATTTATAAGTACATGTGCTTTAAAGAATGTTATTTAAAATGTCTTGAAAACTTAACGGTTTTCTGTGAAAATGAGCTCAAATTTCTACATTTTGAGAAACGCTCAAATGCCATTTTCTCATAAATAACTCCAAATTTTTCCTTCAAACTTTTCTAACGGATAATGCCAGTTGCACTGTTTTATATGACTTAAAGGTCATTTTGATGTCTATTTGTTTTTTCAAAAATTACACAAATGTAATTTTTTTAAAATATCTCTCACACTGTTAATATGTACATTTCCATCAGCTTGTATAGATTATTGCATTTGTGAGTGGAAGTGCTTCAAATGGTGTCAAATAAAATTTTTCGAAAACTCAATGGATTCCTGTGAAAAAGAGCTTCAAATTTCACCTATACAGTAACGCTTAAACACCATTTTGTTAAAAACAGCTCTAAATTTTTCAGTGAAAATTGCTATTCAGGGCGGGGTTTTACTCTTCTTTAATATCCTTAAAGTAATATATCAGTTCTACGATTACGAAACCGAAAAGTTGTGAAAAATAAAAAAAAATGTACTTTGGCGGCGATAGACAACAGCTGGCAAGAGGATAGGGGAAGATTGTAAAACCAGTCCACACCAAGGAAATTAGAAAAGTTTACGACAAGAAAGTCAATGGTACCACCACTAGTTTGTTATTAATACTTTTGTTATATTTTGTGTTTTACATAAACAGTAAATTACATAAAAAGTAGAAATAAAATTTTTACTTTTTCTTTCACTAATTTTGTTAATCCATCCCTTCATGTATTTAAACAATTTGGGCTTCTATAGAAAATCTTTTTCTGTGAGTTATTTGTGTAAATATTTTTTTACGATCTGTGAAGCTAATTTTTGAAAATTGGTAATTCTTCAGTTCTACTTATACCTGGTGTTTTCTCACGCTACATAGAATGCTTTTTTACTTTTTTATTTTACTATAATTTTCAAAAGTTTCATTGTGGTAAGAATAGGAGATTTTTGATACAAGAGAGTGCTCTAAAACTGAAATCTCAGAAAACAGCTTTCAAAGATTTTAAGAACAAACCTTAAAACTTACTTAGGTGGAAGTGAAAAATTTAACTGTTTTCTAAAAGAAGATGAAAAGGACATTTTTTTTTCACTCAAATCTAAAAATGTTTTTTGTGGAAAACTCTCAAGAGTGTCTAGTGACCTGGAAAAGTCAGGGAATTCTATTTACAATAAAAATTGTGTTATTATTTCAAAATTATAATTTGAGAAAAAATTTAAATTCAAATATGATGTTTTTAAATTGACATTTGAATTTTAAACATGTTTGGCTTTTATTGCATTTTTAAATTTTGGAGCAAAATTTGGAACTGTGTCATCTGGTGGTGCTATTGTGTGTTTCTATTCTGAAAACATAACCAATGATCTGTAACGTAATTTGCATCTTTCAAATCCTCTTGTTTACTCGTAAACCAATTTGAAATTATTCACAACTAAAAATACGAACATTGAGTAAGTAAGAATATTTATGTTTGTGTATTCAATATTATAAAAACTGGTTTTTGGAATATTGAACAATTTAATTTTTATATTCTGAAATATTTTATTATGTTTCTCAGTACAAATACATTTTTAAACAATCATTTTAGGTGAACATAACCACCGCCCGAAATTGATATCCCACAACCTAATGATTTATTGGCCTACTTTTAGTTCATTCCTTAAGTTTCTCTATTATTTGGTAATATTTGCAAAAAATAATTTTGAATTGTATTTAAATCCTTAATTATAATTTTTTTCAAAATGAAATTACCTTTTCAGTTGCACTGTCTGTATTGTATGTTATACTAAACTAAAAATATGTATAACAAACTTAGTGTTTCAAATTGATTGGTTGAATGATCCTCACTTCAAGCCGTGGATAAGAACAGTAGATAAAGACATTAACTCTGCACAAAGTGATATTTGCCCCAAAACCTTCAGAGGTCAAGGAGTATTAAATAGTATGTGAATAGTGATAAACATATAAAGATAATGGAAGCTACTACTGAAGCATATGAAATGGACTTATTTTTGTCAAAAAATAAATTACAAAAACCACCCAGCAATACAGTTACTAATGTTTTGAAACATGACAAAAAAGTATAACTTTGTGTTCACAATTTTTTCAAAATTTACATACATGTGCGAAACTAAAAGTATTATCTCTATTTAAAGATGAACACATCAGAAGACAAATTATTTTCTATTATTATCTTTGAAATTACATGTTTTTCTCATATATAATACATTGTGAAAAATAAAGTTGAAATTATTTAAAAACGTTATTAAAAAAATATTTATCTTCAAGTTTGATTGTTAATAAAACTTATTTTTGTAAGATATGAATGTTAAGAAACAGTAAGGGAAAATTGAGCAGAGGCCAGGGAATTTTCAAGTAGGTTTTGCTAGACACCCTGGTTCCTGAATTCAGATTTGACACTAATCTTTCTCGAAAAAGTCGTTTGAATAAATAAAATTGAAGATTGAAGATGAATACGTAAAGGATAAAATCTAATATTTGGTGGGAATGTGTATTGTTTTTCTAAAAAGTTATTCTTTCCATATGGTATCTGAACTATTGGAAGTATTGAGGCTTCAGAGTGTGAAAAAGTCCTTTTTGGAGAGACTTGCAGAAAGCATTGCAAATAATTAATAGTAGTGTATATAGTGTAGATATAATAGTAATAGAAGAGCAGAACCGACATGACAGTAATTATGTTTTATTTTATTTATTTTTTATTTTATGTCAAAAAAACAGTTAAAAACTGCGTATGACGTGCTATGGGGAAAAGTGAATTGTGTGCACATTTTTAAATTTCTGTAATCCCTACACTAAGTCATATACTACTTAAATTTTGAATTTTTGAAAGGGAGAAAAAAAAAAAAAAAAAACTCCCATGTAATAAAATCTATTTTCAAGAATAAACAAGCAACAAATTTTGAATTTTGAAAGGGAAAAAAACCAAAAAAACACCCATGTAATGAAATCTATTTTCAAGGATAAATAAGCAATAAATTTTGATTTTGAAAGGGAGAAAAAAAACAACAAAAAAAACTCCCATGTAATAAAATCTATTTTCAAAGATAAATAAGCAATAACTTTTGGCTCTTCTTACTTCCTGCCGCGACAACATGGAAAGGATAATTTGAATAATTGTATTTCCCACTGAATTCTAGAAGACGTGCACAGAAAATGAAGTTACATTTATGTCCAGAAGCAAAACAAGGGGCCATCTCAGCATTTGCTCAATGGATCAGGGATGTTTGGTCAATAGTTCGTGTGCAGTTTTATAATGACAATATCTTTGGATAGGAACTAAATAACAAATAAAAAGAATTACACACAAATTATTTTAGTATACATCAATAGGATTTAGAAATCTTCTTGTTATGCTTTTTAATTTTATTACAAACACTGGAAAGAATGAAAAATGAGATGATGAAATTAAATAACAATTACAATGAACAAATTAAATAAACTAAACTAACAGAAACTTCATAAAGATTGAATAGAGGGAATGGCCCTGAAATATAGTATACAAACTAAATTAAACTGACTGCTTACAGAAATTGAGCAATTAAAATTTGTTCTGTTACTTCTCTTACTACATTAAGAAATATACAAAAACTACACTCACTTTTAAAAAATTGTACACGACCTTATTTAAAGATTAATTTTGAGTAATGCCACTGTTACACCACTTTTCCGTTTCACTCTTGGCCAACCTTTCTTTTGCTGGCATCCAGTTGTAAATCATTCTGGGCAGTCTTCCTTTGTAAGTGGGATGGATTAATGTAAATGGGATCTCTAGTTAGGTAATATTTTCTTTTCAACAACATCGCTTAAGCATCCTTCTTTATTTAATCCCCTTTCTATTGTCTCTTTTTCATGATCAAGCAGTGTACATCACACAGTAACTTCTCCAAAAACTGTTTTAAACTATTAATTCTCTTTTTCAGAGCTTGGTTAAGTACCCAAATTTCAAAGCCATATGTTACTGTGCTCTCTACTAAAGACTTAAACAGCTGGATTTTTGTTTTAGTTCTAATATCCTTACTCCAAAGTAGTGGGTTTAATTTACTTATTATCTGCGGACCATTTCTGATTTTTGATAAAATATCGGTTTGATCCATATCCTCTTCAGTCAAAATTACTAAAATCAACAGAACAACTGTTTAATTTAGTCAAGTTAGGTTCTATGAACTTGATAATAGATGCTATTTATATACAACTGATATCCCCTCTACAAACATGAATAGAATTTACTAAAAATGTGGAAACTTTTTTTGATAAGGGTCCAAGTGCAAAACTCCTATTGTTGAATGATTTTAATCTGCCTCTTATTTCATGGTGCAATGGTGATTAAGTAAGTTGTATCTAAGATGATGCTCATTCAAATGAGATCAAGCTCAGTCTTCGTAAATACTGTTCATTATTTAATTTGCATCAAGCAAATACCATTTACAATGACTGCAATAGAATTTTAGAATTAGTTTTTATCCAAGTTTACAATTGTATAACAAAAATAGCTGAATTACCTATTGTTCCATGTGATAATTACCACCCAGCAATTGAGATATATATTTCGATTGTTAACAACTTTGAGACACTAAATGCTACAGAAACAACGTATAATTTTGAAAAAGCAGATTATGTATTCAAAAATCATGAATTAACCCCATTGAATTGGATTCCAATCTTTAATAGTTTTTCAGCTGAAGTAGCTGCTGAATACTTCTATATGATAATTAGTAATCTAATAGAAAAATGTGTCCCTAAATATGTATCTGGTTCCTTCAAGTATTTACCTTGGTATTCATCTGAATTAATTAAATTCTTAAAACATAAAAATGTTGCACATAAAGAATATAAAGTCAATATTAGCCCAGGATTACAATTATTTTTCTTATATTTGTGGAATGTTAAGGAAAGACTCATATGTCAATATGGTTGTAGAATTGGGGTTCATATTGGACATTTCTGGAAATACTCCAAATTCAAATGATGTATGAATGGATTGCCCAATATGGTCACATATAAAGTTAAAGCAGCTGTTAAGGGCAGCTGTATAGTGGTCTTGTTTGTGGACTATTTTCAATCAGTGTGTGTGCAATGACAAACTTTGAGATGCTGAATCTCTTTACAACTATATGAACTCAATTGTAAACGTTATAACTATATGAACTCAATTATTATCTGCATCTCTCAGGCTTAAGTATTCACAGCAATTGCAAAGTTAGACCCTAACAAAGGCCATGTACCTGATAGAATCCCCTCTGTGTTTTTTAAAAATTGCATTACCAATATAATACCAATGTTACATATTCTGTTTAATAAATCTCTTCATGAAGGATTTTTTTCCAACTGTCTGGAAAAAGTTTCGTAACTCCCTTACATAATTCAGATTGTATTACCAATGTCAAAAATTACTGACCAATATCCATGATAAGTACCATACCTAAATTGCTGGAATCTATAGTAACAGAAAAACTTTCATCTATATTAAACCCAATTAGAGTAGACAAACAACATGCATTCAGAAGTAAAAGGTCAACAACAAATTTACTGGTTTTTCAACATTTTACACTTGAGAAATTAGAAAACAAATCTCAAGTGGATTCTATACATTTAGATTTCAAAAAATCCTTTGATATCGTTAATCATAAAATACTACTAAGCAAGTTAAAATCCATAGGTCTCCACGGTTCACTATTGTCATGGTTACAAAGCTTCCTATCCAATAGAGTTCAAAATGTAAAATATAAATCATACATCTAAAAATTTTACTCAGGTTTACCCCAAGGGGATAATTTACGACCATTATTGTTCCTGGCATTTATCAATGACATTTAATCTATATTACCAGCATGCCCATTTCTTCTATTTGTGGATAACTTGAAGTTAAATCAAATCAAAACCATGTAAGACAGTAAAATACTTGAGCAGGCTATTAATGATTTATTGAAGTGGAGCAGTTATTTGCTGTACTTTAATGTTGGTAACTGTAAAGTTATGAGGTTCTTGTACTTGATGTCTCCCATAACATATTCTTACAACATAGATGGCCATCTATTGGAATCAGGGGTCCAATTTAAAAACCATGGAGTAACTTGACCCCAAAATGAAATTTAATATACATGTTGACAATACTGTCAATAAAGCCAACCAAATGATTGGCTTCGTGCGGATGATGACTGGGGAATTTAAAAACTTAATGTCACTCAAAATTCTTTATTCTACTTTAATAAGGATAATTTTAATGTATGCATCTCAAATACGGTCTCCATTGTATATGTCCTATAAAAATAAATTAGAAACAGTTCAACACAAATATCTAAATTTTCTAGTTGGAAATTTTGCTTCCCATCTCCGTTCTTAATCCATAATTATACTCAAATAGCACAAATAGTTAATATATGCTCTTTTGAGTCACATAGATAACTTCATGATCTTTCATTCTTATTCAAACTATGCAACAATGTAATAATTGCGCAGAGTTATTATCAAAGGAAGCATGGAAAGTAACCCACATGACAATTGAGAGGAAACCATTATATCTTAGTACCAACTGCTCACACAAACAATTGGCATTACGCCCCAACGTGGAGAATATGCAAGCATGCTCATAAAGTTATCAGAGACAATGAAATCCGTTTTATCTCAGATCAAAATATTGTAAAACTGTTTAAAAATGATCTACCAAATTGACTTTAAAGTGATTCATGGTTGTGTCTCATCTTTTTACCTATTTATTTTCTTTTGAATCATTCCAACTCATGTACTAGTATGTGTTAATTGGGCAAATACCTGTGAAATAAACAAAGAAAATTACTCCTAAATACTTAAAACTTTTACATTTTAATCTTAGAACCCTCTAGGATTATTTTCCTTAATCAACTACCAAATAATGAGTCTTTTCCATTAATTCCCAATCCCCATTTTTCATATTCCTCTACAAGTTTGTCATCATATAGGAAGCTTCATTTACATCTGCAAGAACCAGAGGTGAAAGTAAGCGATCATGAAAGAATTATTATTTTCTTCTTCTATCTGAATTCCAATTTTAGTGCACTTTTTTGTTCATTTTCTCAAGGCTGATGAAATACATATTTTAAAGAGTGTTGGGGATAAACAACATCCTTGTCTTAATCCCTTGTTAGTCATGAAAGACTGATATACCTGTGTAAGTTTGAATCTTGCTATTATTTCCTTCATAGAATCTCTTTACAGTATTTATGTACTGCCCATGGATGTTCTCTTTCATTGCTTCCCACAACTTTTCCATTGTGTGCTTTTCTTAGGTCTACAAAAAGTAGATGTAATGGGCATCTGTGGGCTATGAACTTTTCCATCAGCCGTTTCCGGCAAAATAGATTATCAGTACAGGATCGAGTTGATCTAAATACACTCTGTTCTTCTAATTCCATCATATCCCTTTCAATTCAGAACTTGTCCACACAACCTTCCTATTGATAGGATGACACTCTCAAGCCCCTGTAATTGGAACAGTCAGATTTGTTTCCTTTCTTATAAAGATGTAATGTATGCACTTTTCCAATCTTTTGGTATGGCTTCTCCTTTCAGGCATTTATTAAATTTCTGCCAAATGTTCCAAGACAACATCGAGGGCATGCTTCCATAATTCAACAGAAACACCTCCAGAACCAGGAGCTTTATTGTTCTTCATAGCCATTAGCTCATTTTTAAATATATTTTCCATTGCTCATCAGTTATAGGGGGATAATAATAATAATAATAATAATAATAATAATAATAATAATAATAATAATAATAATAATAATAATATATTTGTCACATAAATACAGAACCACAAGTCAGGACATTATATGATCATATAATGTACAATGCAAATATTAAATACAATACAGGTATAAAAAAAAATAATTATTTGTTAGAATTCAAATAATATAGAATAAGAAAAGGAGAATCTTCCTGAGATGGATGCTTGGGCTGGATCTATCCTTTTATATCCATCAATCAGCTGGGGGGGGGCTTCAAGTCATGCAGCAGAATATGCAACAAAAAAAAAAAAATATTTTTATTAGTTTATATTGATGTTGATATGTGTTTATGGTGTAGGTATTCCTTTGTACTGTAGAATGTATGGTTTAACAGGAAAGCTTTCAATTTATTTTTGAATGTGTGTATTGAGTTTAAGCTTTTAAATTCACTAGGGAGTTTGTTATATAGTTGATGCCTTCAAAAAGGGTACTTTTTTGAAAGAGTGAAGTTTCACAGTGTGGGACATGCAGATTCTTGTTTTGTCTAGTATTATAGTTATGAACATCAGTATTTAGAGTAACAGAATCCTTGTTTTCCATAAGGTCTTCTTTGTGAAGATTAATATTTCAAATATGTATATGCATGGGAGTGGTAGGATTTGTAATTTCTTGAAAAGTGGTTTGCAGGACTCATGTTTAACATCAGTATTTAGAGTAAATGTTTTTCTGGGAGTTTCCCAGAATATGATTCCGTATTTTAGATCGAGTGGACATTTGCAAAATACACTGTTTGTAGTGTATCCAAATTTGAATTTGACTTAAGGATGTAGATGGCATAGCATGACTTGGTAAGCTTGTTGTTTAGATCTGTGATGTGGGAGTTCCATTTTAAATTGTCTTGAATTGTCAATCCAAGGAAAGTTGTTTTTTGGGCTATTTTTACAGGCATGTGTTTTATCATCAATTGTGTTAGAGGCTTTTCTTTAGAGAGTGGATTCCGAAAGTTTAGGGAGACAGTTTTACTGGTGTTTATGATGAGTTTGTTTTCCTGGAACCATTTTATTAGTGCTTCTAGAACTGTTTGTGCTTCTTTCTGTAGAGTTTGTTGGGTATTTGCTTTAATGATAATGTTAGTGTCATCTGCAAATAGGACCATTTGCTCTTTGTAGAGTCAAGGGCATGTCGTTGATGTACAAGAGAAATAGTATAGGGCCCAGGATTGATCCTTGTGGGACTCCATAATTTATCATTCTAGGTTGGGAAAAATGGCTTGAAATCATTTTATCTCTAACATGCTTGATTGTGACTACTTGACAACGATTTGAGAGGTAAGATTTTACCCATTGATGTGCAATGCCTCTAATTCCCAAAGTTTCAAGTTTGAATAACAGTATGTCATGATCAATAATGTCAAATGCTTTTGATAAATCTAGAAATAAACCGATGGGAATTTCTTTCTGATCTAGAGCAAGAAGTATGTTATTTAGAAAGGTGAAGATAGCAGTGTCTGTTGATCTACCATTTCTGAATCCATGTTGAGCCTCTGTCAATATGTTATTTGAATTGAGGAAATGTTTGAGTCTATCATTAAAAGTTTTTCTAGAATTTTTGAGAATCCAGATAGTAAGGATATTGGTCTGTAATTCATGAGATCGTAGGTGTTGCCTTTTTGAATAGTGGCTTAACTTTTGCTTTTTTGAGAATTTCTGGGAAGCTTCCTGTCATTAAGGAGTGATTACAAATGTGTGTGAGTGGTTCTAGTATATATGTTGCTGAATGTTTAATGAGTATGTCAGGATATTATCCAGTCCTGTAGAGAATTTGTTTTTCATTTTATTTATGATTTTCTGTATTTCTGCAGGTGATGTTTCAGAGATATATATGGACTTTGCATTTGGTGATGTGGGTATATTCGACTGCATATTTATATTATTTACAGAATTGCAGTGTATTAACTTTTCTCCAATTTCTGAGAAATGTCTATTGAAAGTGTTTGCTACTTGCTGTCGGTTGCAGAATATTGTTCTTGTAGTTAAGTTCAATGTTTTGGTGTTTCTGTTTTCTGTTTTAGAGTATTTTTACAATGTTCCACATTGCTTTTGTTTTGTTTCAGTGCTTTGGCAATGTGTCGATCATTCATTAACAGTTTGGCCTGTTTAATTACTTTCTTTAAGATACTTTGTATGTTTTGTAATAAGCAATGAAATCGGAACTACATTCGTGGTGAAGGATGGTTTCATGCATGTTTGTTCCTTTCACATGATGTTTTGATTCCTTTTGTTATCCATGATTTATGGTTTTTGCTTGTTATTTTCTTCAGTGTTTGTGGGAAAACAGTGTTGAAATAACTTTGGAATATGTTTATGAATAAGTTGAATTTGGTATTTGTGTCTGTTGCTTTGTACACCTCCTCCCAGTTTTCTGAACTTATTAGGGAGTTGAATTTGTCAAGGTTTTCCTGAGAGAAGTTTGAGTTTCTCTATAAAGTGTTTCCTTAATAACTTTAGTGTCCAATTCGAGTTTGAGAATTTGTGCTGTGTGGTCACTAAAGCCTGTGTTATATGTAACAACTGAATAGCTGCAATCATTTGTGTCTATTATTATTTGATCAATGGCAGTACTGCTTTTTTTAGATATTCTGGTGGGTTGATTTATAATAGTTTGTAAGTTGAAAGATTTAAGTAAATTTTGAATAGTTCCTCATCATTTGATTTTGACAAACAGTTTATGTTGAAATCACCGATAATATAATTTTATAATTTCTGTGTCTTTTAAGTTTAACAAGAACAATTTCAAGATTTTTTAAGAAAACATTTGTGTTTCCAGTGGGGCTGTGGTACATACATAAAATCCATATTCTTTGATTTGGTAAATCTATGATAGATATTTCAAAGTCTTTATCTTTTAAGAGATAGGAGTATTCCGTGATTGATACATAATGAATGTTATTTTTAAGAAATATGCAAGTACCGCGTAGCGTGATGTGATTTGCCTATTTGCCTACATGAGTCACTAGCTAGGGTGAAACCTGGAATGTGTGTGCTGTCTAGTTGTTGTTGAGTTAACCAATGTTCACTAAAGCATAATATTGTTAAGTGTTGTAGGTCTTGTTCGTAATATTTCTAAATCTGTTAGTTTGTTTCTTAAAGATTGAACGTTTTGATGTAGTACATATAGATATTTGTTTTTATGTATTGTGGGCTTTCCTGTTAAGTGTAGTTGCTCAGGTCATAGGCAGGGTGGTCTGCGGTTGCAGGAAGGTTGTACTTTGGATGAGGATTTGGACTAGGAAAGGAGGTTGGAGCAGGAGCAGGAGTGAGAGTGACAGGTGTGGCCGTTGGGATAGGATCATGAAATGGAGGTGGTGGTAGGGGGATAGGTGGAGATGGTAACGTGAAGGTAGGTGTGGATGGGATGAGCGAGTGTGAAGTAGGTGGGAGCGAGGATGGAAAAGAGTTCAACACTTGTTGTGTTAACATGGCACCAAGTTTCTGCTTTCCTACCTGGTTGAGGTGGAGGCCATGCTTTGTAAATAAGTTTCTTGAGAGACTGTCAAGATCAAGTAGTGTAATTGGTGTCTCTCTCAAGTGATGTTTTTTTTTTAATTTTTTTTGGAAATTTTCCGGGGGGAGAGTAGTCATGATGACATTAGTGTGACTGGCAGTCTCTAGTATTGTTGGTAGATGTTCTTCTATGTTAAGTTTACTGCCATGATTTATGTCGTTCTGCCCACCTATAATTACTACTGTGTCATGATGTCCGAAGGAGCTAGTCAGTGTGTGTAAGTTTTCAATTACTTGTACCATCCTGGCACTTGGTTTGAAAACACCAGTAACGAAAACTTTGAAGGGAGTTTCTCTCTCATTGTGGAGGAAAGGTTCCTACCGTGGCTGTCAGCTAATATAAGAACTTTATTTGAATGAGAGAGAGTGTTTTTTGTTGGTGTTTTAGTCTTGCCCTGTTTACTGTGTTTTTGAGTTTTTGAGGGCAGACTAGAAGTGGTCCTACTTTGTGCTGATCTCTGGGGTGGGTGGTTAGGTTGACGAGAGGATGGAATAGTTGGCAATGGAGGAAAGGAGTTAGGATTGTTGAAGATGGAAAACCTGTTGCTAGTGGGGAAGTGGTGAGAAGTGTTGTCAATCACGGGTGGATGGCTGGGAACGCGCGCATAATTAGGCCTACTCTTTCTGGTTACTTCCGTCCAGCCGTCAGAGTTGTGAACGACCTTTTCCAGTCTACGGATCTCCCTAGTAATGTACTCTACATGTTCGTAGACTTTCCTGAGGTCGGCGTGGAGTTTTGCAAGTGAAAGGATTGCCTGATCTCTGTTCATGTTGTAAATGTGGTGACAAGTGTAGTTTGACGAGTTGTACTAAATTCAGACAAATGAACTTTGTTTACATGCACAAGTTATTTACATGCACACTAATACTACATGCACAAGGAAATCACACAATAACAAGCACACTAAATAAACACTGTCACTGAATATCACACTGAATATCATGGGATATGTCAGTTTCTCTATATTATCTTCTTTAAAAACCTTAATTATTTTCCAAACTGCCCTTGATTTTGATTCACCAACTAATTGATCTATTTCATAGCGTTTCTTTTCCCAAAATGCATATTTTAATTTGGCTGCTTCCGCTTTAACAATGTAACTGTATTTTCTGTAGATTTTTCTGCCTAAAGGGTCTTTAGAATTCAATCAATTTTCACACCTATTTCTTTTCCTTAAGGAGATCTTTGATTTCTTCCTTCCACCAATTGTAAATTACGTTTTTTCTCTCTTTTCTGTGGCCCTTCAACTCCCCTTTCCATCTTCTTGGAAACCTTGGTGGATCTCCTTGGTGAAAAGCGAGCAACATCGCTCTTGAGCCACGAGCAGACACATTTGTCTTCAGGATGGGATATGGCACGACTTTTTGCGTCTTTCTTGGTCCTGCCGGAAGATGTGGCGTAATCGCGACAGTGCTGAAGATCAAACGACTCTAGCGGCAGGACCCAGAAAGACGCAAAAAGGCGTGCCATATTCCATCTTGAAGATACCCTCAGATGTCACGTTAGAAAAACCCAAGTATAGAATGAGAACATATCTCGCCTCTTAGAAAAGACGACAGAACATGGGCAAGATGTCCTGAAGATAAGGTAGAATGCCTTGCTAAACACTTTTCCACAGTATTCAAATCAATAGATAATCGAAGAAATTCGGAAAATTAAGTAATATACTTTTTACAGACAGTCGACGCCTATAAAAACGTTCAATTTAAGTGAAAAGAAACCATCGTAGGCTTTCAAGGTCGGAGTCAATGTGAGTGAAAGTTTCCGGGCTGGTAGGCCGTGGTCCAGTTGGCATTGAAGAGCCAGTGGCTCCTCAATGCCAACTGGACCACGGCCTACCAGCCCGGAAACTTTCACTCATATTTAAAAGAAGATTGATAAAAAAAAAACATTAAAAAGCACATAAACCCTATTAAAATCCCAGGACACGCTTTTATAACCGGTAAAATATTACAAGAATTATCCAAGGAAGCA
The DNA here is from genome assembly GCA_964035755.1 of Teleogryllus oceanicus. NCBI lineage: Eukaryota > Metazoa > Arthropoda > Insecta > Orthoptera > Gryllidae > Teleogryllus > Teleogryllus oceanicus. The sequence goes on along the minus strand of CAXIVR010000011.1, from coordinate 20,157,835 downwards.
TAATCATTCATAAGACACGTCTTTAATGCTATAATAGATGAGAGTCACTATCCGAATCTCTAGAAGTATGCACAAATGATAGCCATACCCAGTATACTCTCTGGCCATACCAAAACCTGGAAAACTATTACACAAGCTGCATCATACAGACCAGGAGGGGGGGGGGCTCTTCCGCATCGTATCCGATTTCAGCCAATAAGCTTCCGACACCAGTTTGCGTCACAATGTTAGCGGAATATAAACACATATAATTAAACTACATATAATCGAGAGTAATCCTTCGTTACTGTATATATTTATATATTTCTGTCCGTCACGTTTCGTCGCAGTCTGTTGTCAAGAGGACCGCCAGGTAGCATCTCCGCGTACGCTCCTGCGTCACTACCCAGCGGTCAGAATTGAGGAAGGAATGAGAATAGGGGTAGTGTTTAGGACACTTCACAAGGGGTTGGACTAACCCTTGTGTAGCAGCCAAACTCGTTTTGTTGGAACAAATTTCACATGAGATTCGACGGGAATCAAACCCGGATCTCTTTGGTGAAAGGCGAGCGACTTTGCTCTGCGCCATGAGATGACCAATGCAGACCAAATGCAGATACGAAAATTATCACGTCGTTACAAGATATTGAAACAGATTTATGAAGCAGTTCTGATAAATATAGCATCGTGTACACCTTCATCGCGTTATTTTTGGTTGGTTACCGTTGAAAACTCTCATTTTGTACCAATTTCAAATTGTTTCTCAACACTACTTGCACTCCTTGCAACATGGCGGCCAGCGTCTGGTCTGGCTTTTCTAACGCAGTGCCCGTGCTATGATCACGTGTTTTGTGACGCAAACTCGTGATGCGCAGAACCAGCCAAAATCGGTACACCAGAGGAACTCACCCATGCATTTCCACCATGATAAGACCAATAAGTCTGCTACCGGTTTTATCGAAGATCTTTGAAAAACTACTTCTGAGGATATTATCTTCAAGATGGAATATAACACGTTCGCGGTCGCGATCATGCGACATGTTGCGGCAGGACCGAGAAAGACGCAAAAAGTCGTGCCACATTTCATCGTGAAGATAATACCCTCAACTGTCTCGTTACGAAAACCCAAGTATAAACCAATAATAAATTATATAATGCCAGAGTTTCAATATAGATTTCGGGAAGGATATTCAACGATAGATCAGACCCACCGAATAGTAAAGAAAAATCTCAAAACCTTGAAGAAAATAAATATTGTTCTGCCGTTGTCTGGGACATACAGGAAGCATTTCATAGGATCTGTCACGGTCTGTTATTCAAAATCAAACAATTACTCCCACACTCATTCTATCTCTTTTTTTATTCATACCTATCCACTTCGAAAATAAGCTCTCAAGACAATATAAAGCATATTTTGTCTAATAAACTACATGGATATGCCGAATGGCTGAGCCGTAATAAGCACTCGAAAGTTGGTTTGAAAATATGATTTCTAGGCAAAACTTTGCGCTGTAGAAGCATATAAACACTCCAGAAATATGTCAATTGTTTATTATTAACAAAATAAATAATAATTTGATTAGAAAGAAACATTTACCTAGAATTAAGAAAGCACCTAATTCACACAGTTCGACTGCTTTTTTATTTCTATGTTAATTATTCTTTCTGATCAAATATATTCTTTGAACATGATTGTGAAATGTGAACTGATAAAACAATTCTTGTACTGTTTGCAAAGAGGTAATTTCCTAGCTGGATCCACATTTAAATTACTCTGGTGAAGAATTTCTTTATCGGAAGCAGACCAGATCTTAATTTTGTTAATTTTATGGTATGACCCCAAATATGTATAGTGTTTGTTCTTAACGTAGTTTGTATGACGAAACAATGCATCATTTTAGTTCAGCCGATCAGGGCAGAATCCATTGGTATCCACTCTGATCTAGTTCGTATAATATATCAATTGCAAAATGTGCACTTAAGTATTAGTAACAAGGCAAAATTCACTTCATATACACAATCTATACACAAAATAAAAGGGAAAAAAATGTCACTGAAATTGTTTTCCAATGAGGGTCAGAGATGTAAATACTGTTGCGATGAATGTCAATTGATCAGTAGTAAATCACTGTTGAAGTGATTTTCGTAAATGTAATCTCTATTGTTGTTGTTTTTGTTATAACTTCAAATCCTGCCTTTAATGTGAAAATCCTCATTCTTTGGAACATAAAATGTATAGTTGCAAGTATGTAAGTCCCTTTCTTGCGACGAAACATCAGAAAATATTAAATTTGCGAGACGTCATAAGTGCCCAAACCACGCCTGACTAGCCGTGCCCATACCGATCTTGCGGACCGTATGGACAAGCACAGAATTAGCCTCAAACTTTCTTCAGAAAATTTGCCCAAAAGGTGGTTAGCTGACACACCTATATATCTTATACCGTGGTGTTAATCTGCGGTGTTGGTTTCTAGTGAACCGTCTGGTTTCTTGAAGCAAAGTTTACGCGCCTAGTATCATGCGCGGTGTTGTTGTTGTTGTTGTTGTTGTTTTTATTTTCTCATCTTATTGGCACATTTGAATGAATTGCACAGATATACAGAATCAAAGCACAATGCATCTATTTTTTAAAAGGAATTTATAATACATTGTTTCCCATGAATTTCCGCACTATCCTTGTTGAAATAACAACTGCCTTCTGACCTAGACATCTGCTCCACAAATTGCTTTATGCAGTTTTGATGTATTTGCCGCAGAGTGGAAATACATTCTCATGCTCTTCACTTGCAGACAAAGTTGGTTTCCAATGTCTGTGAGTCCTCTTCCACCCATATTTCTCGGAAGTGTTATACGTTCGACTGCAGATTTTGGATGGTGCATGCGTGCTTTCGTCATTAAAACTCTCATTTTCCGTTGTAAGTTCTCAATGTCAGTTATTATTATTATTATTATATTATTATTATTATTATTATTATTATTATTATTATTATTATTATTATTATTATTATTATTATTATTATTGTTATTGTTATTATTATTATTATTATTATTATTATTATTATTGATTAAATATTGTTCAACAAGTTTGAAACTGTGCAAACTCAGTCTATTTATAGACTGGTGACCACGGTGTAAGATATTTTTTACACCGTGGTGGTGACTGTGATGCAGAAGCGATTCGTTCGAAGTATGAAGACCCAATGTCTTTGGTTCCATTTGCTCATCACGGACGATAAGAATAGAATCGATTCATTGGCCACAGAGAAACTTGGGCGTGTGTGTACGTCAACTCTGAACGTGGTATAGACATCATCCGCTATTCGCCCATTCGTGATGGTTCCTGCTATTACCGGCGGTGTATGTCCTCTGCAGTTGTATAAAGTTTGTGTTTTGTAATGAAGCGAGAACATAATCCTTACGATAATTAGGCCGTGACTCTATAAATAGTTATTACTTCAGAGTATAGCGGTTAATAAATTCTGAATTACCGTTGGTTTGGGCCGATTGAACGAACTTTATTACATGATAGAGTACATAGAATGCATTTTGTGAACGGTGTTACTGAGCGATTGGCGTTTGTTCTTTGTTTCTGTTGGATTGTATTTTTGTGGTAATATTCGCGTTTTATACCACTTGTAGTGCAGGAAATAGCATTTGAACCCCCCACATGAAAATGAAGCTTGTTGATCACGTCGTCAGAAGCTTTAAAGTAGCTAAGGTGTTCCGAGAGAACACCGATAAGATAAACAGCATTGACTTTTCCCATGAGGGAGATACATTGATTTCCTGCAGTGAAGATGATCAAATTGTTATTTACGATTGTGAAAAAGGCACTCAGACGAGAACAGTTAACAGCAAGAAATATGGTGTTGACCTTATACACTTCACACACGCAAGAAACACTGCTATTCACAGCTCGACTAAAGTGGACGATACTATACGATACTTGTCCCTCCATGATAACAAATACATAAGATACTTTCCTGGGCACACAAAAAAAGTAGTTTCTTTGTGCATTTCGCCCGTAGAAGATACATTTCTCTCTGGATCATTAGATAAAACACTTAGATTATGGGATTTAAGATCTCCCAATTGCCAAGGACTAATGCACCTCTCAGGACGACCAGTTGCAGCATATGATCCTGAAGGTCTGATATTTGCTGCAGGAGTGAATTCTGAGAGCATAAAATTGTATGATTTGCGATCATTTGATAAGGGCCCATTTGTAACATTCAAACTGAGCCAAGAAAAAGAATGTGACTGGACGGGATTGAAGTTCAGCCGTGATGGGAAAACAATATTAATCTCGACCAATGGGTCAATTATTCGCCTCATCGATGCATTTCATGGAACTCCATTGCAAACCTTCACTGGCCATTTGAACAACAAGGGAATTCCCATTGAAGCGTCGTTTAGTCCCGATTCACAATTTGTTTTCAGTGGATCCACAGATGGGAGAGTTCATGTTTGGAATGCTGATACTGGGTATAAGGTTTGCGTTCTTAACGCAGATCATACCGGACCAGTACAGTGTGTTCAGTTCAACCCCAAGTATATGATGCTTGCTTCAGCTTGTACGAATATGTCCTTTTGGCTTCCAACTGCAGGAGAGGCTGAAAACTAATTTAATAACCCTATTATGGTTAAAGTTGCATAGTGCTCAAAGTAAATACTAAAAGTTGATTATAAACATTACTTCTTTTTAACATTTGAAATGAGCACCAGTTTTATTTTTGATGGAAATTGCATTTATAAGTTTCAGAGGTTTTTAAAATTGAATGTAATTGTATTTTTTAACATTTTGATCAAGATTCTGTATTATTTGTTAAAAGCTTAGCAAATTTGTTGATATTTGTGGAATAGTTTCTTGCAGACATTATTTGTGATGAATAGGCACACAGTTCACACCATTGTTTTTGTGTGCAATCCAACAAGTGTGTACCTGTTAATTGTATCTAATTGTATATACATAGTGTATGAATGTATTTTGTATTGCGTGTTCAGTGTCGTTTCAAGTGACTCTGCATTGATAGATCCAGTGTTAATTATTTTTTTAATTGTTAATTGCTGGCAGATATCAAATTGTGTTGTGAATTATGGATTCATGACAAGGAGTAGCTGGTTTATGATGAGGACTACCAAAGTTTTTTTTTCATGTACTGTGGATTGTGCAACTTCTAATCTTGAGGTTTGTCAATACAGCAATTTTGCCCCACCAAATGAGAATATCTTTTTAATAATGTATACGCTATGTAGATATGTTCTTAATTGGAGGATCAATTTGTTTTGTATTTTAGTTTGTCCTCACTTGTAGAGAATTAATTCACAAAATAATTAATTTGTGAATATGAGTGAACGAGTGAGTGAGTGAACATACAAGCAAGTTTGTATATGAATGTTGAAATAAATATGAATTATTTGATGTGAGAATGATATTTGAAGCAGATTGGGATTTTCAATAGTTTCCACAAACTGGTATAGATGTCAGATTCCAAAATATCTATTGTTATATGCATTTGCAATTAGAGACGTATAGAATATTCATTCAATATCCATAAGTGTATGATTCAGACAAGTGCATGTTGCGAACTGCTCTTTTGGTAGCAAATAGGACTAGGTTAAAGACTGTAGATTGTTAATTAATTCTTTTTAGAATCTGTCTTGACTAGAAAAAATATAATATAACATAATTACTTTGGCTGGGAAATGCAAACTATTTGATATGCCTTATTTCCTGTAAATTTTTTATTATGCAACAATCATGCAAAAATGAACATGACAAAGGTTGCATAAGAACAGCACTGAAAAGATTTCGCATTTGTTCCTTTCTGAAGAAAGAAGTACTTAATATAATTTCTTATATCAAGGTTCCTTGATTTCCTTCTGTAATGAAATGTCTGTTTTATTTTGCTCTAGTATATTTTAAAGCATTTATTTGTGATTCTTGCTTCAAAGACTCTTCTTTCTCAAATTTTGTTTCCTTAAAGTAGCTGTTAATAACATGGTAAATATAAAATAATAAAAGTAAGAGTAAAATTGCCAATTGTAGGAGTCATTTGACATTTGTTTGTTTGGTTTACCAAATCCTTATTACTTTTGAACAGTGCATTGTATTAAATTATGATTTATTACTCAGAGCATTAAGTTGATAATATGCTTTGCATTGTAAGGTTAAAAAGTAATTTGAACTGTTTCTTAGTAGTTGGAAAATATGCGGAGGTGGAGTACACAAGTATAAAAAATTTCTTTTTATCAGGTTTTTCAGTTTTGAGTATTCTGTTTTGATAAGGGTGTTAGGATGGTTGTTTATTTAAAAAGAATTATGAGGAAATTTTTAAATCTAAAAAATGTCAAAATCTTGAGAGTATTTTCAGATCATGTTTGTATCTAAATTACTGTACCCAAAGAGGACCCATGAAATTTTTCTACGATAACACAATTTTTACATGAATAATTTTCTCAGTTTTATTTTCCAATAATGATGTGAGAATAAATTTCATGATTTAAAATTAGTTGTATTAGTTTATGTGAATGCTTTATGAATGTACGATAATCAGTTTGTGCAATATTATCAGTTAATTGAGGTGTCAGAACAGAATGTACATTTGAGCATGAAATATTCATGGTTATTTAGTTGTAACATTAGATTTTTGTCAAGGGTAATCTTACACAGAATTGCAGTTTCTTTACTATTAAAGTGCTGGTTCATATTAGTCAATATTAGAAGGCAACTTGAAAAGTTATTCTATTAAATAGCTAATCTTTATGTAGGGTTGAAGGTAACCTGACTATGAATGACCTTATGTACTCCATGTACTTCTGCATGACCCTATTTTGGTAAGTTCTGAAGTGACAAGAAGTTGGCAGACAACTTTTAATATTCCTTTGTTACATTTCATGATCTATTTGAATATTATTCCAATAGAACAAAGTGATAGAAATGCATTTACATTTATTCCAAGTCAAATGTATTTTTTCTTATTTTTAGATTGTGTGCAAGTTTTCATGTATCCACTTAAATTATTTTATAATGTAATTTTATTGTATCTTTCAAGATTTAGTAAGTTTCAATTAATTGTGTAATTCATGTTAGTTTTAACATCAGATATTTTTAATAGAAATTAATATGTAAGATTTACGGATGAATTTAGTGGACATAACATGTTCGTTAGTTATGTTCAAAAGGGGTCTTTATGATCTCAGTTTTATGTAAACAAGGTGCTTGTAAGTTGTGACATTAAGTTAAGTTATTTTTGTCAAGAATGAGTTAGTTGAGTCAATCATTGTAAATGTAATTGAACTAGTGCTTAATTGTACAGAACGTGTGCTAGTTTATTGTAGAGTTGTCTCTCTTGCCTCCATACTTACCTCTGAAGTGTATTGTTGGACTGCAGAAGTGCCCTGGTTTATGTCATTGTATCACTTCTCAATTGTCTATAGTGTTAGAGGTTTTATGAAATTTTTCTGAGTAATCTCATAGCCTATGTAGATAAGTGAATGGTATGTGATAATGACTCTTCATTTTTAATTTTTTTTAATAGCATTATAAATCAAATCTTTTCAAAAAGAATCTTGATTTTATTTTGTAGCTTCTGTACCTTTTTTCACAACGTAGTGAGTTTAAAACTTTAACCAGAGGAATTCTGTTTGGTGGATAAAGTCACTCGAGTCATGTATGACGCACAGTATTTTTTTTCTAAAACACTTGTATGTGCAGAGATTGATGTGCACCTTTAATTTTTGTCTCAAGTTAGACACACATTTGTTGTCAGTATTCTATTGTGATACCTTAGAATTATGTATGCTTTTCATTGTCATAAAATACATCAGTTTCATCTTGAAAACAAGTGAGCAAGAAAGAAGTTTGACTTAATAAAATATGTTTGTGAAATATTTTGTTTTAATTGAGAAGTATATTTCTGTATGAAACCTCAAATGTGCTTTTTTGTCTATTTGAAGTTTTCCATTTTCTTGATCATGACACCATCCTCTCTCTTTGCTGAATAAAATTGAAATATTCGAAGAAAACATGATATACATCTAGATTAAGTTGTTCATGTTGATTTTAAATATTTATCTAAAAATTAAATTTTTTTCTGATACAAAATGTGATTTTTGATGTGCAAAGATGGAGAGATGCTACTGATTGTTATGTGGAAATGTATTTCTAATTTACCTGTCATTCACTAATATATCTTGCCATTTTAGTTTCCTATTCTAAGCTTAAATGTACTAAAGAAATATAGTACACAGCATGCTGTACATGCAATGAAAATCCTTTTAATTCATCATGTAATTAAATTATTTTTGTATTACGCCAAGGTAGTTAATGTTATGTAATAGTGTTACTTGTATTTTATCAATGATTGGGGATAATCTGTTATCATTAATTAGATGTTCTAGTCACTTCTCATCCCACCGAGAAACAATTGAACTTTCAGAATATTGAAAAATATCTTTCATGGAGTTAAAATTAAATAACTATAAGTAATAAACTTGGACACTGAATTATGAAACTAACAATTTAAGTACACTCTTTCTAAATGTGCACATTTATACCAGGCTAGCTTTTTAGCATTAAAAGTTGGGATAAGATATGCTGTACAGATGTTTTCTTGAGACTAATATGCTGTCTTGCAAGGAGGAAACTAGTGCAGTTTCCAGGTTAAGTGACAACATAGTTTTCTATGATAGATTCAGGATCCAATGGGAGATACTTCACCTGTCATTGTAGAAGCTATATCATTATTATAATGAGGCAAATGTGAGAGAAACATAATTGTCAGTGTATGCTACAATTATATAGCAGTGGATCTGATCACACTTTTTCTGAATGCACTCTTGATAAAAGAAATTTGCTTTTCAACCTTTTATTAAGTTTTCATCCTATTTGGCCAAAGATTTGCATAATACATTATGTATAAGTGCATGTGAAATTGCAACCAATAAATTATTACAACCTGTATATGTGAAAATTTTTTCTTACTTTAAGGCAGTGAACAAATTTAAAACATGTCATGTTTCGCTTTTGCATGATAACATAACACTGATCATTGCCTAGGAAGAGTTATTTAAAGAAATGAAATGCTTCATGTGATTTGGTAATCGATTTTTTCACAATTTTGAATATTTTTTTCAATCATTATGTGCAATTTGGAGTCTCATTATTAGTTGCAGAATATTAGCATACCTTTGAGAATGAGACAAAAGTAAAGGAGTTTAATTTATTTGTTCTAAATGGTTGTGGATTTTTCGTCATTTTCATAGAGTATTGCAGGAATAATGTTGAGTAGTTTTTTTATTTTTTTTATTGTATACGAATATTTCTTAAAATTTGAGGTACAGTACAATATTATCGTGTATACTGTAAAAATGTATTGGTTAGCATGTCATTTATGTAGGCATTCAACCAATAAACAAAAGCCTGTCTTTTACGTTCTCGCGGTTTTATTAGTCCCAGATTATTTGTGGCCCACACATTGTGGGATTGTGATCCAGCAATGAAAATGCACCTCAGGAAAGCTGAGAAGAAAGGACATGGTCTGGTAGGAAGCTAAAATTAAAACAAAATTGTTGGGTAGATTCTAAAACAGTAGAATCCCGTTTTCAACCAGATAGCCCACCACAAAATCCTTAATGCACCTCAAATTTCACATGAATTGGTCGGAATTGTTCTACCAGCTGAGAATTAATTTCAACGTTATTTTTGCACAATTTTTCTAACTAGTAAAATTCATAAGTGTATTTGACCTAGCTGCGCCTGGTAGTGGTTATTGTGCAATACCATGGCCACCTTCACATGGCACACGCGACATTGCAGTGCATGCGAGAAAGTATGTTCTGTTGTACCATCTCTACCATAGAGTAAAGAACCTCTATAGTCTATGCCTCTAGTTCTCAGCAGCAATTAATGGATCATTTACAAGAGGAATATAATGTATGCGAATAAGGTATACTCTGTACAAAAAATTCTCAAAAACCTCTACATTTATTTATTATTTATTTTTTACAGAAATAAACTGCTTGCTAAATCATTGTATTATCCGTACACATTTTCTTGAGCCCTCGCTTTGCTAGTTGTGAGAGGAGTGGGGAGTTGGGTTATTTTGACAAAATGAGTTCTATATCAAATTTGCAGTTCGTTTTTCGATAAAGTAGTTTCTATTACACGGTAGCAAACATTCATGGTTATCAAATTTTGTCTCCAAGGCTGTTGCTATCATTTATTCTTAATTTAACTAATGTTGACAAAAGAGTGGGGGTAGGCATTCCGGAGCTCAAGAAAAGGTGTGCGTATAAATACCTGTGTTTGCATGTAAGTATAGAGATAAATTTTCGAAAAATCGGGAATTCCAACGAAAATGAGATCTGCGTCATTCTTACCCTTCAAATTCAAATTGAAGGAGGTGCGACATCAGCCAGATCGATTGGGGAAAATCAATTTTGGTCCCTCTTACGGTTTAGCTGCTTGCATTGTTCACAGACGACAGAACGTTGTGCCGTCAATCTATTTTATGATATGAAGGACCCACAAAACATGGATTATTACTATACAACGTGTTAGAGGAAGTTTACTACATACAGGGACAACATTTATCCACTTTCTCGTTTCCATGGTTCGGCAATAAGGATTCAAAACTCCGCCGATTTACCTTCTCGCATACGTACGTATAGATCTCGTATCGAGTAATATAGAGGAAGTTATATAATGCTGCGGAAAATCGATTCCCAAATTTCAACGGAAATACACGGGCGGCGATAGATGGCAGCTAGGAGGAGGATGGGGCAAAACCCGAAAGCTAACACCAAAGAAATTAGGAAACGAACTAGTACGAGAAAGTCTGTGCCATTTTCTAGCACCATTTCTCGCTACCTTTTATGCAGTGTAGAGAAAGTATTGTAATGCTGAGGGGGAGATAGGGTGAATTTTCGACACAAAAACTTCTATTTCCGGACACTGCTATGGAAAAAGTGGATAAATATTGTCCTTAGATGTAGTAAATGACTTTCTCTAATACGTTGTGTAGTCCGAATCAATGTTTTGTGGAACCTTCATACCGAAAAATTGATTGACGGCAAAACGTCCGTCTGTGTCAGTAAACAACGCTAGCGACTAAACAGTAAACAGGATTTTCACCAAAATTAATACTACCCAATTGATTGGACTCATGTCACAGTCCCTTGAAGACCGATATATTATATATCGGTCTTCAATTTATTATTACAATTATTCAATTTATTATTACAATTTATTATTCAATTTATTATATTCTTATTTATTATATATTATGTATTCAAAAATTCAAAATTTAAGTAGTATATGACTTAGTGTAGGGATCACAGAATTTTGAAAATGTGCACATAATTCACTTTTCCCCATAGCACGTCATACGCAGTTTTTAACTGTTTTTTTTACGTAAAATAAATAAATAAATAAATTAATTTTGGGGATATTGTATGTGAAGCCCCAGGCACATTTTCAAAATTAAACTAGTGGTGCTAAAACAGCACGTACATTTAACATGCTAGAGTTCTCGCACATACTTGTTTTTGTTTTTGTATTTTTGAACGAGGCAGATGAGGGTATTATCTTTATGATGGCATACGGCACCGCTTTTCGCGTCTTTCTCGGTCGTGCTGCTAGAATCGCTTGATCTGCAGCAATGCTTGATACGGTGGCGATCATGCAACATCTTGCGACAGGACCGAGAAAGACGCAAAAATTCGTGCCATATTCCATCTTGATAATATCATCAGCTGCCACGTTAGAAAAACCCAAGTGTGTTTATATCGTAATTTCTCTCCGAATTAACACATCTCAGCCATAATGTTTTGTAAAACTAATTACCAATTGTAGAACATAAGGTGCGAAAAGTAAATATTTTCAAGCAAATATCAACACAAATTTGACAATTATAACTGCATTTCATACAGCTAAACCATGTCTTAACAATGAGACGTAATTTACAGAACCATGGTGGAAATAACTTTATGTTATTTAATTTTGTTAACATTATGTTATATCTACCATGCACAGAACTACAACTGTCTTCCTGCGGCAGTGCATGACTTTGACTTATGTGACTTATTTGACTTTGACTTATTTGCTTTTTTGAGAAAAGTTATTTATAATATTTTGAATTAAACAATGTACGATATTTGTGACTAATACAAATATTGTATACGTGTAAATTTCATTTTTAAAAAACTTTTAAGTCAATAAATGAAAAATATGAAGTAATTATAAAATAATTTCTGTATTTGAGTATAACTGACATTTTGTTACCAAAAAATATGGACATTAAAGTCAAAATAGCATTTAGGTGTACATATAAAATGTTTTGCCATACGGAATCTCGTTTTCTGTAGTCTCAGCAAATTTCGTGTCTTCAAACTGTACGCGCCTCAAAATGTTATTTTCTATGTATAACGGAGATAATGCATTCAATGTCTCTTGTTTAAGAATCGATCCCAGATAATTGTTTACGCGCTTCAAAGTAGAGAAAGATCATTAGCCATTTGCACTAGTCACAAACATTATTAGAGTCTTAAAACAATCTTGTCATTTTGAAATAAATCATGAAACGACAATTTCTTTAATAAAGAATACCCTCCGAATTATCATTTTCTAAACTTTTTTTTTCCCCCTCACGAATGTAGTCCTATATTTCCGTACCGAACGAGATGGCAAGTCATAAACGGATCAAATTTAAATATCAACTCAATGTAGCCTAAGAAGTTTTCGTTTTGTAACCAATAATCTCGTTGTTACCGAAAAAGACATCCTCTTGATGCTAAAAATTTCACAGTTTGTACAATTCTTTTCAGGAAATTTCCCCTATATTCCACTTCATTTCTGTGCTGTTTCACAAGCTCTGAATTCACTCTTTCTAAAACTGCAGACATACTACATACAAATGTTCTTAGGCAATCTTGACGTTCGGAACTGTTATCATTGAGAAATGCTGTTGCTATTTTTTTCAGTCGTTAAGATCTGTTGTAGCAAGCAAAGTAGTAAGTTCCACCAAATAACTTGCAAGGAGCACGAAAGACATGTCTTGTATAGGGCGAATGTAGTAACCATAACCTTTTGACAACTACACCATTTGTCATTGTTTTTGGAAAATATGATTTTGATTAATATCGACTTTGATCTGCATACTGCCTTTTAGAGGTAGAATAATCGAATTTTGCTTATAATAATAATAATAATAATAATAATAATAATAATAATAATAATAATAATAATATTTATTGAGTCACAAATACAATTTCAATCGTGTATGACGAGTCAGATATGGCAGAGTGAAGTTACATTTACTGTCCAGAAATCAAAACAATGGGGACCATCTCAGTATTTGCTCAAAGGATCAAGGGAAACTGGACAAAAAACCCTGATCAAGTTGGTCATTGATCTTACTTAAATCTTAATCTTTGGCCACAATTTCTCTAACAACAGCTTAAATCTTTGGCCACAATTTCTCTAAAACAATCGTCAACTTCCACTGTACAGGATTGTTTGTAACTACATTTGATTAATTAACTTTCTTTCAATACAGATATGGACAGCAATATTTCTTAAAAAATATCGAAAAGTTCTCTTTATGAAATTTTGCATCCGCTGAAATTCGTCCGCCCCTAAAAATTGCGCGCTCCAGTCTGCAGCCTACTCAGCCTGTTCAGTAATCTGGCACTGTCTCGCCAGGGTGGAATGCCATTTTTGCATTCCAATCTGATATTTCCTGAAGGCTAGCAATTTTTCTTTCATATTACATTTAAATCGACTTTTTAGAGAGAAAACCTAATTGGACTCATATCCTCATATCAATAAATGTTTGCGGATTATTTGAAAGAAAGTACATCAATACATTGAGAATGCAAATACATTCCTCGCAATACCGACAAAAAATTTGGATTTATCAAATAGGTTTTAAATATTTTCTAAAATATTAATTTGTAAACGCATTAAAAAAAGCTCGAATGTAAGAAACGAACAAAGAAATATGAAATAATATACAAAGTCAATAATATACAAAGTCAATAATATACAAATAATAATAAACTTAAGTAACATCCATCTGCCTCCAAGCATTTCTCAAATTACGTTCACGGAGCGCAGGAAATTGGAAGCGGGCGACTATGTTTGACGTCAAATTACACACAAAAAGAGTTTTTTCGAAAAATTCAACATGACCTTATTTAAAAATTTGTTTTTGATGAACACATTTCATGAAAAAATTGCATCTTCACCATTATAGTTGTAGGAAGACGCCGAAAATTTTTTAATTTTTTTCAATTCTCGTAAGCGTCCTTACAAATATTTTACTGGTGCTGTTTTAGCAATACTAGTTTTCTCTGAAACTGCAGCAATTTTTTTCTTTAAATTTCCTCATCGTATGTACCAAGAGACGGTAAAAAGTATGGTGCTTGTCCCATTTTCGGCGAATTCTGTATTTTATAAAATTGCAAAAAGTTAACATTTCAAAACTACAAAATTAAATATAGAGATTTTTGCCTTAAACAAAGTCTGTTCCAAAAATCAGCTCTTCAAAAAAAGATAACGTACAGTTTCTTGAAGAAAAACGAGTAGTTTTCGCATAAATTGGGCTTGAAATTATTGCTATTAAAAAAACATTAACTCAAAAAGCGCTCCAAATGTTTTCCACGGATCGAAGATGGGACACTGAAAAGAATGGCCCTCATTTTCGTTGAGCTCTGAATTTTCGGAAATTTTGAAATGTGTGAAAGTATGTGCCGTTGTAGCTTCACTAGTTTTATTCGATAGGACCAGCACTAAATGTTGAAAACGTTTGTACTATTTGCCACAAATTTACACGTTTATTCGAACGTACACAAAGGACAAGTACAATGTACACAAAAATGTGAAAGGACAAGCTACTGCCGTATCTACAAATTTATATGCAGGTTTCGCGTTTACCTGCAGGCAATTTTGCAAAATTGCCATTATTTTGGGCGGCATACTGGCAGTACAATTTTGGAAATAGAGCTATTTTCCTTAATAAAATCCAACCTTTAAACACTGCTGTTGAAATAAGGTCATTTTCTTTTTCGAAAATACCAGTAGTTTTGGTGTAATTTTGCGCTTAATGTAGGCAATTTTTAAACATTTTTTCGTCCCAAAACCTCTCCAATTTTTTTCTTTAAATGTTCTTCCCATATTTTCGAAAATTGCAAAAAAATTATTATTTCAAAACTACAAAATTGAAGATAGAGATTTTTACTTTAAACAAAGTCTGTAGTAAAAAATCAGCGTTTTAAAAAATGGTATTGCACAATTTTTTGAAGAAACGAGTAGTTTTGACGTAATTTGTGGTTGAAATTAATGCAAATTATTAAAACAATTCTTAAAAACCGCTCTATATTTTTCCACGGATAGAAGAATGGCGCAAGTCTCATTTTTGTTGAACTCTAAAATTTCTGAAAATTTTAAGTTTCGAAATAATGCGAAATAGTAAATGATGTTGTAGGGCCATTAGTTTATGACTACGGGCTGTAGTTGGCAGGCTGAGGCCACTGGCACCATTTGCACTGGGTGGGCCCAGACCAGAGATGCGGGCCACATGTAATCTGTGGTATGGGCCCTAAACGGGCCAGGAATTGGACCAATACGCGCGGAACCTGGCAGCAGCCCGGCCTGAGCCCGGCAGAATGGACAGATCCGGCAGGTGCCCGGTGTGTGCATGTTAGCGAGACCGACGAATTATAATTATTTCAAATATTTTCATCAGCTTCAGTTATATATGTTATGTTTTTAACCACATATTAACGAGACTCAATAAGGAAACAAACGTCTGTGTCTGAAAATAAAAATACCGTGACACCTCCCAATAGAGCAGACCATATGAACTATGATGTTTCAACAGGGAATGATGAATTGCTCACGTTATGGAACTCGAAAGCTAATGTTACCTTTTTCGTCTAGAAGTGTTCTTCAAATGTGGCCTATGAAGGTGATTTATTGTTTTGTGTAATTTGAGGTTAATTGCTTACTTAAATTACATACGAGCTAAGTGCCCGAATATAACAAAAAAGTTTTTAATTAATGTAAAAAATGAAATATTAAGAATATTCCTAAGAGATATTGGTGTAAACCATAAAAACCAGCAGGAAACAAGGACATATTATTACTATGAAAGCATGACAATTAACTGACAAATTATAAAAAATTCTGGAAATAATTAAAATAATTTTGTTGGACCAAAGAAATATTTGTGGATTAACATTTTCAGTGTGTGTATTCAGATATATCCATTAGCTGTGTGAGATAATTGAGCCATTTTTAAATGCAATAAAAGTGATTTTCATATAATTCTTAAGTTCTTGCACACCAAAATTTTATTTGTAAATGCAATTTATTTTTTTTTTTTTTTTTATCAAATTAGATAGCTGCTGGATTTAGTAGAAGAACATTTGTATCCATTTTTTTTCTTTGCAAAAAGAAATGGATCTTTGGGAATAATTGCTTCTTTTCAACGGTTCCAGAAAGAGGCAGGTATTTGTAATATCAAACATGGGGCAATGAGTTTCACTGCCCCCTTCAAACATAAAGAACACTTAATACTAACACTTGAAATGTAATCATCATTTATATCAGATAAACATATAACGTAGAAGTTTATGTGCATGTTATTTAAGCACATTACCACAAATAACTACTCTACATAATTAATAAAGCATATTTTTCACAGAAGAACCATGGGTATCAAAAATTGCTAATAGATATTCCTTGAGAAGTCATACATGTGGAGAACTTTGCCTTAGCCATGTCAATGATAAAGTCAAACTATGTGGATGGGTGCAATATCAACGAATGGGCAGATTTTTAATATTACGTGATAGATATGGTGTAACTCAACTTATTGTGCCTGATAATGTAAGTATCTTGTTGCTGCAGATTTCAAAGACACCCTCATTTGACAAGAAAATGAATTTTATGTTTTTTTAAATTTATTCGCAGCGAAAAGATCTTAAGGAATTATTGGAAACTCTTCCTTTTGAGTCAGTAGTTGCAGCTGAAGGAATTGTTCAAAAGAGGCCACCTGGCCAGGAGAACTTAGTAAGGAGTTTCATGTAGAATGTATAATATTTTAATTTTGTGAGTGCGTTGGCTCACTGTTTAAATTTTGATATTTATTCTAGCATATGCCAACAGGGAAAATAGAAGTTCATATAGAGAAGCTCATTGTTTTAAATGTCGCAAAACCACAACTTCCATTTAGTATCAGGGAATACAATCAGGTATGTAATAAATACACCAGCAAATTTCTGTATTGCTATGAGAGAATTGATGATTTTATTATTTGATTTTCTTGAAGGCTAAGGAGGCCCTGCAAATGAAGTACAGGTACCTGGCTCTGCGGTTTCCTCACCTTCAAAAGAACTTACTTCTTCGATCTAAGTTCCTTCTGAGAATACGAGAGTATTTATGCAAAGAATGTGATTTTGTGGAAGTCGAAACACCTACACTATTTCGGAGAACTCCTGGTGTAAGAATAAAAAATTATAATTTTATATGCTTAGGTTTTGAGATCTGTTGTTTTGTAAATATTTGATGAACTGTCCTTTGTAGGGTGCCCAAGAGTTTGTTGTGCCCACTAGGGAATCTGGTTTGTTTTACTCATTGGTACAAAGTCCACAACAATTGAAGCAACTGCTCATGGTGGGAGGTTTGGACCGATACTTCCAAATTGCTCGATGTTACCGTGATGAGGGTGCTAGACCTGACCGGCAACCAGAATTTACACAAGTATGTTGTGAATATTCATGTCTATCATTAATGGGCTGGTGTAGTCTAAAAGGCTTGCACCCTAAGTGAAGCTTGCAAGATTGCAATTTCTAATTATTTTAATGTATTTTACTTTCTTTATACATACTATCCAATCCATATATTTACTACAGAATATATGATTAATACATATTTATGTGGATAAAATTTTCTTAAAGGCTTGAATTCCAGTTCTTTTCTCTTGATATTCTTAGGGATTTATTTGACTAAAATACTATCAAGGGATTAATTTCTTGCTCACTTTCTGAATGAAACACATGCAATACTAGTAGGAAAATTAATAAAGAATTAAACAATAACATTATGTGAAATAGTTTCTTATGGCTATTTTAAAATCTTTGAAACCAAAGAGTACTTATCTCTTGCCATTTTTAATTGATACATTTCAATAATATACAAGACACTAAACATTACTCTTAATTACAATTAGTTAGGTACGTAATATATTGTCAATCATACATTTTTAGCATGATTATTTAGCAAGGTTCTGTGTTATTAAATGGGCTCTTTCAGCTATTCCAAAACCTTGGATACTAAAGACCCCTCCTTTTTAATTTTCTTCTGTTTGACACTGATCTTCCTTGTTATATTACATTTTTTTGTTGCTCATAATATCTGATTGTAATTGGGTGTTTGAAATGTTACATTTCAGTTGGATATTGAAATGTCATTTGTTGATGTTGATAATATTATTGCGCTTGTGGAGGATGTTTTAAGACACAGTTGGCCAGAGGAAATCAGGTCATTGCCTGTACCGTTTCCAAAAATGACATATCATCAAGCTATTAAGCGATATGGAACGGATAAACCAGATACTCGATTTCCTTTTGAGGTAGGATTGTGTTTTGTAATATTCTAACACAAAATATACATGTATTCTTTTTGGACCAGGTCCTATGATAAATTTTAACATTACTAACATGAGGAAGGATGGAATGAAGAACCATACACATGAAGCAGATGTACTGTACATAGGAGTTAGAGAAAAGGCAGTGTGTCAATACACTATCATATCATTTTAAGGGAGATGTGAATCACTACAGGAGGAGGTCCATGAATACTTTGTATACAATAAATTGCTTGTATTGTAGATCAAATTCTATGTTGCATATTTACTTGAATCGAACAAATTTCTAATAAATATTGGGGACATTTATTTTAAAATAAATCTTTTGTTGTGAACATTTTAATACCCAGGACATTTATGTATAATTGACTTTAAATGCTTAGATATTTTTTCATTGAACGTGTTCCACTGGAATTAATAACTGGGAATACCCAAACATACAAAATACTAAGTGACAATTTCAGATTATAACAAATATTTTGTATGACATGCACATCAAAATCTTTTGGGACAGTAATTTAAAAAAATTAAATGTTTCATGTACTTTATTATTTATTTTATTTTTAATGGAGTAACATCCATTACAAATTAATCAAACAACGTGTACATTTTGAACACAACTGTCTTTTTAAAAACACTTGAAGGAAATATAGACATGCTTTTGAGTTTAAAAAAAACTCACACACACTGCATGTCAGTAAAATTAGAAGAAGTAGATTCAAAGTATTAAAGAATGTTTACAAAATTTTTAAGGTGCAAAATTATAATATTAACTAACCATTATGAATAAGAGAAAGTACATGCGGTTGAACACTTTTAATTTAAAAGTTGAACTAGTATTTGGAATCTTGTTAGCTTTGTTTCCTCCCCCTCCTCCTCCTCTTCTTCTTCTTCTTGTTCTGCTTCTCT
Organism: Teleogryllus oceanicus; assembly: GCA_964035755.1. Lineage (NCBI taxonomy): Eukaryota > Metazoa > Arthropoda > Insecta > Orthoptera > Gryllidae > Teleogryllus > Teleogryllus oceanicus. The sequence continues at coordinate 20,138,294 of CAXIVR010000011.1, read as the reverse complement.
TCTTCTTATCCTTCTTTTTTTCTCCTTTTTCTACTTATTTTTCTTCTTCTCCACCTCCTCCAAAAGGATATTAAAGGCAAATTCATGTTTGTTCTTGTAGATCCAGGATGTGTCTGACATAGTTAAGAAAAATCCTGGAATTTTTTCCAAAAATTTAGGAGAGAATTTTTGTGCTGCTTGTCTAATTTTTCCCAGTAAAAGTGTAAGTATAATTTACTTAGAAAGCTCTATGACTACGTTGCATTTTTATAATGAAAATTTAGTATCAAGTCATTTAAGGAATTTTATTTCAGATGTCCAAAACAATGGTAACTAAATACAGAGAAGAAGGCAAAATTCATTATCCATTAGTACAACTTATGATTGTACAAAACCCATCAGCTGCAAATCTAGATAAAATTTTGACACCTGCAGGATCTGAAGCATTGCGTGACAGGTTAAAATTTACTGATGATGTTTTGGTTCTTGGTGTGGGTCCATTTAGTGATGTGGTCAGTATGGAGGGAATTAAAAAGTATCCTATATCTTCTACAGCATTTTCTTATCCCTCTTATGTATGAGGTATTTGTACTTTCTGTTCTACAGCATCAGTTACTAGGTCGTATTCGTGTTGAGCATGGCAAAGTGATGGAAGAGAAAGGGCTTATTTGTTTGCCTGCAGAACAATTTAATTTTTTATGGGTGCATGACTTCCCCTTATTCGAACCAGGAGAACAAAGTGACAGTATTCAGTCATTACATCACCCATTCACTCAACCACATCCTGAAGATATAGAATTGTTGCAGAGCAATCCGTTCAAAGTAAACTATTAACTTTTATGAAACCATTACAAAGAAAGTATAAACATATGGTAAAGTCAATTTCCATAGGTTCGTGGCCTGCACTATGACCTGGTACTTAATGGATGTGAAGTGGCTGGTGGGTCAATTCGGGTCCATGATCATGATTGCCAGCTAACTATATTGGAAAAGTTGAACATCAAACATGAAAGTCTGAAGCATCTTCTTGAAGCTCTTCAGAGTGGCTGTCCACCTCATGGAGGCATTGCTATCGGTGAGCATAGTGTAATTAATTTATAGATCATTGTACAATGCTTAGCACTGAGTTTGTGCATGAACACTGGTAACTTTCCCTTGGTTACAAAACTTACTGTTCTTTTCTTTTTTATTTAAAATGGACATGTTGAGAAAGTTCTAAAGTTTGTCTCAACGTAAATGGTAAAGTGCATTTATGTTAATAAATTCTCACACATGAAAGGCTTTAAAAGAACCATAAAAAGTTAGCTAACACCAGCCCATTAGACTTACAAGCTTGCAAGATTCTGCGTTGACTGTGTGCAATAGACGTAGTAATCAGGGAACATATCGCTTTCCGTCTTTCTACTCACCCTCCTCACCAAGAACTGTGCATCTTTACCGTTAATGATACTGCTTCACTTGAAGTCTTGTGGGGTAGTAACTTTTGGTGACAAACCCCGCCACCGCCACCGCCACCGTCATCGTCATCGTCATCGTCATCGTCATCGTCATCGTCATCGTCATCGTCATATCTTCTATATTGATTGAACTGATCTCGATACTAGAACCTTATTTTGAGGAATACTTGTATAACATGTTACTGCTTATAAATTGTAATTTTCGTCGTCGCATTCGTCGTTGTCGTCGTCGCCGTTCTTCTTCTTCTTCTCCTTCTTCTTCCTCTTCTTTTCCTTTTCTTTTTCTTCCTCTTCTTTCCTTTTCTTTTCTTCCTCTTCTTTTCTCTTTCTTTTTCTTCCTCTTCATTTTCTCTTTCTTTTCTTCCTCTTCTTTTCCTTTTTCTTTTTCTTCCTCTTCTTTTTCTCTTTTTCTTTCTCTTCCTCTTCTTTTTCTCTTTCTTTTTCTTCTTTTCTTCTTTTCTTTTCTTTCTCTTTTTTCTTTCTTCTCCCTTTTTCTTCTCCCTTTTCTTCTCCCTTTTCTTCTCCTTTTTCTTCTCCTTTTTCTTGGTCTTCACTCCATGGATTAGGCTCTAATGAACCTGTTCTAGTGCCTGTTTTGCTGTTGGTCTTCCAACATCTCTTCTTCTCGCTGATCTATAATCCATTGTGATTGCCAGTAGTGTCGCGTTCGGCATTCACACCATCTTCTTCTGTTTCTTCTCAGAGTATCCAGCAGTACTTCAACCATCAATTCCTGTCTTATATCCAGTTGTTGTTTTTTTTTAATGAAAAATTGTATAATCAAGAGTGCTCCTCATGAACTTCATTTCTATTACCTGGATTCTGGATTTGTTCCTCTGACATTGTTGACTCTGACTCTTGTTTCATCTCCAAACATGAGTACTGGAATAACAACAGTACTGAAAAGTTTTACCAGTGTTTCTCTCCTTGGTTTTATTTTTAAGTGTCTGTGAATTGTACCACAGATGCTTCTGAATCTATTAAGTTTTTCATCTAAATCAATGTCCTTTTCATAAAATACATAACAGCCTAAGTAGTGGAAATATTTCACTTGTTCTAGTATCTTTTCTTCTATTGTTATTTTAGTTCTCATGGGATACTTTCCTTTGAATGCCGTTGTTTTAATTTTTTCAATGGATACATTAAAGCCCTAATCTGCCACAATTTGGTGAAGTTTGTAAACTGCCATCTGCATTTTATCTTCAGTCTTGTATTATTACTTTGTCATACGCTTTTCGTATCAACTTTTTTGAAGATCTTTGTCAGTTCTATTTCCTTCTGTGCAATTCCAGGTAGCAATTTTCTATTGGTCCAATATATGTTTGCATGTTCCTAGTTTCCTTGCCTTGGTCGTCATAGTTTGGATTCCAAACCTACTTTGGGCACTAAAAGTAATTGACATCTTATATGTGGGTTACCGGCCGGTGGGGGGAAGAAAAGGATATTGGAAATGATTGAGGTGGATTGGGGGAAAAAGGTTCGGGAATGCGACAGACATGGCGTTGCAAGACACTCTTCCTCTGGCTTCTCCGCTGAGACCTTTATAACTTGGGTGACCCTACTAGTAGCAGCGTAAATAAGTTCTGAAACTCATCAACAATGCTACTCCTTTTGTAGCCCTCAGTTTCATTGAAGCAATCAAATCCTCTTACCTGCATGGACTGTGCTACTTTTAGGCGGTGTCTTTCGAGAGTGTCCAACAACAATAGCAGTTATAATATTTATTACAACATGCCCAAAGTCATTGTTTGGGAAAACAATTTCCCATCTTCAGTGGGTCTCTAAGAAAGGAAGGAAGAAGCGTAAATAAAGGAAGCAAATGGATATAAAGCAAAAATATGTTGCTTGGACTGTAGGTTCTTTTTCATTTTATTATTGTATTACTTATTTCGTTTCATTTGTCAATTTTATTTCATATTTTTACTTTATGTATATTTGCTCCCTTTCTTTATGTTAATCTCTCATTTTTTTCCTTCTTTTGTTAGAGACTCGCTGAAAATGGGAAATTGTTTTCCCCGAAAGTTAACTTTGAGTATGTTGAAATGAGTATTATAACAGTTATTGTTGTGGATGATTATCCCTATCTCTCATTATTTCACAAATTTCCACTGCCTGCCATATCCCTTTAAGGACTCCATTGAGAAGAAGTTAAATTTAAGCTTCACCATTTTCTGGCGCCCATTTTCTGGTTTCTATCAATCTAAAAAGGACAGAATTAAAGAAAGTGAGGTGATGAGGTGAAAATTAGTACCAAAAATTACCTTTTGGTTTGCCTTTTGGTTTTCATCTCACAAAATGCTTGCTCATGGAAAGTGCAAAAACATTCATCATATGGTTTGTCTGCATTTGAAGAGCCGAATAGAAGGCAAAACTGATCCCACTAACCTTGCTGGTCTTCCACACAAGGTGGGTCACGTGGGTTTGGCTTTATTGTTTATCACTCAAGGTGAACTGGTTCCTCCACATCTGAGGAATTTCCAAACGTTGCTTATGCCAGTCCTGTGTTAGACCTATTGTTTACATCTGGATAGGTGGCGGGGTGAAGGATAGTAAAACAGCATCCTCTTATTGTCTGAAGAATATTTCTGACTACTTGACTGCTGGGGGTGTGGTAGAGCGATGTTGCCTCTTACTTAGGTGGCAGCCCCGTGCTTGTGAGGCATCCTTGCACCAGCAACACTACAACATTAGCAGCAGTAACAAGAAACAAATCATAATAAGAGCATACAACAGTAGACGAATCAACTGCACACACAATGCATAACCAAGCAAGTAACAGCACCTCTTACCGGGAGCGGTAGCTCAGTGCATCAACTGATGTCACTGCAGAGCCTCTGACCGGGAGGTCCTACGTTCGAGTCCTGACAGCGGCAGGATTTTCGACACTAGCATTTCAGCTAGGTCGAATTCAGTCGTTGTCTGGAGGAGAATTCTAGTGGCCGGCTGCTCTGATCGGTAGTTTTCCGTGGTTTCTCTGATCAACACCAAGCGAATGCCGGAGCAGTACCCAAACAGGGCCACGGACCGTGCGCGATCTTTCCTTCCTCTTCCTTGTCCCAACCTCTCCCCTTACACACACACACACACACACACACACTTACACTAACATGCACTACACTACGACATATTTCGAGAGACTGGTCTAGAGCTTGTCCCGGCTGGGGCAGTGCCCCACTGGTGGGAGAGTCCTGGTTAGGAGAAAACCCCACTAGCCGACGGAAGGTCGGTGCAGGATCTTGCCATCCAGCGGGGGAAGATCACCGCCATCTCCTGGAGAAAAAACATGCACTACACTAACGGGACTAATGATCAAAGCAGTTGACGCGCCCGGAAACATGAAAAAATCAATCAATCAATCAAACAGCACCTCTTCAATTTTCAGTGGCTTTGTGTAAGATTTAATTTTTTTTCTTAATAAGCATCGGCAACTCTGCCATGACATCATTACAATTTGAAGCCTCTGATTGGATAAAGGAACCCCCTCCCCCCCTCTTAGCTGTTAGCTGTCAAGTAGAAAGAAATAGTATTCAGGCAATAGGGATAGCATTTTGAACTTATGGTCTCATCAGATAAGCAAACAGCCTATGATGCGGTTGTGAAATAATCTCAAAAATATGAACAAACTTTTCATAAGCATTATTCAGTGAAGGAAAAAAGAAGGAAAACGCTCAGAAATCATGTAGTATAAATCTTTTCTATCCGTATTTCCCAAATATTATTTTTGTTGAACTCTCCGAGATTAATGACAGTGCGAAAGTGATGAATGTCTTTGGTTTGTCCTAATTATCTAAACTTGCATTGCCTTGGAATGTACTTTTACACGGATATTTCCTTGAGCCCTTCTGGTATTCAGGCATTATAATCTCTTAAAACTGTTTACATTCTTCTCATATTTCACATGAATATAGTTATTGGATTTATGAAATTGAATTTCTGTTTTCTGTTGAAATCAAATTTCTTTAATCTAATAGGCATTGATCGCTTGGTTTCTCTCTTGTGTGGGACGACATCTATCAGAGATGTGATAGCCTTCCCAAAGGGAGTGGATGGAAAGGACCCTTTGTCGGGAGCACCAGCTGCCATATCAGAAGAGGAAAAGAAGCTATATCATATCAAGTGCACAAACTGGTAATTAATTTTTAGGAGCAGTTAATAATGATCAAATAGAGAAAAACCTGCCTATAGTGAAATTGTGTGGGACTGGAAAACTTTTTTTGTTGAAGGCAAGTTCCTACTTACGAAAGGAGTTCTAAAACTTTAAATAAATCGGAAACATGCGATTGAAATAAAATACGTTGATATCTTTGATGTTTTGTCATTTTTGACTGTAATACAGTATATGTTATGTCATCTTTGACTGTAAATCCCTAGTAAGAAACCCGTTCAAGAAATTCATGGAGGAAGTGTATTGTCTTACTTTTCACAGGTTTTTTTTTCATTTCTTAATAATGCACTCCGAGGAAAATTTTTTTTCATTTCCGTGTTTACAGTTTCTGTTTAATCCAGGAAAATTAATTCATTTTTCAGCCCTGGTCTGGTCTGGAATGTTTTCATGTTAAATACAAAGTTTTCATTTAATCCAGGTTTCACGTAAGGCAAGTTTTACTGTATATTACATGTAAAAATCTGTTTTGGACTGAAAAAGGTTGCAAATTTAATATAGAATTTATGGGGTGATTATTTGTACTATTTTCTTTATTTCTTGTAAGAAAAAATTAGCCTGTGTCAGTAGCAGAATTGCTGAACCATCTTCTTTGAAGTCATGGAGGTTAAGGAACCTGAAACTCCGAGGATTCTTGGATGGGTAACCATCCAAGAACTCTGAGGATCTAACTACACAGAACCCTGGTTGAAGGAATAGAAGGCAATTACTATCTGCGTCTGATGATATCTGACTAGCATAACAGACGATTACTCCTCGTTTGATGCCAGTATTAATTGTTAGAGAACATTGTTAAGAAAAAAATGTTTCTTCTTAATTTCAATTTTCTATCATTTTCAATTTTCTTTCCATTGTAAACAATTTTTTTAAATTATTTTAGTTTAAGTGTAATTTGTACCTTTTCCTTTAGAATTAGTATTTGTATTGAAACATTTGACTCAATGTTGGTCTGATTCTTTAGAGATCAAAAATAGTTGTCTTATTTAAATTCAAGTACATATTCTAGAAACTGTTGCATCTCGTTGACTGCCAAGTGAGACCATCTCTTGGCTGACTTAAAAATTAAACATTTTCGATGAGACATAGTCTCACAGAACATGTTTCCACAGCTTTCTTGGCAAGAGTAAAATTGGTTCAACTTGGGAGTCAACATGGCAAGACGAGTGAAAATAATTAAATTATTTTCACTCATTTCTTAGTAAATGCAGGAATGAAAATTTTAATGTGCATAACTACAACTGTCATAAAATGTACACAAATCTTTTAATTTCAGATTTTTTGTAGCAGTCTTGCAGAATGACAGAATGGTTTACCCACTTCTGGATCTCTTGTCATTGTAGATGTCATGGGCATTAAGTCAACAGCAAAAGTTAATGTCTTCACACACAGCCCATGGTGTGTATCTGAGAGGCAAGAATTCATGGTAGGGTTTCATGAATGTTGAGAAAATTTCGGAAAATGTTCCTGTACATGTTCATCATGATTGTAAATATGTACTGCTTGTTGGGAACATGTGAATATAAAGATTGAATTTCTTTGAAAAGGAATTAAGGATTACCTTTGATAACCAGGGGGTAACTTGTTTCCATAAAGATAACTTCAATCTAATTTGAAAATGAAGGATGTGGAGCAAAATTTCATTGAAATTGGATACTATTTTGTAAGGCACATATACTGTTGAAATATTCTTTATTTTTTTTACTAATGATTTAGAGTTCAATTTTATATTGATTGCTCTGGAAGTATGCATATTCTGATTAATTTAACAAATGAAATATATGTACATTAGAAGTTAACTCAAACTAATTGGGGATTATGATTACATTAGGTGGGACATATGGTGGGACTTTTTAAAGATAAAATCAGTTTTGCACCCTACACCAATCACACTCACCTCATAAAAGAAAAAGACTTTGAAATATCTATCACAGACTTAACTGGAATAAAAACATGGGTCCTATGCACGTATCGCAGCCCAACTGGAAATCTGAAAATCTTCTTAAAAACCTCAAATTATTCTAACAAAACTTAAAAGGCAGACAGTATAAAATTATTCTTTGCTGACTTCAACATAAATTGCCTCACTCAATCCAGTTACGAAAATCTATTTAAAGACTTACTAAAATCATACAATCTACAAACAACCACTTGGTTGTTTTTATATACACCAACATATGGTGTATTTATATACACCACATATGGTGTATTTATATACACCAACCAGAATATCCAAAAATAGTAGCACTGCAATAGATCAAATAATAATAGATGCAAATAATAATAGTTTTTCTGTTGCTACATTTATTACTGGCTTCAGTGACCACACAGCCCAGATTCTAACACTTCAAATAGAAACAAAAATCACAGAACAGACAACTTACCAAGAAACTCGAAACTATTTCCAAGGAAACATAATAAAATTGCAAAACTTACTCAGATTACAAAATTGGAATGAAGTATTTAAGGCAACTGACACAAACGATAAGCTTAACTCATTCATAAATATATACTTAAGACATTTTAATGACCCGTTTCCTCAAAAACTCAGAAAGATTCAAAATAATAAAAACAAAACGTGGATTACTAAAGGCATCAAAGTGTCTTGTGAAAGAAAACGCAACATGTATAAAATACTAACACTGAACAAATGTAACCCCAGCTTCATTTCATACTACAAACATACAATTCAATCCTAAAAAAAGTAATCAAACAAGCTGTAAAATTATGACAAATGACAAGTACATTGCAAATGCACGTAACAAAACAAAAGCTATGTGGGACATTATTAAAAAGACAACAGCACCAACTAACAATAACAAAAAATATAGAGCTCCACTTCAAAAACCAAACTTTACAAGACCCACAAGAAATTGCTGATATATTCAATGAACACTTTTCACAAATTGGTAAAAAAGTAAGTATCACAACATTCCCTAAACAATAACACACACCAGACAAACACTAATGTTTCACAAATTGCAAATTCCATATATTTATATGAAACCACCGCCTCTGAAATTTTTAAAATCATTGGACAAATGGAGAATAAATTCTCAGCAGGCCTGACAACATTCAGATTTTCTTATCAAACACAGTGCTCCATATATAGTGCAACCGCTGTCTCATATTTGCAATTACTCTCTAAAAACAGGCATATTCCCAAATGTATTCAAAATGGCAAAAATTAAACCGTTGTTTAAAAAGGGCAATAGTTATGATCCAATGAACTACAGACCTATCTCCGTGCTATCAGGATTTTCAAAATTCTGGAAAAGCTTTTCAATGATAGACTCAAACACTTCTCAATGCAAATAATATCCTTACAAATGCACAACATGGTTTCAGGTGTAATAGATCCACAGAGACAGCCATTTTCTTTTTAAATGACATACTTATTGCACTAAATCAGAAGGAAATTCCCATTGGCCTTTTCTTAGATTTGTCAAAAGCCTTTGACATTATTGATCATCACATACTTTTAACAAAACTAGAAATGCTAGGGATCCGAGGCATTGCAGCCCAGTGGATTAAATCATATTTATCAAACCGTAGCCAAGTAGTTACCCTCCAGCACGCTAAAGATAACAAAAGCTCCTCGTACTACTCCAACCCTCAGATGATAAATTGTGGAGTCCCAAGGATCCATCCTAGGGCAATATTATTCCTATATACATAAATGACATGCCTTTGGCTTTAAAAAATAACAAAACAATTTTGTTTGCAGATGACACAAACAATCATAAAAGCAAAAACACAACAATTATTAGAAAAAGAAACACAAGAAATGTTGCATGCATTAGTAAAATGGTTTCAAGACAACAAACTTATCATAAACACCAGCAAAATAGTCTCACTAAATTTCATGAATCCCCGATCCAAAGAAAAACTCTTCCAGCATTTGCTCATAAATAATAATCCTGTAAAAATATCACAGGAAACTACCTTCCTTGGTCTAACAATCCAAGAAAACCTAAAATGGAATGCTCACAATTCAAATCTTAATAAGAAGCTCACCAAATCTTGTTATGCCCTATACACCCTCAGGTCAAGCTCCAACATTGAGACTCTTAGGACAATGTATTATGCAAATGTGCACTCACACTTGAAATATGGATTAATATTTTTGGGAAATGCCCCTGAAAGCATTCGTGCATTTATTATCCAAAAAAGAATACTGCGAACAATGACCAGCACTCATAAGCTGGAGCTTTGCAAACCCTTGTTCAAAAAATTAAGGATTCTTCCACTACCGTGCATGTACATATTTGAAATAGTTGTCTTCACAAAGAAGATTCTCATGGAAAACAAAGACACTTTCACTCTAAATTCTGATGTACACAACTATAACACTGACAAAAGGATAACCTACATGTTCCCCAATCTGAAACTACACTTTATCAAAAAAGTACCGCAATAGAGGGCATTACACTTTACAACAAATTGAGCCATGATATTAAAGATATTAATACAATATATAGATTTAAAAGTAAATTGAAAGCTTTCCTGCTTAACAACATGTTCTACAGTGTGAAGGAATACACAAATCACATCACTACCTCCCTTAAAAAACAAAAATAAAAATTCTAATCCCATTGATTGTCTGTTTCATGTTGACTGTTCAAGTTGAAGCAAAGAAATTCAGTCAAACCTTAAATGGAACGTCCATTTAAATGGATTGAACACAAAATTAAGTTCATTATGCTACGCGTTCAGAATTCTTGCAAATTCAGTCAGCCTTCATACTGCTCGTTGTGTATACTTCATGAATGTTCATTCCGCCTGAGATATGGCATAATATTCTGGGAAATACATCTTATAGCTCCCAGACTTTTAGATTACAAAAACGAAATTTTCGAATAATAACCAAATCCCACCCACGTGATTCATGTAGCCTCTCTTCATTAATCTAGGAATTCTACCATTACCGTGTCTTTTATTTACTTAATCAGTGGTTTTGTCAAAATGACTTGCTCAAGGGGAATATATTTTCAGAAAATGCCAAGTCTATTACTATAACACTCATTAGAAATCATATTCATCAGGTGACAGTATCAAGAGCTCATTACAAAAAATTCACATACAATACATGTACATTATTTTACAACCCTTTGCCAGATGACATTAAACGATTAAATTCAATAGAAAAGTTTAAATCCCAAGTGAAATCGTTTCTGCTGCATAACTGTTTCTATACAATTAGAGACTATACTGAGCATCACAAGGAAAGTAACATTAATTTTAACAATGATACATAATGAATTATTTACCATTTGGACTGTATAAATGAGTATAAACAACCTGTAACAACTATTGTACTACAGCTTCCGGGTCAATGACCCCCATCTCGATCAGGTTTTTCGTCCAGTTTCCCTGATCCATTGAGAATGCTGAGATGGCCCCTTGTTTTGCTTCTGGACATAAATGTAACTTCATTTTCTGTGCACATCTTCTAGAATTCAGTGGGAAATACAATTATTCAAATTATCGTTTCCATATTGTCGCGGCAGGAAGTAATAAGAGCCAAAATTTATTGCTTATTTATCCTTGAAAATAGATTTTACTACATGGGAGTTTTTGTTGTTTTTTCTCCCTTTCAAAATTCAAAATTTAAGTAGTATATGACTTAGTGTAGGGATCACAGAATTTTGAAAATGTGCACACAATTCACTTTTCCCCATAGCACGTCATACTCAGTTTTTAACTGTTTTTTTGACGTAAAATAAATAAATAAATAAATAAAGAAAGAAAAAAGAACTGGCATATCCCATCCTGCCTGTGTTAAATTGCAGTGGGACTGATGTAGAAGGAGAATGCCAAACCAAAATTCTATTTCCTTCATCCTGAATTTGCTAAATGCACTAGGCATCATTAATATCGTTAAATCATTTCTGAATGAATAGTATTTTATTATTAGTATTGTTACTATTATAATTGATATTACTATTATTAGAATTATTGTTATTATTATTATTATTATTATTGAGTATTGTAAGATCAATGACCAACTTGATCAGAGTTTTTTGTCCAGTTTTCCTTGATCCTTTGAGCAAATGCTGAGATGGTCCCCATTGTTTTGATTTCTGGACAGTAAATGTAACTTCACTCTGCCATATCTGACTCATCATACACGATTGAAATTGTATTTGTGACTCAATAAATATTAATATTATTATTATTATTATTATTATTATTATAATATTTCTTATTTTATAAATTAATTTTAAATTTATTAATGTTTTGTTGATCTTCCTAGATTACAATAAACTTGTTTTGATTATGAGTAAAAAAGTATCCAGTATCAAAATTGAATAAATTTTAACAGCTTGTACTCCAGATTTTCATAAATTAACCTGGCCTGCTTTATTATGAAAGTGGATAAGTTGAGTTTGTGGAAACAAGATGGGGGGGAAAAGCTTCTTTTTTATTCTTTCTTTTTGGGAAGATCAATGTGACAGTAATTTGAACAAGACATCGTTCTTGATTAGCTGCACTCAGGAAAAATTAAGGTTATTATTGTATTTTGATTATTTCTTGTCCATGTGAATAAAAGTGTTACCTAGTCTGAGTTGTAATTCTGACAAAGTAAGATTTAATAATATAAAATAATTTTCTTTCTTGCATGAATTTCTAGATTTTTTCTTTCCATTTTGAAAACTCAAACGACCATTCATCAAAAATTAACATATCTTCAACTCATTTTCTGGCCTAGATGCAGCTTCACTGTTTCCTACCAATTTTGTCAATAAAATTCAGTGGTAAAGCTAGAGTCATGCAATTAGGTATTCTGAAAATCTTATCTTATACTTTTTTGTAAGTTAACTCCATTCATCGTTGTTGTTGTTGTTGTTTTCTCGTTCAGCAAAAAATCGATAATTTGTTCTTTAAAGCTATCATTTCTGCCAAGTTAATTTAGCAGACACTTCTCGATAGCCAATTTACTGAAATTACTAATGGTGATATTTCCAATGGAATTTCTCAGGACTGTCTTCACTCTCTTTAATGTTGGAACATGTTTAAGAGCATTCTAGATGATGCATTGCAAATGTTTGTGCCGTGCAAAAACTTAAGTAATTCATATCCAGAATATTACAATGCGAAAATTCTATGTATGAAAAGGAAAACTAGAAAGGCTTTCAATAACAGATATCTTAGTGAAAATCATGAGATACATTTTTGTAATTGTTTGAAAGAATTAGAGCAGGAAAAGAAAATTGTGCAGGAGACATTTTTAAAGCATATAGGGAAATAATTGGTCGCGGTTTTACAAATATGTTTGCAGAAGAAGTGGAAATAAAGCAGAAATTTGTATCATTAGAGATACCATTATTAGGTTACTAACAGATGATTGGGAACGCTTTTAATGTCTACTTCAGTTCCGTTCTTAAAACAAAATCTCACCTAACTCAGATATCGAGGGAGGCTGTACCAAATCAATTGAATATAGAGGTAAACACATTGCGAAAACAAATTAAATCTATGGAAAATTGAAAGTTGTGGGGTCCAGATGCCATTTCAACTGACATAATTAAACTCGGTGGAGAGGCAATATTACCGTACCTAACAAGATTATTCCAGGTTTCGATCAACAATTCAAGCATGCCCGATGATTGGAAGCTAGCTACTATTGTACCGATTTTCAAGAGTGGTGATAGAACTGTATTAGCCAATTAGAGGCCAGTAAGTCACTTCAGTTGTAAGTAAGCCAATGGAACACTTAATAACTTGCTATTTTAGACAAGAATGGGAAAGAAAAGAATAGCTATTTCAGGGACAGCATGGTTTTAGGAATGGTTTCTCTTGCGAGAGTTAGAAAATATCATTGTTTCAGAATATAGCAGATGAAGTTGATGATAGTGGGAGGGTGGACGCCATAATAATAGATTTTGCGAAGGCATTTGATGTTGTTCCACATGATAAACTGGTTCATAAATTAATGCAATCAGGTATTGACACCAGAGTTGTGGCATGGATTGATGAGCGTTTTCGAGATAGGAAACAGAAAGTCCGAGTTGGACAACAATTTTCGACTCAAGCAAAGGTAACTTCAGGGATCCCTCAAGGAAGCGTTATTGGACCTCTCCTGTTTCTCGCGTTTGTGAATGACCTGCCAGACAATTTATATTTAAAGGTAAGGTTATTTGCAGATGTTTGTATAATACGAGTTATTCGTATATTGAGTTATTCAATCAAAAGTAGACAAGGATATTTTGCAGGGTGATTTAGATAGATTACATTTATGGGCGAAAAAAAAAAGCATGACAATAGTTCAAAAAGCAAATCCATTACGTTTGGTAGGGGCCGCAAATATAATGAAACTCAATACCATTTAGGCAACGAAAATAATTCCAAGAGTCTTGTCTTGTAACTGCTTGGGAATAATTTTTGATAGCAAATTGAGTTGAGAAAATCAGTTAAACTGTGTTGTAGGGAAAGCATGGAGGTCCATGCATTTTACTCTGCAAATACTAAAGAAGAGTACTGCGAAAGCCAGAGAATTAGCTTATTTATCTCTAGTTCGTCCATTACTGGAATATGGGACTGTTTGTTGGGACCCTTATAGAAATTCCCAAAAGGAATATTCGAATAGAGTACAGAGAAGAGCATATAAATTTACTTTCTGAAGCAATAGGAAGTAATTAGGAGGGCAGGGCAAGACTCTGTGCCCTGTACAAAGCGTATGCAGGTTATCCAGCTTGGAAAGATATCTACATCCGACTGGGTAGACCTTTGTACTTTAGTAGGAAGGAACGGGAATAAGTTACCTGCGACAGCCTTGGAACCCTTTCCTCTAGGTGTTCAAAGATTTAAAAATAAATTAACTAATGATATTTGTAAACTTTATTTATTTAGTGAGTTAGACTTATTATAACACTTATTTGATTATTATTGTTACTTTTATTGCTATTATTATTATTTTGATAATTACTATTAAATGCGTTGCTTTATTAAATATATAATTCTATTCAAAATAGTATTGTATTGAAGTGTGGTGACATGTGAAGTGGAGTGCAGTATAGAAGTAGAAAGAGAAGTGAATTGCAAATGTTGTGAAATGAAGTGTAATTGAAAAGTCATGTAGTCTTGTATTTTAATAGTTTAAAATAACTGTGCAGGTCAGCCATAAAATGTAGTTAATGCTATTATTGTTAGCATATTATAATTATTGTTGTTCTCGTTGTTATTGTTGTTATTATTATTATTACTATTATTATTATTATTATTATTATTATTATTATTATTATTATTGTCTTAAAATAATTTAAAGTTACATTGTGTTAATATTCTTAATTGTAATATGTAAATTGTAGTGTTCTGCCACCAGGTTGTATAAACCTACCTGCAGAAATAATATCTATCTATCTATCTAATCATATTCCTTTCATATAGTGCTGCAGAAAACATTGACTGAGAGGGAAGGGGAACTTTAGACTGACTTGTATTAACCGAACTGTCTCCTAATAATTTTTTTTAAGACCAAGTTGTCCAAGCTGTTATTACGATAGATATACATACATCAATAACGCCTGCATTGTTGTTGAATAAAAGTGATATATTAATATATATATATATATATATATATATATATATATATATATATATATATATATATATATATATATAATATATATATAATGAATATTTATATATATATAATGATTATTATATATATATATATATATAATGAATATTCTGAAACAGTATGTACCTAGAAATAAAATATTAGAATTTAACATTAAAATATTTATTTAGTAAAAAATGTGTAAAATATAACATAATTCACAATACAATGGAATATATCGACATAAACTTAATAGCTAACAAATGATAATGAAATATTGATGTACCACTTAATCATTTATGTCATCAGGTGGATTAAATACACAAGGAGACTAAGAACATGTTTACAGACAACATTTCAAAACTATTTTAAAACTGTTTCACAAGTACATTTAAATAGCAACTTTTATTACTGATCCCCAAAAAACAAATTTAATTCACGTTTATTTTATAAAAACGCCAAGATTTATTTAAATTATAGCTAAATATGTAGCTGAAAATTATTTTCGAATGTATTTGTTATTTATTTCTTTTAACCTTTCATTTTACAAATTTAATATTCTTGTTTTATTTTTATATTAATTTTGGTTACTAAAAGTTCAATTCTATTATTCCCTTCATTATACTTAGGGTTCTTGCATTCACTAGCACAAAATTCAGGTACATAAAATTAACACTTAGTTTACAATTACAATGAATTTATAAATAGTTTACATACTGTTAAAATCAAAAAAGTATATGGAAGAAATCACCAACATAAATCATATTTATATTTTTTACTTCTGTTATTTCAATTTCTAAGATAATCCCAACATACAAACATACTATATTAATTATGCTATTATCACCTGAATGCAAAAATTAAAAAATTGTAAAGAAGAATGTGCACTCAATAACAGCGAATAAATATAGTGAGAGGTCGGGATAAATCATAAATTTAGTATTGCGTAAGGTGGGAGAAGACTCATCACTTTAGTGTGGGTTGATGACCTTCATTGACCTTCATTTTAAATTGAAAATGATTGACCTTCATTTTATTGGATGAGTCAAATAATAAGTTTTCTTAGCAAATTAATAACCAGTTCTGAAGTGGCTTTTAAATTTGGCAAGTTATTTTGTTAAATGCATACTTTTCTGGGTTGCTTCAAAACTTAAGATTATATTCTTCGAATACTATTGATTAATTTCACACACTCGTAGATCACTACTCGTTAGATGACTGGTAACTGACAGTGATACAAGGGAGGGGAAAATAATTAGGTGCAGACTCTTAGTTTGCTTGCATGCAAAAAAGTAAAATAAAATATGTTATAAAACCATGTATATAAAAAATAAAATAAAAATGCATATTTAATTAAATTTTGTAAAATTGCCTATACCAATTCAGAAATTGAAAACAGCAGGATTACCTCTATTAAAGTCATTATATATTATTGAAGATATTACAATGTCTTTGAAATTAGTGTTTGGTCATGCAAGTGTGACTGCCAAGGGAAAATTATATAAACAAATAAATTCAAATTCTGATTTAAAACTTCTATGAAATTTAAGGAAAAAATTTATGATTCAAGAGCAGAAAATGCAGAATTTGATTTCACATTGGCTCAGATTTCATCTTACAAATATGCTCCAATCCTTACATCTGGTGATCTAGTAGAATGTTCAAAAAGATTCATTTCTCAAAAAAGGTTGAAATTGACTGAGTAAAATTTAGATTTTTTTTATTGTTCCTGTTACAAAAGACAATGAAAAAAATACCGTCGGTTAGTGGGGTTCCCCCTAACCAGGACTCTCCCACCATCTCCCACCAGCAGGGCACCGCCCCAGCCGGGACAAGCTCTAAGCACCAGACCGGTCTCCCGGAATATGTGCGTGTAGTGCATGTTAGTGTGTGTGTGCGTGCGTGCGTGTGTGTGTGTTTTTTTTATTTTTTTTTACGAGGGTAGGTGGAAATCTTCAAAAGACACCATGCGGCCCGTACCACATGATAGTGTGAGATTTTTACCCACTAAAACCAACCTCCCTTCTCCTCCATCCTCCCCGCGGAACCGCCGTTAGGCATTACATCACGGGGAGTGGATTAGAGTGGCTTAGTCACAAGCCACTTCTCTTCCTCAAAACGTAGGAAGGATCAAACGAGGATCAATCGACTTCCCTTCTTTCCCTTTCTATTCTCCTGAGCTCAGCTATTATGGTCTGCGCATACGAGCTCAACGCATTCCAGTTGGTTTCTGAGGCGAGCATGCACCCAACCATTGCTTCGGGTGTCAGCGGGTCGATCCCGAGTATACTCATAACGTGCCGTCGCTGCAGATGGTATCGCGGGCACTGGAAGAACACATGCTCGGCGTCTTCGACAGCAGGTTCACATAATGGACAAAATGGGGTATCCTCCAGCTTCAACCTGTGGAGATATGCCAGAAAGCATCCGTGTCCAGACAACAGCTGTGTCAAGAAGAAATTTACTTCGCCGTGTTTACGGTTGATCCACGGTGCAATAGAGGGAATCATGCGGTATGTCCATCTTCCTTTAATGGACTTGTCCCATCGATCCTGCCATTCGAGCAGTGTTGTCGAGCAGTCTGGGTTCTCCTCTTCTTTGTGATATCGCCTCCGTCTTTCCTGCGCCAAGATATCTACAGGAGACATCCCCGCAATGACGCACACTGCATCGTTTGACACAGTGCGGAATGCACAAGCTACCCGCAATGCTGATAACCTGTACACTGACGTCATCCCTCGGATGTAACTATTTATCGACATGGAGTTGGCCCATACTGGGGCTCCATAGAGCAAGACGGACCTCACAACCAAGGCCAGAAGCTTCCGTTTCTCCTGACAGGGCCCTATGTTGGGCATTAGTCTCGACAATGCTGCATTAATTACCGTAGCTTTATTGCTGGCGTACTTCAGGTGGTCAGCAAATGTCAGACGGGCGTCAATCATGAGACCAAGATATTTGATCGACGGCTGCGATGCAATATGGTGGTCTCCGACTTTGAGAGTGATGGTTTCTCTATTTTTCCTGCTAGTGACTAGGATAACCTCAGTCTTGTGCTCAGCTAACTGCAGCCCTGAGGACTTCAACCACTGACTAACAATAACGATCGCTTCGTTGCAAATATACACAATTTCCTCAATGTACTTTGCAACGGCGACGATAGCAATGTCGTCCGCGAAACCAATAATACTGGTTCCTTCTGGGAGGAGAAGCCGAAGAACCTCGTCATACATCACATTCCATAATGGTGGACCCAATACCGACCCTTGCGGGACACCAGCCGTGATATTATGTACCTTCGGCCCATTATTTGTATTGTAAATCAGGGCTCTATTACTCAGATACTCGGCCACAATCTTCCTCAGGTACGTTGGCACATTAAATCTGCGGAGAGCTTGGTGTGATGTCCCTCCTGTGCGAATGCTAGTGGTTAAGCGTAATTCACGCAGGAGAGTTTTCACGTTAATGAACTGAGTGGTCGAGGAAGGGGGAGAAGGAGAAATGAGCAAAGATTTTTCCCAGTACCATCTTATTCCAAGCTGAGAGAGAGGGAGGAGAAGGAGAGAGAAATTGAAGAGTGGGAGAATGAGAGTGATAGGAATCGAGATGCACTCCTGATGGTGTCAGCCTCTTACCATAGCCCCGATCTCGGCCTGGAGGAGGTTGGATGCTGCGGCGGCGTTCGGGTCCATGGCGTAGCGTGGAGATGACTCGAGACGGAGAGACGGAGTGACGGCGTGACGGAGTGACGGCGCGACGGGTACACACGTACGCGGCACTGCTCGAAAGCTCTGACTGCCCCCTGCTTCGTGCGCTCCGTATTTATATGCTGGGGGATGCTTTTTGAAAGTTTTTCGAAAGTCGGTCTAGACGGTCAACATGTTTGTCCCAGAGCCTTGAGTTCTTCACGTCTCGTCTTCCGTGTCCGGGTAGCCATGAGGCGAGAATTGTATTAAGATTGAATTTTTAATAAATTAAAGTTGCTCATCACATGGCTCCCTTGTTTCCCAGAAAAACGTTGCCACTTGGCGGCGTTTTTCGATGAGTAGGTGCATGTTGGTCGTCGTGGTAGATGTGGATACTCGTAGTGGTCGTCCTGGTGAAGAAGCTGGTCGATGGTGTTGAGGCGTGAAGTGGCCGTGAGGCTAAAGTTGGGTGCTCTCGATTTTGGTGGGGGGGGTTGATTTGGTTGTTGTGGGTATAATGGGTGGTTTTAAATATATTAGATACAACAAGTAATGGTTACATAGTACAAGTTACAAGTAATGGTTAAAAGATATTAAAAAAAATTTGACATGGTAGATTTGTTGACTAGTAGATTTAATGTAGAAGGTGAAGGGTTTACATCATAAATAGTATTAGTGAAATTAGATTATTGATAAGGAATTGACAGAGTGAGGATGTTTATTAGAAAGTTGAGTCTCGGATGCGCTATATATTTAGTTCGGGACGTACCTAAATGTGATCAGGATTTAGGGACGTCCTTTGGTATATTTAAGATTTGGAATGTTCCTAAATGTGATCAAGATTTAGGAACATATCCATTTGTTATACACAAGGGACTATGTACTTGAGTGTACAGAAACTTGTATATGAGTTATATACATTATGTCAGGGGTTATATACATGGGGTTGGCGAGACTATCTAGTAGGGAGAGAGTCAAGAGTTGATTTGTGGTTTTTAGGTTGGGTATTCATAGACTTAATCCATTAAAGAGGAAGAAAGAATGAAGGAGAAAAGGTTTCGTTAGAAAAATGGAGAAAAGATAAAAAATTATTTAAATGCAGAACTATCCATTATGAATATGGGTAGGTGGTGAAAATGAAAAATAAAATGAATTTGAAAAATTGGAGATTAAGAAAGATTGATTTTGGGGTTCCTACATATTCATGGTGGGTAGTTGACTGCATAAAATTGATGGTTCAGCATGATTAATACAGTTTATAGTAACTAAAGATAACATATTTAAAGAAATTAAAATAATTAGTTTTTTTTCTTTTTCGAGATGAATGGAATTGTCTATATATTATGTCTTGAATAATGTTGTCTTTAAAGGTTCTTCTTAGTTTATGACGTCTGTTTGTTTCTATTATCACTAATTGAAATTATTAGAACTTAATCACTTCCACTGGAAGAACTGTTGTGAAATGAGGTTTATATTGTAGTTTTAATTTAAATTGCTAGATCACTTGCTGTTCACTTAGGGAGTTTCTTTCACTGATGAACTCACATTCACTGCGATGATCTGTTGTGAATCGTAGTTTGTATTATTACTAAATTTTAGTCACTGGTTGAGTTGTAGCCTACCTAGTGGGTGTTTTATTTTGAATATATATATAAATTTTTTTTGTAGTTTTGTTTTGTTTTGGCCGTGCCCTTCTACAAATAGAGTTTAAGGATGTAAGCACTATCAAATTTGTTGGATTTTTGTTGGTTGTTCATACCAGTCCGTTGCTGTGGCTTAGAGGGATCCGGTCCAGGCGTGGGTACAGCATCCTGGTAGATGTGGTGGTTCCGGCAGATGTTGCGTGGCGGCCATGGTGTAGCGATGCTGGTGCCGATGGCGCTGAGGGTGTTGGTGGTGCAGGGGTGCTGATCTCGATGGTGTTGTTCTTGAAGGAGGACGATTTCTGGTGAAACGGTTGCAACGGAAAAGTTGGTGAAAATGTTGGCGAAAGATTTTATAGAGGGGGTAGATGGATGCGGCGAGTAGGGCGGTGATGGTTAAGTGAATGAATTGGTGGTTATTTGGGGCGATAAGGAAATTGGGTTGCTCCAACAGTTTGGCCTTTTCATCTATGGCATTTAATTCATCTTTGAGTTTATTGAGGGGGATTTGGGGTTTGTAGTCCTGAATGTTTAGGAAGTTAGAGATGCGAGTAAAATTAATATTAGGTAGGGAGGAGTAGTTTAGTAAGTTGTTAATGGGGGGGATGTGGAATCGTGATGGGGCGTCGTGGATGTTCAGGAGCCTATTAGAGTGTGGGTTGAGGGTGTTGGTAGGAGGATAGGGTTGAGAATTGGAAGGATGAGCTGGAGGTTGTTCATTTCCTGGAGAAAATCTTGCAATAGGGAATACGATAGAAGTATTGGCAGGTGAGTTAGTATAGGAGGTATATAGATGTAGTAAGTAAAGCAGTGACATTAGATGAACGTATTGGTGGCTGTCTGGGGCAATGAAGTAGTTGGGTTTTTTTAATGATTTTGTCTTTTCATAAAGAAACTATAATATTTGCATTTTCTATGCGAGTAGTGTAGCTGGATTTGAAGCAGTACTGAATTCAAAATCAAATTTTTGTATTCTTGGCAATAGTCATTTAGGGATTGGTTTGAAATTTATAAAATTGTTTATAATCAGTATTCATATTTCCTTATTCTTTGCAATAGTTGTTTTGAAATCGTTATAAAATAGTTTATAATCCGTATTCATATTTCCTTATTCTTTGCAATAGTTGTTTTGAAATCGTTATAAAATTGTTTATAATCCGTATTCATATTTCCTTATTCTTTGCAATAGTTGTTTTTTTAATTTTTTTTTACAATATTATGATCATTATTCTTGTATTCATCTTTGTGAATATTATCATCATTATATCATTATTAATTTGACTATTAATATAATACATACATATCACACATTCTATTACTAATAAAGTCTTTCCCGAAGGAAGTTACTTTTATCATTAAATTATGTACTTGTCTTTGCAAGAGTATTTTAATGATGTTTCAGTTAAACTGATTTGTGCCTGTAAATAGTGCTAAGACCGTATTGAATGGCACTGTCACATGAACAATGTGACATCAATCAAACGAGTAAGGATGAGTAACGACGTTTGTTGACTATTTTCATTGGTGCTTGCGCACGTAGGGTTCTATGAGATGATAAGTTTAATGGTATTTCCGTACGCGACTTGACAGGTATCTGCTTTTATAATAGCGTAAGATCGCCTAAGGGCAAGTTCATTATTCTTATGCAATGTTATTATGCATTATTCTTATGTAATGTTGCGTCGCGGCAAGTTTATAAAATGTCCTAATGGGGAAACCGAAGCCAATAATTCCATAAGCCAAGTAATGCAGGGGTCGTTCATGTATTAAGATATTAGAGACAGAAAGGAAGAATAGGAAGAAAGAGAATATCTACAAGGATCAAACCGGATATATTAAGATGGTGACTTGTGACTTTCATGTAGTAGTGATTGAACTTCTGTCGAGGTTGGAGTGAAATATTTGAATAAGACTGATTTGTTGATTTTTTTTTTGCTATCTA
Organism: Teleogryllus oceanicus; assembly: GCA_964035755.1. Lineage (NCBI taxonomy): Eukaryota > Metazoa > Arthropoda > Insecta > Orthoptera > Gryllidae > Teleogryllus > Teleogryllus oceanicus. Next base: position 20,115,866 of record CAXIVR010000011.1, on the reverse strand, counting down.
CTAAAGGAACAATATATTTTTTTTAATGCAAAAGAAATGAAAAAAAAATTATGCTAATTTCTCCTGTAAGGTTCATTTTGTCTACCTGAGAATTGTTATTTTGTGGAGGAGGGATTCTGTGTGTTGACGTTCGGTGCCGTCGGTCAACTATAATCACGCCTTTGCACAACCTAGTTCTAACTTAACTTACGCGGCCTACTATAACTAAATAAACCTAGGTTTCCGGAGGTAATTACTAATTAATACTAATGGCAAAGGGAGTGAAAGTAGCATAAAGTAAATTTCTTGTCATAAGTATTGCAAAGTGGCGTGGTATTAAATTTTTGGGAGGTCATTATAAATGTTTGAAAATTCGGCTATTGCGAACCCTAAGAGCATAGAAAAGTTAGGAAGTGTCAAGTAGTATTTTACAATGAAAGAGAAACATTGTATACTGTAATTAGAAAGAAGCAAGAGGGAAGGGAGAAGTCGTGTCATATGGTCGCGTCGGTGAGCGGGAGGAGGAGTGGGAGGTGGCGGCGGGCTGGCTGCGTTGGGCAGAATCGTTCGGGCAGGTGAAAGGGATGGTGCGGGTGCCGTCTACAGGGAAGTGAAAGTTGTTGTTGTTATTGCTTGCGCGTCAAGCCAGGCGTCTGCTTTTAAATAGCGTAAGTTCGCTCAGGGGCAAGTTCGCGGTGCCGATGTATAAAGTAGTGTTGCTGCAGTCTAGAAGAGCACGTTTCTCCAGTAAAAGTCCTGTATTATTTAAATTATTCTGTGTGCCGGGATATGTGGCGATCGTTCACAAATAATGAAAAATAGAAAAAGAACAGAATGGAAATTAATAGTTGTTAAAATTGAGCCAAAAATCTAAGATTATTTCCTGTTGTAGATTGAAAGTTAGAATGCGGACTGTTTTGAAGTTTACTTTAACTAGAAAGAAATACTTTAAACAAGGTTCATTGCTGAGCTCCACTATCTATTGAGAGAAAGAGTACAGAAGATTTCTATAAGAAATACTAATAGAGTGGAAATTTAAGAGGGAGTGTTAAAATTTGAGAAAGTACGAAAATTCTGCGAGAGCTACTGGAAGATAAAAAAGAGAATGGAAAGATTCTCGTGAGCGAGAAAGTGACGTACGGAGGGTGTATAAAGTACCTGAGGGAGGGGAGGGGCGGAAAGGGGGTGAGAATCTAGAATTCGACTATAAGTTTGAAAAGACCACTCAGAAGAGTACGCAATTGTTAAACAATGTAAGCGCGGGGTTCGTAGACCGCTGCCACCAGATGTGATGTCCCTCCTGTGCGAATGCTAGTGATTAAGCGTAATTCACGCAGGAGAGTTTCACGTTAATGCGCGGGGTTCGTAGACCGCTGCCACCAGATGTGATGTCCCTCCTGTGCGAATGCTAGTGGTTAAGCGTAATTCACGCAGGAGAGTTTTCACGTTAATGAACTGAGTGGTCGAGGAAGGGGGAGAAGGAGAAATGAGCAAAGATTTTCATTTTTGAATTAAATATTTAATTTTCATTACCCAGTACCATCTTATTCCAAGCTGAGAGAGAGGGAGGAGAAGGAGAGAGAAATTGAAGAGTGGGAGAATGAGAGTGATAGGAATCGAGATGCACTCCTGATGGTGTCAGCCTCTTACCATAGCCCCGATCTCGGCCTGGAGGAGGTTGGATGCTGCGGCGGCGTTCGGGTCCATGGCGTAGCGTGGAGATGACTCGAGACGGAGAGACGGAGTGACGGCGTGACGGAGTGACGGCGCGACGGGTACACACGTACGCGGCACTGCTCGAAAGCTCTGACTGCCCCCTGCTTCGTGCGCTCCGTATTTATATGCTGGGGATGCTTTTGAAAGTTTTTCGAAAGTCGGTCTAGACGGTCAACATGTTTGTCCCAGAGCCTTGAGTTCTTCACGTCTCGTCTTCCGTGTCCGGGTAGCCATGAGGCGAGAATTGTATTAAGATTGAATTTTTAATAAATTAAAGTTGCTCATCACATTGGTGAATATTACTCCACCTGGCCGAGTTGAATGCATTTTTAATATCTAACGTAACGACAGCACAGTACTGTTTTGGGCCTCTCTTCCATCTACTTCCTCCAATTGCTTGTCGGGCGGTGTTAATGACAAGCTGGACTGCGTCAACAGTCGAGCGGGCTCTGCGGAAACCATACTGATTTTCTGAAAGGCCTCCTCCCTCCTCCACAGCTTTTTCTAGTCTGGTACTAATAATTCTCTCCAGAACCTTGCTGTGTCAAGCATACACAATGGCCGGTATGATGATGGATCTTCGGGTGATTTATTCCCCTTAGGGAGGAGCACCAAGCGCTGTTTTTTTCATCTTTCTGGATACACCCTTCCCTCAAGCACGAATAATAAAGATCCACAAAGATGTCGGTGTGAGCGAGTATCGCAGTCTTGAGGGCAATATTGGGAATGTTATCCGGTCCGGGAGCCTTTGTGTTGCCGATTCTGCTGATTGCGTGCAGAATTTCTTCTTGCGTGACTGGAGGAATTATTTCTAGCTCAGATAACGCTATATTAACTGAGTCACCGGGGTGGCTCGGGAATAGGGCTGTCACAATTCTGAGCAGCATACTGGGGCAAGTTGGAGAACGTAGGTGCCGCTGTCTTAACCTACACATGACCGTCTTGTACGGCCTACCCCATGGATCCTTTTCCACCTCGTCACACAGGCTTTTGGAGCATAAGCGTTTGCTCTTGCGGATCTCTATCTTTAACTGGCTTCGAGCAAGTTTGTATTGCTCTTGCAATTGAGGAAAGTTGTCTCTGCCACGAGCTCTCTGATACTGTCTTCTGGCTCGAAGGCACCTCCGTCGTAATTGGGCGATTTCCTCAGTCCACCAGTAAACTGGTGAACGTCGAGAGATTGCGCCCCGTCTAGACATAGCCGCATCACATGCTTTGGTTATCCATTTCATCACCTGCCCAGCTTTGTCATCTGCGGTACCTGTTGGCACTATCGTCTCCAAACATTGTCGGAAAACTTCTTCGTCGAACGTTTTTGCATTCCACCCAGCTGGCTGATATTTCGGCACAAAATTATCCCTCCGCTGATTTTTCACCTCGTACAAAAGTGCCTGGTGGTCACTATGGGTATAGTGTTCACTAACTCTCCAGAACACTCCCATTCTCAAAAGATTATCTGACATGAACGTCAGATCCACAACAGATCCCACGCCCCCTCGGCGGAAGGTGTGTATGTCTCCTGTGTTGGCAAGCTTGCGTTGTACACTAAGCGGTCAAGGAACTGCTCAAACTCGTCCATTGTCGCGTTTGGTGAGGCATAACAGCTGTAGATGTAAACGCCGTTGATTTTTACCAGACAAATCCAGCTCCGGGTCTCGTCATTACTTGCTGGAATGTGTGTTTCCACAGGCCCAGATTGCCGCCTGGTTGTGAAGGTCAGATACCACGCTGTATCTTCACGGTTAGTATACTGCTCCGCATACTATTGCTAAATCAGCCTCCCATTCCCTAACCGACTGTGCCAGGATATCCTGGCGACTCCCAATGGTTGAGATTGAGTTGTATAATTTCATTTCTATCCGTTATTGCTTTCTGCGCTTTTTGGTACGATGGACACCTGCTGCACCCAGTAGCATGTCTGCCTTGTTTCCCTTTTCTTCACAAAGGAAGCACTTAGGTCATTTGTGCATGACTTAGCAAGGTGATCATCACCACCACAATTCATGCAAAAGTTGGACCGGTCATGTGTTTTTACATGCTTTTCTGAGGTGTCCAAAATCCAAACATCTGTAACACCTCAGGGGACCTTCTTTCACGCAGAGTGCAGTACACCCATCCTATTCTTATTTTACCGATGGCCAACAATTTGTTAGCCACCGCAACAGGAACCTGATTATTGCTACCTGTGTTCCACCATAGGATGGTCTTAGGGATTTGACCACAGTAGCTGGGAGATCACTGGCTTCGGGAAGTTTGTCCACCAGAGCCCTATGCACTTCCTCTTTAGTTGTGACCTCATCCAGGTCCTTCACCTGAATAGTCACGGTGTGATTGAGAGCGCTCACATCAGCGTCCGATCCAAACACCTTCTTTACAGAGGACTGAAAATCTGTAGTTTGTCCTCCGGCAGACCGCTTCAGTTGCAGAAGGAGATCGCCGCCAGCTGTCTTCCGGATGTGCGTGACATTCTCGCCCAGATCTTTAAGCTCAGGGGCAGTTTCATTTTTTAAGGATGTCCGCGTACGACAGCGCGTCGTCCTTCTTCTTGATCATCAGGGCATCTGGTCTGGGTGGCCTATTCCGCGTTTTAGAACGCTTACGCGTTCTCTTACGAGTGACCACTTGCCAGTCGGGCTCTTCTCGTGTTATTTACGCAGAAGGTATTTCTGCCCGGATTTTATCTCCGTTTTTCGCAGACTCCTTCCTTACCTTGGGCACCTGGGAGTTCCGGTTTCAGAAGAATCGCTTCTCGTTACTAGTACTCCCGCAGCCACCTTCTCAGGGGACGTCAGTGCACTCTTCCTTCCCAGTAGTTTTGTTGCACTGAGGATCTGGTCTGGGTGATCCCCCTTTTTGCAGTGCTACCACCTCGTTAAAGTGCGTATGGATCGAATACGCCAATTTCTTGATCTCACCATGAACATTATGGCGAGGCTTAACAAAATTGAGAAGCTCAGTTATTTCTCTCGGCTACACAATGCCTGTTGTTTCGCAAGATCATCACTAGTAGCAAGGATACTACAGCAGCCCAGTGGTCCACTGCTGAAGTACTGCGGTCGCTGGTTGACGACGCCTGGGAGCCGCTTGCTCACTCCCAACAGACGCCGGTACTGGGGATCCGGCCCTGCACTGCGTAAACTGAGATCCCAAAAAACCTTCCATATTGGTTTTTGACAGTGTCCTTCCCGTCTGTTGGTCCGTGAGGTATTTTAATCGCCTCTTGACCTCTATATCTAGAGATTCCTCCCTGTACGCCACCTGAGGACACGTCGCTTAGTTACAGGCTCCCCGGCTTCACCTCACCCTGGGCCAGGGTTGTAACCAACCAGACCGTATCCCGACATACTTTCGGGGCGCTCCAGTACGGCGGTTACATGCCATTCCGAGACTTGTCAGAACCCCCTTCTCTCGTCTGTTGGTCGACCCATACCGTCAGTGGGATTGGTTACCACAGCCTTGGCACGGGTTACTCGACTCGACAGGGTCCACCTCTTGAAGGTGAGAGCGGGAGTTAGGATGGAGAGGCTAGGAGACTCTCTTCCGAGAGACTTGTAATCGCATCACATCCCCTTGGACCCCTTGTGTGTGTGTGTGTGTGTGTGTGTGTGTGTAAAAAGGGAGAGGATAGGACAAGGAACAGGAAGGACAGATCGCGCGTGGTCCGTTTGTTAGGGCACTGCTTCGGCATTCGCCTGGTGTTGATCGGAGAAACCACGGAAAACTACTGATCAGAGCGGCCGGCCGCTAGAATTCTCCTCCAGACAGCGACTGAATTCCACTTAGCTGAAAAGCTAATGCGACTGAATTCGACCTGCCGCCGTCAGGACTCGAACCTAGGACCTTCCGGTCAGACGCGCTGCAGTGACATCAGTTTATGCACTGAGCTACCGCTCCCGGTTCGCATTATTACAATGTGCCAGAAACAAAAGAAAAGGACGTGGATCACTTACATCTGCCTGGAGATGGCGCGGTACTTAAGAAGAGAAATAAAATATGTAAAAAGAAAGAAATCTAATAAAAAGTAGATGCTTGAAACATATTCTGTGAACTCCTGTCGACTTTTTTCAGCCCTGGGCACTAATGTTTGGTCGTAAACTAATTCTTTCATCTTCTCCGAGAAAAAACAAAACATTTCCAGAATGTATTACAAACAGGAAATACACCAGGAGTTTTTTGGGTGTTTGAAAAAAAAGCGAAAATTACGTTATACTTTTTCTCTGCATGAATTTGTATTTTAATTAATATTTCCAATAAATTAAAAAGTTATAGAATCTCATTGCAACAATTAGTTATATCACACAACACCCACTGTTTTCGCTTGAAGTGAATGAACATTTCATCATCAATACTTATAAAAAGCCCTCAAATTAATCTATAAGGAAGGCTGGTTTCGTCCGGCTAAGGTCTGTCCGGCCGACTGAGTCCTTAAAGAAGACGTGTTACAAAGTTATTGTTACTACTAATTTATCGCCTATCCAAAATATAGCATTACATACCTAGAAATGTTATGGGTGATATTGCCGAGGCCAAAAGTTAAAACTCTATGCGGAGCGTAGCGAGCCGTCGATCTTTAATTTAGACGAGGCAGTAATAACACTAACATTTCGTGTATGTCCAGCATTTTTTCGGTCACCATAAAGTCTCAAGAATTATGCGAAAATTTACATTACTGCGATAGTAAACTTGAATTTTGTTGCTGTGGCGTGTTAGTACGATGTTCTGGGGTGTTCCTTGCGATGTATCTATTGTAACGAATATTGCGTTTTTCGTCGGCGCCGCCCGAACTAGATGTTTCGGTATGCGCGATTGCGACATCTGCCTGCGCCCCGAACTAGATGGTCCTGGAGTGTTCGCGATGTTTATTGCAAGTTCCAGAAAATTTTAGGCAGTCGCCAGCCGAGTATAAATACGCCGCGGCCGCGAGTCAGTGTGAAGTGGAAGCTGAGCTGTGAAGAGTATGCATCGCGGTGAATAGCAGTGCAATAGATGTGCACAGTGACGTGAACTGTGGTCAGTGCGTCGGACGGTGATCAGTGCTTAGAACTGTGCGATAGTGCAAAAGAAGAGAACCGTGAAAATAAATAATCAAGAGAAGTGTAGTTAAAACATTTAAGGAAGAAAAACCGTGCCGTATCAAGAATTAATCAAATGAAGACTATCTGTACATAAATCTATCTGTAAATAAATGTAATTATTGTGAAAATATTAATAATAAATATTATATGCAAGATCAATTCAGACAACCCTACTTCCTCTTTCAACCAGCGCCATCCTCGACCTCCCGGGCAGCTCAAGCCGGCGCGGCGCAAGCTTTTCATTGTATAGAGAAGGCCCCGTTCAGTCCACTAAAGCAACCCCCTCCCTTCCTGGCTATTATTCCCTTTTTCTGTACACAGACTACGCGGATTGGCCGAGTTTCGCGTCATGTGTTGCCTTATGACCACGTTCAGACCTGCGCGGCAGGCGAGCGTCGCGGCAAGGGATTGACAGCGTTTAATCGGCGGCGAAATTTGTAACGCAATCAGACGCGTTTCTTCCGCTACAGCTGGAGTGTCGTGGAAGTCATTTCTATCCCTTCATGAATAGAAGCGCGCGCCTCTTCTTTGTTGGATGAAAACCATCACCAAACGCTGACACATAATTGACGCTCCGGTATGAACGGTCCGCGGCCACGTGGAGCTCGAAGCTTTCCGCGCCGCACCCGCTGCAGATCTACCGCGCCGGTCTGTGGGAGCCTTTGATCTGCGTCTTTTTTGGCGCCTGCCCAGCCTCAGCCGCCCCCGCACATCAGTGCTCTGTCGAGCAAGCACCTAAATATACATACGATCTGTTCATACAAGATATCAATGGCATCTTGCAGTTGTTTCATGAGTTTCAACCTCCTCTGCAGACCGAAGATGTACCAATCGATTGGAAATTCTGGAAGCCGATCATCGCCGTTCAGAGTGCTGCGGACGCCGCCCAAAAGGACAAGCAAGAACGAGAGAAAACACGCCGTGACGACACTCCGGAGACAGAAGAGGACCTCTATCAGGATACACCCCGATGCACGGCGCTCACCATGACGGCCCGTACCGCCCACGCAATTCCAGGCTCGTGCTACTCCGCGCGTACCCCACTTGCTCTTCGAGCGCGGCGTCAAGGCTCTCATAAGACCGGCGCGGTAGATCCGCAGCGGGTGCGGCGCGGAAAGTTCCGCGCTAGACGTGGCCGCGGAATTCGCGGGTCCGTTCACACAGGAGCGTCAATTAGGAGCCAGCGTTGATAACAGTTTTCATCCAACAGGAAGAAGCGCTCGCTTGTATTCGTGCTGGGATAGAAATTCCATATTATTCATAGTACTGCATGTTTTCTTAGCACATGCAGTATGTAATGTATTGTTCCTTCTTTATTTACGATTTTCCCTCAAATTGTTAATATCTCTTTAGAAAACGTAGGAAAAGGGTTCATAATTTTGACCTAGAAAGGAAACAAAGTACGGAGAATTTCATACCTTGATGCCACAAAGGTGAGAAACTTTTAAATTTCTTGAATTAACAGTGCCTGTTGTGATGAAATTTTGAACAACTTATTGCACACATATATTATTTATATAATTCAATTGTTCTAATCTATTATTCAATAGAATTATAAAACTATTTTAGAATATCTGGAAATATTTACATTAGTAAAATGTACAAAATTTTAAGAACAAAAAAATTAAAAATCGAACTTAAATGTTATTTAAAATGAATTAAATTAATGAACACGATTATAAGTATTTGTTTCTGACCGTTCTATCGTGATAGATTCATTGGCGATCTGAAGGTACTCGGGATCTGACGAGTCTTTGCCTTGGTTGCTAAAGCGGAAGTGAAGCGGCAGCGGAAAAAATCCGTTCAACCGCGAATGGATATCCACAGTGAATAAAACGCTGCCACGCCACTCGCTAGCCACGCAGGTCTAAATCTGCTCGTAAGCAAACAGGCGTCGCAAAATTTCCGTTGCGGACGTTCTGCGTAGGTAACGTATGTTCCGCGCCCGTCTGTGGGAGCCTTTACCTGTGGGACAGAGGTACCACCACGAGCGGCACCTCTGTGATATTTTCGGCGCACGTTTTCTTGAGCCCTCTCTTCCCTCGTTGCTAGAGGAATGGCGAGTTTGGTTATTTTGACAAGGAATTTTATCTCAAATTTGTAGTTCGTTTATCGATGCAAAATAGTTTGTTACATGGGAGCATACATTTCTGGTTATCAGATTTTGTCCACAATGCTCGTTGCTATCATTTATTCTTAATTCAACTAATGTTGGCAAAGGAGTGGGGGTAGGAATTCCGGGGCTCAAGAAAACGTGCGCGTATAATACCAGCCCCCCCCCCATACAAACGTCTTCAGCAGACCGTGAACATATGTGCAGTGCCGGGATCCTGCAACAAACGGACCCTTTCCAGCTGATCAATATCTTTCCACTAGGACTCGTTCCGAAACTAGGCGGTAAAACTCGTATAATTTATACTTGGGTTTTCTAACATGGTGGATGACAGTTCATCAGCTGTTACGGGTGTCATCCAATCAAAAGCTAAAACGTCATCACGGTGACATCACTGTTGTGACGTTTAAGTTCCCGATTGGACGAAACCGTAACAGCTGATGAACTGTTATCCGCCAGGTCACAGAAACCCAAGTATATGACATGAGCCCGTGGACGCCACACCACCAAACAGGATATACACTTCGTCGAACTTACTGTCACGCTCTGCCTCCGACGGATCATATTACTCGGAGGGAGGGGGGGCTCTTGCGCATGGTATCCGACTTCAGCCTATCAACTTCAGACACCAGTTTGCGTCACAATATTAGCGGGTATTTTAAATGCAGCCAGGTACCAAAATTATCACATCGTTACAAGAAAATGAAACAGATTTATGAAGCATATCCTTTATATATTGCATCTTATACACCTTCATCGCGTTATTTTTGGTTGGTTACCGTTGAAAATTGTCATTTTGTACCATTTTTAAAATGGTTCTCAACACTACTCGCTCTCCATGCAATATGGTGGCCAGCGTCTAGAATGTTTTTTCCATGGAGCTAGGAATGTATTAATAGCTTCATGAGCTTTTCAAACGAAATGCTCGAAGTCATTGTTAAATAATATTGTAGTACATTCTGGGGGATCAGCCTTAGATTGTTATTTGATATTCATTGTGGAATTGTAATTTGTTGATGGTGTAAGGGACCTATAGTAATTAAAATTAATCTCAAGAAACCTTTACGCCTTCCACAAAGCAGAAAAGTTAAGGCTGAATTTGTCAGGCTTTGTGTCAAAAATGTATTAGGGTTAAAAGACCAATTGAATCCATTTCCTTGAATGTGATTTTTCAAGGAGTCTCTTGGCTCAAGAACGAAGTCCTCTTCACCAAGAAGGTCCGGACAATCTCATGTGCAATTTGTTCCAAGAAAAACGAGTTCAGCTGCTTCACAAGGACTAGTCCAACCCCTGTGAAGTGTCCTAAACCCTACCCTTATCATTCCTTCCCAATCCTGGCCTCTGGGTAGTGACGCAGGAGCGCGCGAGAGAGGTGCGTACGCGGAGGTGCTATAGAGCGATTTTCCTAAGGTTGAGCCAAAGTGACAGCTAGTGCAGGCAACATAACTGAAGGTTCTGTAGTCGTCGTGCCCTCGAGCCCAATGAACTCCCTTTCTGCATTTGTTCGTTTGCAGTCGGCTAACTTCTAAATGGCTTCGACACTTCCTTTCGTGACGTCCTCGTCCGACAAAAATATAGTGCGCCGCGAGAAATAATTGAAATGAGGAAGTGCAGTGTTATGTGCTCTTCTGTAAAAACTCTTTTTTTCCTTTATATATTACATTGAATTTACTTTTTGTGTGATAAATACTATGTTTATTTTAAAACCGAGACTTGAATGCGAGATGCGTACCGATGCACGTGGTCCGGCCTTTGTGCTGTTGTTTGGTGAGCTGTGATTGAGAGCTTTCTATTTACATTCGTGGCAGTTTTCTTTTACTGGTTGCGAGAGTATGTTAAGAGATTTTCCACATATGTAATTAAATTTAATTATTTCCCGGACTCGCGTACGTGCATATACATCAGCGAAACTCTTCGACTTCTGGATAGTGATGTTTTCTCAGAAGCCATAACCAAACACTTTACGAAGGGGCTGAACAGCTGTCGCGGCGGAGGGAACCATCTCTGAAATACATGTGATGTTCACTGTTTTCGCGAACTGTCACTTTGGCTCATCCTTCTTTACCTGGCGGTCCTCTTGACGACTAACGGGACCACGTAACGGAGGATTACTCCCAAAGACAATGACTTTAAGAAAGAAACGGAGGATTTCTCCTAAGCGCTCAACGCCCAATGGAGGTTGGGAGACGCTTTGCGCCATGACGAAAGCGCAACATATTAAAAAAAAAAGTGTAGTAAAGTTTCTTTCTGCATTTCACTAGTTCATATTTTAAGACAAGTAAACCTAATGTTGTTTTCTAAGCTACACTCATTTGGACAATTCTTGGAAGTTGAATTTTCCAATGATTCTAATATTCAAATTCTTATCTGTACCAGCTACTACTTGTAATACAAAAGACTGCAATTCCACAACGAAAGGATATTGGACAAAATACTTTACTGGCTGGTTACATCAATTTCCTTAAACATTTTACCAAGTTTTGCAGTGGAAACAATTTTGTCATATTAACTTATGGGTGAAGCCCAATATTTCTTGAGACCCATACCAAGTCTGAAGTGTTTTAAGAAACAAGCAGTAACATTTATCTGCCAAATGAATGACTTTATGGAAGATTTGTTTTTCAAAGAAGATAAAACAATAGTAATGTTTTTTATTGAAGATTATAAAGGCTGTAAAACTCAAAATATGCTAGAAAAAAACAAATTGGAAGTCAGGGAATGATTATACACTAAGGCAAGCAATAATTCTTAGGACAATAGGTAGATTACAAGTTAAGAAGTGATTGTATGTACCCTAAGTGTCATTTGAGTTGATCATTTATGAAAGAAAGATGAGAGAAAAAAACAAAACAAAAAACAATAGGATATCACAATGAAAAAAATACTTTTTTGCACGGCAACTTCTCCATTCAAAGGACTCTTTCACACGACCTCACAGTCTGTTCCCACTGCTCATTCTCAGTTTCCATTTTCAATGCTCAAGTTCATTTCCAGAGTAATGTCACTACTTCCTTGGCTGCTATGCCTCTTTATACTCCCTTAGTTTTGACATTATCCCCATTTGATCACAAAACTGAACAAGGTTTTGAAGAAACTTATGAAAACTAGAGACGAATCAAATCAAGATTCTTAACATAAACATTTTAATAAGATTGTAGAAAAAATATTTATATTTCATGAGTGAAATACATGAAAGATTTCAATTGTTTTATTACCTTCATCTTACCTCAAAATCTAAAACTTGATTAAATAAAAATAAAATACATGCACGTGCACACACACACACATCAAAATAACTGTTGTAGTTATGCAACAGTCTTTTTCTAATGAGTAGGTTCTCAAACAATTGTGACAAGTGGAAAATATATATATTACAATTTATTGATACATTATATTCATGCTTTGCATAATAATTATGTAATTATGTGAAGTGGTAAGGTTTATCACAATGGTAAAATATTATGAGGATGAATTGACATCAGATGATCTGGATAGACTTGTGGAAGAGAAAATGTTTGTTCCATTTGTTGGTGATGGACTGGCTGATGTGAAACAACTTGACACTTTTGAGTATCATGAGGAGACAGAGACTGCACCAACTTTGTAGGTTCACTGCGAGAATACTGTTGTAACATTTCTAATGATGAAGCATTTGCGGGGTCCATACACGTTTCTGACAATTGAGAAGATACATCTGATAATTGAGTTTGTACACTAACACCACTATTATCAAGTGAGTTTCTCCTATCAGGATTATGTTGCGAATGTTGGTGCTGGAATAATTGTTCGTGCTGATGTTCTTGACCTTCCTGAGGATGCTGATGATGATGCTGCTGCTCCCGAGACTGCTGCTGGGCTTGAGCTGCAGCCTGAGAGCTTGTGTTCTGCGCACTGCTTCCCACATTCAAAAATTCTTTATGTCGCCGTCTAGTATGTTTCAACCAATTTGGATAATTTGTAAATGTTCGTTCGCAAAATTTACAAGCATATGGTCTTTCACCAGTGTGAATGTTGTAATGTTGCTGAAAAAATAATAAATTCATTCTCCACAAATAATCATGAGAGTCCACGAAATATATGAATTTTGGACTCAAGTTGCATTTGGAATAAGTTGCATGCATTTATATTTATGTTTTCATTCTTTTGTAATAAAATTCCAATAGAGATGAGGGATGAGGTTGAATACCATAGGAAAAGAAATTTGTTATAATACTGCTTAATTAATTTTAATATTAAAAAACATACAACTTATAAAAATGAGCACATTCACCTTCAGTTTGGTGCTACTTAAAAATCCTTTGTTACAATATGTGCATACGTAGGGACGGGCTTCTGAATGGACCATGGCATGAACTTTGAGACACCTTTCTGTTTTATAGGTTTTCAAACACACAGTACATTGGAATGGTCGTTTCTCACTGTGGAAGCTATTATGTCTGTTTAAATGAGATTTCTCAGCAAATCTGGAACATGGATGATTACAAATAAGTTATTTCAAAAGCACTTCATTAAAATATTCTGAGAAATAATTTTCAAAAATCTACTTGCACCAACATTATAATTGATGCTTTTGTAAACATAATTTTGTTAAAACAAACACACAGAAAAAACACCAATTTCTTTTAAGTATAAAGTGGATGAAAATTGACAGTGTTGGGGAAACCATGATTAAGCAAGTTGGTTTTCTACAATATTTTTCTAGTTCTGGTGTTTTTTGAGAAAATGCTAACCCATGATGATAACACATTTTCATAATACAAGCCCGTGATGAAAACACATTTTCAGACATTTGAATTAAAAAAAAATATATGTATATACTACTCTGTATACACATACGCATACAAGAAAGTAACAACTAAACAGTATAAAAGGAGAGAAAATACTTAACATGTTATACTTTTATCAGTACAATGGGTTTTTCAAACTTTTCCTCTCTATTCTTGAAAATGTCTTCAAATGAGACATTTCCTTTTTGTATTACAATTTTATATTACTCTTCCCACCCCAAGTGGCCTACCCCCTGCCTCCCAACAATGTCTGCTTCCTTCTGCTTGTGTAGCTAGAATCAGGCTGGTAGACACTCACCGCTTGCCACAGCGGTGGCAGGCAAAGGGCCGCTCGCCCGTGTGTGCCTTGTGGTGCTGTTGCAGGTTGGCCTTCTGCGTGAACGTCTTGCCACACACGTCACACATGAAGCGTCGGCCCAGGCGGTGCACGTTCTCATGCGCTGTCAAGCCCCCGCGTGTGCGCAGGCTGCAGACACAACGCCAAGCATTTTAAGACCCTTGCATGTGCACACACGAAGGGGCACACACAGTAAAAATGTCAACGCAGCCATGAGCGCTTAAACATTATTTACTGCAACAGAGAGGAATTTATTCTCCATTTTGGCAGCACAGAGTGCTTCTAAATTTTTATTCCCCTGATGCAACAATTTGTTCATGGGCAGATCTGGTTGAAAAAATGACGATGATGATGATGAGACATCATGATAATTTAATGTTAGCACATACTACCGGCAGATTGGAGCTTTTAAAAAATCATTTTGTTTAATTATTATTTTTACTTGCTGATCAGCTATGGCGACTCCTTGGGGTAGGCACTACTTCCCTGATGAATATGTACTAGTTTAAAACATTTCATAATAAGAAAAATAAACGACTCTTACAAAATTTTAATATGGTGCAAGTAGTATTCATCTGGAAATGTATACTAAACATTTCATTATCTTGGCACAAACTATATTTCCATTTCAAGAGTTTTCTAACTGCCCATGTGCCATGCAATCTGTCCCGTCTCTTCCTGCAGAGAAATGCGCCTGCTTGCACCTCTCAGGGTGGGCATACCCAAGCGCTGCCTCACTTTGCACCATATTCTGAGAAAAGGCCCTGTAGCGAGTGTAGAACAGTGGGATGCTGGATCCACGTACTTGACGCATGTGCGTTGTGCATAGGCCAGTGATTTCTCTTGCTGCCTGCCTGCAAGTAAGGCTCCAATTCCCACTCCAATATCCATCATTAATTACGTTGAATTAATTATAAATAATGCACTTTTACAAATTTCTTAAAAGAAACTTTCATCTTAAAAATAATAATATTTTCTGAGCTTAATGATCTTTAAATGTGCAACATTTCAAATTGGGAAATTAATAAATAAATTTTTTATGTTTTATATCACTATGCTGCTACCATAAGAGAAATTTATTATTATTATTATTACTACTACTTATTATATTATTAATATTTTTATTATGGCTCTTACTACTTTATGAATACAAATTGATTGTCTTCGGGAAGTAAAACCATATGGAGTGTGCTCATAACTCCAAATTGATATACCAAAAGTTCACTATGAAATCTTCGCACCACTAAAAATAGTATTACATGATACATTTGAATACTAAGTGATCAGATACATTAAAAGAACTAACAGTAAGGACAGACCCCCCTCTTCTCACTACTTTTCCCC
This sequence comes from Teleogryllus oceanicus, assembly GCA_964035755.1. Taxonomy (NCBI): domain Eukaryota; kingdom Metazoa; phylum Arthropoda; class Insecta; order Orthoptera; family Gryllidae; genus Teleogryllus; species Teleogryllus oceanicus. The sequence goes on along the minus strand of CAXIVR010000011.1, from coordinate 20,100,515 downwards.
CTAATTTTACTCGTATCACTTGCAAACTTTACAATTAAGTATTTCCAATAACCCTGAGCAGCCGGCATTTCAAAAAGAAAAGGCACTGAGTTGTCCCCCTATGAAATACTTTCTGAAATTGCCTGACTAAGTACCACACAATTATTGCAGTGGTGCTCGATTTCTTAACCTCAGTAATTAATTGCAAACTTTTTTGAGTTTAGTTAAAAAGACAAGTGATTTAAACTGCCAATGTTTTGGCTTTTATTCAGCCTTTATCAGAGCTCTAACATAAAGGGTTTTTCTTATTAACTAAGCACAATTAATTTTACATTTGTCTCATACAGGCCTGTATCACAATATTACATATGTGTTAGACTCACATTTTACTTCAGATTGACATCTCTTCCACATATCCACAAAAAAAAAAAAAAAAAGAACATGTGTAATGAATAGTATCAAGCATTGTTATGTAGGATAAATAGCAATACATAAATCATTGCAGACTGATCATTGCAGCAGGATGGCAGATATTTTTGAATAGTCAACTGGATCTTTGCACAAGTTGACTTGAATAGTTAAAGTAGTACCTGAACAAATAACCAACTCGGTACCAATATGATTATTATTACATGAAGCATATAGCATTTGGGGAGTTCTGGTTTTAATTTTCAGTTTTCTTTGACAATGTTAATAATGAAAGTCATTTTAGGGGTATAATTTGACAACATATCAATGTTTATGATGGAAAAGAAAGTGGAATGTCAGAGCCAGCAGGTTTGATAGTGGGAGAGGTCAGGAAGAGGACATGTAGTGATGAAGCAAGTGCTGTGCAAAGGTGGCAGTGTAATGTTGAAGGGTGCAATAGCCATGAAGTATATGAAGTCTGATGCCGGAACATGTGGAAGAAAGTCTTGGTAGGATCTGTACTGTACAGGCAGGAGTGACAACAAAATGTGGATATGTAGACGGGATGTAAATCTGAAATAAAATGGTGAGCTTAAGAAGTATGCAAAAATGTGATATAGGGTAGTATGTGATTGGGCTTAGTAAATAAGAAAAAACTCTTTATGTTATACCCATGATGAAGGCTGAATTAAATCCGAAACTTTGGCAGTTTTGATCTAAACTCAAGAAGGTTCCATGCAATTATTACAGAGGTTTCTTCAAAACTATTTCAATATTTAGTTACTACTAAAAAGCGACAATTTTCTTTTGCTATCTTCTACAAAATTAAAACAGAAGTCTCATTATCAGTGCATTAGTGACATCCTCTTTTTGTAAACAGATATTTCAAATTCTTATTTCTAAGCATACTGAGAATTAGGACTTTCACATGTAAAAATACTCACATTTTGCCACATTCAGAGCAAGGGTATTCCTGTTTTTCATCATTCTTGTGCTTCTTCAGATGAATATTTAAACCAGGTCTTGTAACAAAGCCTTTACCACATTCTTCACAAATAAAGGGTTTGACAGAAGTGTGCTTAGCTAAGATATGAACATGAAGCATGCTTCTCAAGCTGAACCCTTTCTGACAATATTCACACCTGCAACTCCAAACAAGAATAATAGTAAATTTTTTACACAAAACTGTATAAAATGTTCTGCAAGAACAATTATGTTCTCTTGAACATCATTTTATCATCTAGATTTTGCAACCTTTTTTTTCTAATATTTAAATGCGTATTTAAGTACTTCTTCTTCTCATCTACTGAAAACAACTTTTACCTAAATTTTTAATATTTATACGAAGAATTATTACTTTCAAATTGTGAGAAACTAAAACTAAACACAAAGTTTGATGAAATATCCACCATCTCTTTCACAATATCACAGGTTCTCAATTTCAAAGGGCTGATTCTATTAATTTTTTCTCAGAAATACCTTTTTCTCTTTGATTGAGAATGCATTTTACATTACTTTTATATCCTCATTTATAATATTAATTTTATATGTAAATTCTAAAACTCAAATTAGAAAAGATTAATTAATTTTCACAGCAAAAAGTTGATGTTTTTAAAAATTCAATTAAATTAATGAACACTACAGTTGTAAGAAGACAATGGTGATATGATCATTTAAGAATGCGAGTTTTATCATTAAATTAAAAATTTTCATTTATGGAGGTTAAAAAATGCTTTATAAAAAATAAAAACGCTCGGATATTTTCTAAATGCTTTTTTGAGGAATTTTTGAAAGAAAATAAAAACATTTTATGAATTGTCCTCTCAGTTGTTTTCTTGAACAATGAAAACTTTTTAGTTGGTTGCGAGTAAAGGTAAATGGTATGCAAGCTGATAGGGAGTAAAACAAGAGAAGCATGACAATTAATATTTAATGATGTGTAAGATTATTAAGATCTTATCTAGGACATAAATTTGCTAACATACTTTACAAGAGATTTACAAGCAGCATGAAATTCAGGTGCAGCAGCCATGCAAAGAGTAAATAAAAAGCGTCATGTCTTCGGAACACTTCATTGGAGATGTATCAAATTTTGACATCATTACCCAGAGGAAAATAAATTGGCATTTGCCACAAAGTTCAAATTGATATTATTTTGATGACAATCTTTTTTCAAAGTAGACACTAATTTTTATGACCCCAGCAGTAAACCTGTATCATATCAAGTGCAGCATTGTATGAGGTTTATAACAGTCTGAGGGTACAATGTTTGGATGGAGTGAACACTTTACACAAAACCAATGAAATCTTCTGAAGGGAAGGATATCCAAAGAACACAATACGTTTACATAATCTATGTTCTTGTGGTATTTAAGGCCTAAAACTGTCGATGTGATGACTTGACAGACAATGAATTCAAGGTTTGTCCACAAGTAATGCATAATTTTTTTTTATAACGTGATTACTCATCGATTTATTACAATGGGTAACGATTCTTTGTCCAAATCTCAGTTGTTCTGGAGGCACAAATTGTCCAGGGGGAGCACTGCCTCCACACCCAGAAACAGCAAGAATGAGACAACCAAAAATCTGAGTGATGCTCTTTTCTTTTTTGATGCTAAAGTATGGTTAATTCTGAGTGTAAATCTTCAGAGCAGACAGTCATTGCTAAATTCTACATGGAATATCTCAAAAGATTGAAGTAGAGGGCCAGGAACAAGATCAAGGACTCTAGTAAGGAAGCTTCACCATGATAATGCGCTCAGCTCCACCTCGTGTAATGTGAGCTACCATCTGATCCACATTGGGGAGACAACGGTCCCCCAACTACCATACAGTTCTGTTACGACCCTAGAAAACTACTTTTTTCTTGACATAAAAAAACAAACACATGAAATGATGTCAATGGGACACTGTCGACAACATAAAGGACATCATAATTTAGGACTTCCAAGGGATGTATCTGGCATGGAAAACTCGCTGGCAAAAATGTATTGACTTTGAAGAATTTTATAACATTGTACCAATCTGATCAATAAACTCTGTACATAAATTATGATTCATTACTTTTGGGACATACTTTATATTACATTAATTTAAAATCAGGGTTATAATTACATATTTGTAACTTCATTCTTTAAAATCACGTGATTAAGTGTTGGGCTTCTTGAAATTATATTAATCATACTGGGCTATCTATATTTGTCTATATTTTCAAGTTTTCACATATTTAACAAAAACTTGCATACTGTTGTGTCTACATTTTTTATTTGTGATATGTTCCATGTATTTTCATAATTATTTCCAGATTATTTTTAACTCTTAGTTCAATTTTAAATTGTGAATTGGATTTAGTAGACCTGGATTTAACTCTCCAAGAAACGGTCAAAATTGTCCCCACTATTATTTTGTCGTAGGTGGAGACGAGTTTTACCTAGCACAAAGCAATATAGTGACAAAAGGCACAGTTTTACATTTGAATATTTAAAACAAAGCTTCATAACTCGCTGGTTTGCAAATTATCAATTGTCTGAAAGGTCTACACAACCAGTAATCAGGACTTCAGATTTCAGTAACACAAAAATGTTCAGTCTATTATAGAACAAGAAATGATTAAATTGATTGTTCAATGGCTAATATTAAAAATAAGTTATATGACCATTTTATTTATGCAACAAAAAGGTTTGATTGTAACATTACATTCTCTATTTTTGATCTTTCTATTAAATTTCTATTCCATATTTTACTCCATAGTTTGAACATTTGAACGTATAGATGTACATATTTTAGGTACTAGTTATTTCATATACCCAAACCCGGTTAAAATTTTCCAAATAAAAGTTTCCTAAAACAAGTGCAATACATATTTCAAGGTATTATTTTACTTTAAAATAAATATTTACCTGTATCTTCCTTCTGTAACATGTCTGTAGCAATGAGATCGAAATGTTGAATACTTTTCCATGGATTTATTACAATATGAGCACGTGTATATGGGTATCTTATCATAAGATCCTCGATAATGCTTATCAAATTGTGATCGATATGGAAAGACTTCATCACATTCATTGCACTTTATTCCCCAATGTGTCTTCCATTCTTCTTTTGTATTTTCATCAACCCTTCCTTTTCCACTTCTTCATCATCGTCATCATCTTCATCTTCTTCTTCCTCTGCAGTTCTAAATTTCACCTCTATAGCAAAAATATTTTAATTAGTAATAAACAAAAATATTCCCAAATATATTTAAAGAATAGTATAATATTTTATACCTGATTCAATCAGATCATCATTTGTTGTTCCATCCAATTTGTAAGGTTGAAATTCATTATGTGACTCTGGATCATTTATTATATTCATCTCTTCTACATTTTCTTCAATTTCGTATTCTTCTGCTATTTCTTCTTCCTCAACTTCCCACCTCTCCTTTACATCGTCATCAAATTCTCTCTTCTCTTGTTCATTAGCATCAGTATGTTCTGCATCATCAGATATAAGGCATTGAGAAGGTGAAGGAAATGAACACATGGCATTTTTGTTGGTTTCCAGCTCACTACTTTGCAAACCAGAATCTGTTTTTTGATGTTGTTTTTTAAGTTTACTTGTGTATCTATTTGAACATGCATCTCTTCTAGCATTTTCTGTCTTTAGTTGGTTCTTGGCAATAGGAGAAGATTGTACACCTATACAATAAATTAAAAATAGTTCAAAAATGTTTCAAATTCAATTAAGCTATTTAAAATTCCATAATTATTACAAGAGTCTTGCACTAAAGTACTTAGGAAAATGCACCCAAATGAAAAATATATTTACTTTAAATAATAATACATAATCATTTTCAAATTAACACACTAAAAGAAATATGACTTAAAAATAACAACAATAATTGGAAATGAAAATCTTAAACATAAGGATGTGGGTTCTACATTAATGTTTAATGAAAATAAAATAATGTACAGGGGCACAAAAAGATTTATATCAATAAAAAGTAAAGTTCATTTTTTAAAAATTAAATTGCATTCATTGAAGTCATATTACCAATTTCTAATCAATATTGTAACAATATTAATTTATCAAGGCTTTTATTTCAAGTTCAAAGAGTTATTAACATTAAAAATAAACTAAAGGAACATTTATATAAGAACAAATGCAAATAATATTTTATTTGAATAAGAAATACCCTAACACATTACCGGCTTCAAATATTTCTGATGACAGGCTGTGAGAGGCATTCTTAAATTACTACTTGAACAAAGTAACATTTTAAAACATTATGTAATATGTTTCCCCAACCCTTTTAAATTTCTGAAGTTTGTTTTATTTTTCCAAGGAGATCCAATGTAGGAGAATACGTCTTCTCACAAGCAATAATAATTAAAATGACATCTTTGAAATAATAAAAAAATATGTTGAAGTTTTTCACCATATTTTAAAAAAAAAATGCAGTTCAATGAATTTGCAATAACTGTTTACATACTATTGCGATTACCTGTAATATTATGATTTTCATGAGGAGTGGCAATCCTTAATTCATTTTTTCTTTCAGATTCAGTCTCAATTGTTACATCCAATGGAAGATCATTTATTTCATCTTTTATATCAAGTTCCTCTAATTTCACATCAATATTTTGTTCTATAATCTGTAAACAACCTAATTATTATAATATACCTGAATTCAGGTTAATAAATATACAAAACATTGAATCAATTATCACTCATAAGATAACAATTTTCTTACACGACTCTTTTGTACTAAAAGTTCCAAAGTACGTTGTACTTCACTAGCTTGAACTGCAAAACGATGTGATTCTTCTAAACGTGATTGACATGGGCAACAAACTTTTTTGGGAAGCACATCATCCTTTGAAATCTACAATACAAATCATTACAAGAAGTAATCACTCTCAGTTCAGTTGGAATTACAAATAGTAAGCAATTCTAAAAGTGAAATTTGAAAAAAAAAATATAATTCTGAGTATATTAAGGCAATAATAATTTGTTAATTCAATATAGGCATTCTTGAACTGTAGGGTGAATTAAATACTTGAAAAAATTGACAATACAAATTGTAACTTGATGTTGAATGATTTCCAAACAACCACAAACAAACAAAAAAACAACCATTAATTATATAATACAATATCATCTTTATAATGACCAAATTTGAGAAAATGTGCCAATAAGAATTCACACCTCAATTCTGAGGCATTGAAGAATTTTCTCTTCTAGACACAGATGAAGACCTTCAGAACTGTAAATCACAACACCACTTATAGTTTCACTGGCACAAAGCCGGCAAAAGTCATTCACGTCCCTTTCAATAATTGTAGCCATCCTTTTAATTAAATCAGATCAGATCAATTCAGATTCCTACCAAATAATAGTGCGTCCGGCGCGAGTGCCGACTAACCAATTGCTATTTGACATTCCGACTATTAGAATGGCTTATATCGATACAATATTGGCGAAGCGTTATAACAATCGACAGTCGATCGCCTACGCATGCGTAGTTCGAGTTTCGCCGCAATCGACAGCAATCTCGATTTTCTGCGCAAGCGCAGATGCCATATGAAAAGACGTTTGAGTTATTGCGTAGTCTAATCGCCTTCAATCAATGAGCTTCATACTCCAGTTTGCGTCACAATATTAGCCGGAATTTTAAATAAAGCCAGATACTTAAATAGAGAGTTAGTGCACACCATAACGAGCAGCATTATCGATCTCCTGCGCATGCACAGATACACAAAAGTGAAGAGAAACTTGAACTGCGCATGCGCAGGAGATCGATAGTGTTTTAACGTTTGAGGGTGCACAAACTCTATTATCACCTTAATAATAATAATATTTATTGAGTCACAAACACAATTTCAATCGTGTATGACGAGTCAGATATGGCAGAGTGAAGTTACATTTACTGTCCAGAAATCAAAACAAGGGGGACCATCTCAGCATTTGCTCAAAGGATCAAGGGAAACTGGACAAAAAACCCTGATCAAGTTGGTCATTGATCTCACAATACTTAATAATAATAATAATAATAATAATAATAATAATAATAATAATAATAATAATAATGATAGGCGTAGGGTAGTAGCGACCTCATCGCCCGCAGTGCCCAGCCGGAGGGCAGGGACTGCGCAGTCAGCCCGGTTTCCTCTACCTACAAAGAGGCGCTGACCGCTGTCCTAACCTAGACATCCTCCCTTTCATATTCCTCCCTCCCCTTCCACCGGGAGTAAGTGGGTGGATCGAGTAGCTCACTTTCTTCCGCTACCTAAACCTTAAGCATTTTCCATCTGGAAAGGCTCCTAAACCCTAGTTTTCCTTTCCTTCCTTACCCCTCGTCTCCCAAAGTCCAACCCTACGACAGAGCGCACGTCATCTCAAGCCACGTGGGAGTTGGGATATGTCGATTAAAAGCGACGAACAGGGCACATAATACCTGGCCATAGGCATAAAAGGCGCACCCATCTGTGATGGAGAAAAGAAACTTGAAAAGCCTCGGAAAAGAGCCGCTGCCTGAGGAGCCCCAGGGCACCTCTGAAGCCATCGCTGGAGGTGACAGTATGCGAACCGATGGTGGCAGGATGCTGACAGGGCGGGCACCTGCCGGGAAACTCGAAGAACCTACAGCCTACCATCGAAGGAGAACCCAACACTCACCATCTCCAGCAGAACCAGCAATTGATGTTTCAATGGAAACTCAGCCACTGACCACTCTTGCTGGCAAGCTAAGGCAGAAAACGAAATGGACTGAAGAAATGAATGAATACATCGTTTACTGCTACCTCAAAATAACTAAACTGGAATCCGACTTAACAGCATATAGAGAACCATTGTACCAAATGGTTATTAGCAAATAATAATAATAATAATAATAATAATAATAATAATAATAATAATATCAATTATAATATTAACAATACTAATAATAAAATACTATTCATTCAGAAATGATTTAACGATATTAATGATGCCTAGTGCATTTAGCAAATTCAGGATGAAGGAAATAGAATTTTGGTTTGGCATTCTCCTTCTACATCAGTCCAACTGCAATTTAACACAGGCAGGATGGGATATGCCAGTTCTTTTTTCTTTGCATCAACTTGAACAGTCAACATGAAACAGAGAATCAATGGGATTCGAATTTTTATTTTTGTTTTTTAAGGGAGGTAGTGATGTGATTTGTGTATTCCTTCACACTGTAGAACATGTTGTTAAACACGAAAGCTTTCAATTTACTTTTAAATCTATGTATTGTATTAATATCTTTAATATCATGGCTCAATTTGTTGTAAAGTGTAATGCCCTCTATTGGGGTACTTTTTTGATAAAGTGTAGTTTCAGAATGGGGAACATGTAGGTTATCCTTATGTCGAGTGTTATAGTTGTGTACATCAGAATTTACTTGTTACTGTATAGTAAGTAGTCTGTAGTACGGAGTATTTCGTACTTGTTACTATACACCTTGTTACTATACTCCGATTTAAACAGCGGCACTTCAAGGTCACGAGCTGGACGGAGAGGAGGACATTGTCACTCAATCGGGAGCTTCGTTAGGACTTAAATTCATGGTATTGGAGCTCCTGATTGGAGAACAATGTCCCTCCCCTGAAAGATGATAAGGTATTTAGATATAACTACAAACATACTCGGAATTCACAGTGTACGAGTACATTTATTTCCCTTTCGAAGGAATTTGGGAAAGTTAACTGTTTACAAAAACATTACAGATATTCTTGGTTCTGGGAATATCTTCGTCTTTGAATTAATTTATACAATCTAAAAGAAAAAAAAAGTACATCAATTTACAAAGTCAGTTTACAGTGTTTCATTCTAGCTCTCATCTTTTATACAAAATTGTTTGCAACGACCTTAGACGTTTACCCTTACTAGAAATGATCCTTAAGACTCCCTGATTTAATTGAACGTAAGATTGAAAATCCTTTGACTACTCGGTTATCTTTTACAACGAAACCCCCTGCGGTTATGTAGCCCACTAAACGCGTCTATCCCCGAGAAATTTCGTATGATGTCTCAAACAAAGTCTGGTAAAGATGTTATCTCCTCTCAGACGTAAACAATTCTAACATAAGCATCCAACTGCGGGAATTACCTCTTTTACTTTTACGAAGCGCAGTAAATTCGGAGCGGATAACAATGTTTGTCGCCAAATCACACAAAAATACTAATGTTGAAAAAAATTCAACATGACCTAATTAAAATTGTTTTGATGAACATATTTCATTAAGAAAAAATTGCCTTCATAATTTTAGTTGTAGGAAGACGCTAAAAAATTTAAAGTTTCGAAAATTTAGGCATTTCCACGAACGTGAGACATACACCATACTCTTAAGCATCTTTACGCTATCTAAGGTCCCAATTTAATCATAAACTTCTGAGCCATTTAAAAAACCTGTTAAAAAAATGGATACGTTTGACAAAATTTCACACAAAATACTCATGCTTTCGAAAAATTGAACATGACATTCCTTTTAGATCTGTTTTTCCATGAACACATTCGCGGCGGATTTTGTATCACGGTCAGACGCGTTTTTTCCGCATCCTCTCCACTTTCACTTGCTGCAATTTCGCTGTTGCGACGTTCGCCTGCTGTGCGGGTCTGGACGTGATGATGAGTCACTAAGGCACGCGAAACTTCCGCTGCGATCATTTCGCATAGTGTGAGGAACTTCTCAAACTGCCATATTAGCCCAGTAAAATTAGCCCATACTGGTGATGCCACAAAAGCTTATACTTTCTCGCAAAATTTCTAAGTTCTCCGCTATATTGTACTACTACATAAATTTGCAAAAGTGTTATCAACCAGCAACAATTTATTTCTGCTCCGAACCCGAACTCAGATCCTGTGAGTTAGCTTGCCGCCCCCATACCACTACGCTCCAGAAGCGCCGTATGGAAGTACCTTCGTATAGAGCGATTTTATTAAGGATGAGCCAAAGTGACAGCTAGTGCTGGCAAGATAACTGAAGGTTCTGCCGTCGTTGTGCCCTCGAACCCAATGGACTCCCTTCCTGCATTTGTTCTTTTGCAGTTGGCTAGCTTGTAAAATGGCTTCGGCGCTTTCTTTCGTGATGTCCTCGTCCGACAAAAATATAGTGCGCCGCGAGAAATAATTGAAATTAGAAAGTGCAGTGTTACGTGCTCTTCTGAAAAAGTTCTTTTTTCCTTTATATTGAGATATACCAAAATTTTCCTCTCTCTCTCTACATTTATATCTGCTAAAGATCTTAGAGTCCGGCTTGCTGGGTCAATGGGTCACGATATAATATAATCCTTATTACCCCTGTAATGGATTATAAGATCCGCCGACTATACAGCGCAGCTGGGAATCTGAAATAGAATGATTCTATTCCTAGTTCATTACTGTTTGGATTGACTAAATGAAAATTCACTTTCTTTTCTAAAGAACAAAATTTAACAAAGTTTATTTTTTTCTTTTTGGCAAACAATTTAGAGAATTTACAATTTTTAGGCCTTTGATCAAGATATCTTTCAATTTACACCTTATACCGCGGTTAACTTATCTTTCTTCGTTGATGTCCTCGTAGACTTCTCAGTCGAAATATCTTGCGATCTTGCCGTAGTCCAAAGTTCCAATTTATACACCAATATTGCTTCCACATCAAAATATCTGCAATATCATTCACTGTCCTTAAAATTTCACTGATAACCCAATTCTATCTCGATTGTACTCGTTCCCTCTCACGAACATACGATCAGTTCAGTAGCGCGTTTCAGAGCAGAATGAAATCTTTCTGCATGATTCATCCTCGAAGACTTCTGTATTAAACTACCTTCATTTTTTCTAACATTTGACCGTCCTTCTCTCACCCAGCCAATCCATACGTTCGTTATATTTTGGTGTAGCTGACCTCTTAATGCCTTTACAAAAAACAAAAACTACATTGTTTATTCCCGGTCGTTGCTAAGCTCTAGCTCTCGTGATATTTCGTAATGCATGTTCCACCATATTGTCTACAAATACTACAAATAAATGTTAGTTTATTTTAACGTGACATATCGGTATGTCACAGCTTCCCCTCTCCAAGCGTCATTTGGTTTGCTACAACCTAACTAAATGACAAGACTAAAATTGAACACTTTCTTCTTGCTTCTTCACACTAAACGACATTAACACTTTACACTTTGCACTGCACTAGGTCTTGTTACTTGCTGCCTTAAAACTATTTACATTTTTTGGAATGTGCCAACAATAACCATTTCATCAGGTATTCTAATAGCCGTATCTGCCTAATATTTGCTCCCTATTAACTTCATTGAATACACATACACATTAAATTAAACTCCCTACACAAACTGACCAAATACACATAATAATAAAACAATAACAAAAAAAACTATTACACCTAATATTTACGACTATTTACAAATCTCTGTTATGACCAGTATATTTAATCATGCGTGTCGTCCCTCATATACGGCTTCATGTTCCTGTAGTTATATGTTCCCATTTGCCGTCCATTTTCATCATTCAAAATCGCGGCATTCTTGCTTAATACTTTACAAATTCGGTACGGTCCTTTATACAACGGGAAAAATTTATAAAATAGCTTCTTATCCACTGACGACACTTGAGGTACTCTAATTAACACTTCATCACCCTCCTTATACTCGCCTCGAAAGCATTGCTTCTGTTTTACCTTTCTTTTGGCTGCTGCCTCCCTCAAATTGTCATAAATTATTCGCGTATCTCTCACATCATCTGGGTGTAGTACAATTTGCCAGTTCGACGCAGTAAAATCCAGTCCCGTGAATATCCGAGCTCCTTTTACCTTCCCCATCATTTCATCTAATTTCGGCGGTTTTTCATGACGAGCGATGGTCTTTCTATTGAGTTTCCTAGCATCAACACAAAATCTGATCTTATTGTCTTTCTTACAAACTATCACTATTGGGCTTACATACGGTGTCATCGATTTTTTTATTATACCATCTTCAAGCATCGTGTTTATTTGTTTATGTACTTCGCTTTTATATACATGGGGGATCGGATATTGTTTCAGATTAAAAGGTTCCTCGTCCATCAATTCAATTTTAAATTGATATCCCTTTACCGGTTCCCTTGAACTTCCAAAAACATCTCTATATTCATTGACTAACATTTCAATAGCTTACTAGCATCTATTCCGTTTGCCGACCGCCCTCTGCGCGTGTGGATCTGGTCCTGGTCTCTTCAATTTGTTCCGCAATATCGCAAATACACATATCTTGCCCTCCTGGTCTTTGATCCTAAACAATGTTGTTGCCTTTGTCACATCGTAACAATACACTCCTGTTACCTATGTCGACCTTGGCGTCAACATTTTAGGCCATCAATCCAAAATAATTGGACGAATCAAATTCTTCACTACAATTGCCGGAAACTGAATTGCATCCCTGAACTTCCACTTCCACCCAAATTTGCTGACTTCCGTTTCTGATGCGCCTTCCATTAGCTGTCCGAATATCCAAACTCCTGGCGGTAGCCTCATCAATTTTATTTCCTTTTCTTTAACCGCTCATACAATTTTTCCGACACTGCACAAACATTAGCACTTGTCAATTAAAATGTCTAGGTATATTCCGAAATATCCTTCAATATTAAACACGTCTATTCTCCGCCCGTTCGTCCGTATCTTCCTTAATAAATCTTCGCGATACTTCAATGCTATTCAACTCCTTAAGAACCATCACGCCCTCATTATCATCATGAAATTTTAGGTGCTTGGCATTCAAGCGCGATGCATGCATTGGTATATTTCCTGTGAACGCATCATGAATTCGTTTTCTAACTGTTCAATCTTGTCCTTAATGTCCGACATATATTCCTAGATTCAGATTCTTGCACCATTTTAATGTTTCTAAGTCCCTCTGTATTCGTTTTTCTAATTTACAATCCGAATTAACTAATTTAGATTCTATGTTTTCAATTTTTCGCTATGTTGAAGGACATTGCATTTAAATTATCTACACGCGATTCGACGATTGTCAACTTTCGCATTGTTGATCATGTAAAATGTCCTAATGTCACAAATGTTTTCCTGTAAATCCTTAACTTGGGAATTAATTTGTCGCCAGATTCTTTAATTCCTCTGCATTTGGTCGACTTGATTATTAAAAGACTCAATTTTACAATGAATAATGTTGAATTCAGCTGATGTATCCGCCTGTAATTGCACTATTCCTTGTGTATTTCCTGACGAAAATCCTTCAATTCTAATGACATTTCGATGTCATTCCTTCCAATTTAGCGCTATTTTTTCAAATTCAATATTCATATTCGAAGTGATCCTCTAATTTATTATTCATATCTGCTAACATCTTAAGAATTAAATTATTAGGGTCCATATTTTCTAACGGTGCAGCCATTATTTCCTTTCTTGTGGTTCAATCTCAATAATTTACGCGAAATTCTCCTCGGGTTAGTATTAGCAGACGCCATATCATCTACATTAACATTCTCCATACGCAATTTTCTGCTCCTAGTATCCATTTTGAATTTGCTACAAATTAAAATCTCTCGTTAAATTATTTTAAAACACACCAATGAAATGGTCTTGGCCTTTCTTATAATTAACAATTAATTTCAAATGTCAATCCATAAATTCAGATTCCTTTGATCACTATATTATAATTTATAAGATATTTATCCTGTCACCAATTGTTATAAATTATAACAAATTATGCATCAGTTGAGGCGCCATTTGAGATATACAAAATTTTCTCCTCTCTACATCTATATCTGCTAAAGATCTTAGCGTCCGGCTTGTGGGTCAATGGTACGATATATTATAATCTATTACCTCTGTAATGGATTATAGGATCCGCTGACTATACAGCGCAGCTGGGAATCTGAAAGAATGATTCTCATTCCTAGTTCATTACTGTTGGATTGACTAAATGAAAATTCACTTTCTTTTCTAAAGAACAATATTTAACAAAGTTTATTTTTTTCTTTTTGGCAAACAATTTAGAGAATTTACAATTTTTAGGCCTTTGATCAAGATATCTTTCAATTTACACCTTATACCGCGGTTAACTTATCTTTCTTCGTTGATGTCCTCGTAGACTCTCAGTCGAAATATCTTGATCTTGCCGTAGTCCAAAGTTCCAATTTATACACCAATATTGTTCCACATCAAAATATCTGCAATATCATTCACTGTCCTTAAAAATTTCACTTATAAGCCAATTCTATCTCGATTGTACTCGTTCCCTCTCACGAACATACGATCAGTTCAGTAACGCGTTTCAGATCAGAATGAAATCTTTCTGCATGATTCATCCCTCGAAGACTTCGTATTAAACTTCCTTCATTTTTTTTCTAACATTTGACCGTCCTTCTCTCACCCAGCCAATCCATACGTTCGTTATATTTTGGTGTAGCTGACCTCTTAATGCCTTTACAAAAACAAAAACTACATTGTTTATTCCGGTCGTTGCTAAGCTCTAGCTCGTGATATTTCGTAATGCATGTTCCACCATATTGTCTACAAATACTACAAATAAATGTTAGTTTATTTTAACGTGACATATCGGTATGTCACAATATATTACATTGAATTTACTTTTTGTGTGATAAATATTATGTTTATTTTAAAACTGAGACTTGAATGCAAGATGCGTACCGATGCACGTGGTTTCGGCCTTTGTGCTGTTGTGTGAGCTGTGATTGAGAGCTTTCTATTTACATTCGTGACAGTTTTCTTTTACTGGTTGTGAGAGCATGTTAAGAGATTTTCCACATAAGTAATTAAATTTAATTATTTCCCGGACTCGCGTACGTGCATATATCTTAGCGAACCTCTTAGACTTCTGGATAGTGATGTCTTCTCAGTAGCCATAACCAAACACTTTACGAAGGGGTTGAACAGCTCTAGCTGCGAAGGGAACCATCTCTGAAATAATGTGATGTTCACTTGTTTTCGCGAACTGTCACTTTGGCTCATCCTTAGGAAAATCGTTCTATAAGAGCGAGAAGTAATAGTATTCGGAACCCTTAAGGATACCACAGTAAAAGAAAAACTAAGTTGCTCCCGTGGGTGGTGTTCATAATGTATTTAAATTTCATGTTGGTAGAGTCATTAGTTGCTTAGATTGGTTTACACAGATGCACAGAAATACGTTTTAGAAATCGAATAAGAGAGTTGAAAAATGTTTAAAAGTTGCAAATTCGAAAAGTACATACAGATACGTCTTATTTATTTATCTGTATTGATTGTATTTGTGAGTAGACGTACTTTAAACGATTTTCAATGAAATTTCTCCAATTCTCAATAGTTTTCTGCAATAACACACTCATCAAATTAAAATCCCTGCGCGGACTTTGAACCTGATTCCTTTCACCCCGAAGCGCTGAATCCGTGCACGCCATCTAACCACCTTGGCCATTCGGGTCGGACACGGGCTGCACGCTTCTATAGTAGTCAAGACATAATTGTTTCAGTTCTAGCATTAGGGAGCCGAAAATTTGAGAAAATGTGAAAAAATGTTCTTTGAGCGACAAAATAAGAGAGCTGGGATGAGAATAAGGTCTAACCGAAAAGCTAGTCCAGACTAAAGATATTAAATAATTAACTTGGTTCCGGGTTCCACACATACTTCTGAGTATCCTCCCCAAGTCTGTGCCATTCTATAACATCACTAGTTTATTTATTTACAATACTTTGTTATATACGAGGATAAACTTTAATGGAAAAAAATCGTGCGGGTTTTGAGAAAATAATTTTTTACAAATTCATAAATTTCAGACACTAATTAAACAAAATCAACTCGTTTTTTCAAAAAATTTACACGACTTTTTTAAAGAGCTATTTTTTACAACATACTTCGTTTAAAGCAAATATAGCTATCTCCAATTTTGTAGTTTTGAAATATAATCACTTTTTTCATTTTTGAAAAAATTAAACAATAGATGAAAATGGACCTGGCACCGTATTTTTTTACCGCCCCCTGTTACATATTAGGAGAAAATGTAAGGAAAAAATTGGAGATGTTTTTGAGAAAAAAATGGGTATATTTCACTCAAAATTACACGAAAATTACACGGAAACTATACTAATATTTTCGAAAAATTGAACATTAACTTATTTAACGATCTGTATCTAAGGGGCATATTTCATTAAGAAAAATATATGTATCTTCAATATTATAATTGTAGGAAGGCGCCCCCTAAGAATTGCGCTTCTTCAATTTTCAAAAGATCTGTGGTTTCAACGAACATGAGACCATTATCTTAAGCGTCCTTTACGCTATCCGAAGACAAAGTTTGATAAACAAATTTGGTGCCGTTTTTGAGGCTTCATGTGTATCCTCAAAAACGAAAATATCCGTTTGAAACTCCCAAAACCGTTAGTTCATTTACACCGATTGGAGGATATCAATTTTGAAAAAAAACTGTTTGAACAGTTTAGGCGCTAGCGTTGACTACAGACATTTTGCCGTCAATCGATTTTTCGGTATCAAGGACCCACAACACATGTTAGAGGATTGTCAGCCCCATTAAATTTAGCAACATTCGATATCCACTTTTTCGTCACGAGGTTCCGGCAATAAGAGTTTTTCTGCCGAAAATTCACCGTTTTCCTGCATACGTTTACACAACTTTCTCTTCTTACGAAGAATCTCGTAAGCCGAGAAAGTTAAAAATGGTGATCGAAGGAAAAAGTCACGGAGTTATGAAATTTGGCATGATTGTTTGTTGGTACTTAATCCGGAAGGGGGCTTTGAAGATACTTTTTCGACGTTTTTGTTTGCACATATCTCTATAACTATTAACCCATTTCTCTTCTATCAGTCTCTTCTATATCGGCCCATTTCTCTTCTACCAGTTTTTTCAAAAAAATTAGAGAGACTTTTTTACGTACGAATGGAAACCTTTCTCAGTAAACACCAAGCGCTTTCTGATTGCCAACATGGATTTAGAAAATCAAAATCAACGGAAACAGCCATATTTTCTTTTCTTAAAGATGTCGCCTCATCATTGGATCAAAACGAGGCAGCTATTGGATTATTTTTAGATCTCTCAAAAACTTTTGACGTCATTGATCATGACATTTTACTTTCCAAATTACCTTCATATGGAATCCGTGGTATTGCTCTGGATTGGTTATGTTCGTAACCTTAAACAACGATCTCAGAGAGTGGAAATACCTTACTGGATTGATGGAACATTACGTACGCACCTTTCCGACTCTTTGCCCATTGCACATGGAGTTCCTCAAGGAATGATTTTAGGCCCTATTCTGTTCCTACTTTACGTAAACGATATGTCCTCGACGATTCGAAACGGAAGAACGGTTCTCTTTGCGGATGATACGAACATCCTTTGCAATAAAGAAACCGTAAATAGTACAATATCAGGTATTTAAAATTGGTTCCGAAATAACAAATTAATAGAAAACGAAAAGAAAACGGTTTTAATGCAGTTTTCCATTTCAAATAAACAATTCTGTGCTCCATTGAAAATGAACAGTGTACCATTGACTGATGTTAAGTCAACAAAATTTTTAGGTCTCTTAGGAACGTCCATTTAAATGAATTGAACACAAAATTAAGTTCATTATGCTACGCGTTCAGAATTCTTGCAAATTCAGTCAGCCTTCATACTGCTCGTTGTGTATATTTCGCGAATGTTCATTCCCGCCTGAGATATGGCATAATATTCTGGGGAAATACATCTTATAGCTCCCAGACTTTTAGATTACAAAAACGAATTGTACGAATAATAACCAAATCCCACCCACGTGATTCTTGTAAGCCTCTCTTCAGTAATCTAAGAATTTTACTATTACCTTGTCTGTTGATTTACGAATCAGTGGTTTTTGTCAAAAATGACTTGCTTAAGGGCGGGAATATATTTTCAGAAAATGCCGATGTCTATTACTATAACACTCGACGTAGAAATCATATTCAACAGGTGACAGTATCAACAGCTCATAACAAAAAATTCACATACAATACATGTACATTATTTTACAACACTTTACCAGATGACATTAAACGATTAAATTCGATAGAAAAGTTTAAATCCAAAGTGAAATCGTTTCTGCTGCATAACTGTTTCTATACAAATAGAGACTATTGTGGCGTCATACGGGTGTAATCAGTACACAGACGAGAGTGGGTTGTAATAACAGCAGGTTTATTCACAATTTAGACCGTAGTCACAAATAACTAATGAAATGTATACAATTAACTAACTAAATAGATCCCACTGCTAGGAGAGATATTTACCACGGCTACCACACCGCAACAACTACCTAATGTTTCGCCGTGCGTAGTACCGCCTGCCCTGAGACCGACTACATGTCTCACTAGTCACGACAATAACTGCCGGCTTCTTGCACCGCGTGCACGTTCGCACCTATCACGGACGACCTACACTGCTGCCGCCAGGATCACAAAGAAGGAAGAGCTATTGTTCTCTCGGCCCTTAAATAGCCATCGCGACGCTGCCCGTCGCCTCCATTGCCTCCACCCTAACGACGGGGCACACCCTATCGGAAAAACCCCGTGCGTCATAGCTTCTGCCTTTGTCTACGCATCCGGTGCACACCACGCGCCAAGTGCCCACGCTGTTTTAGCGACACGACGCTACACTATACTGAGCATCACAAGGAAAGCAACATTAATTTTAACAGTGATATTTAATGCATTATTTACCATTTGGACTATATAAATGTGTATAAGCAACCTGTAACAAGTATTGTAATGCAGCCTCCGGGTCAATGACCCCCATCTCGATCAGGTTTTTCATCCAGTTTTCCTGATCCATTGAGCAAATGCTGAGATGACCCCTTGTTTTGTTTCTGGACATAAATGTAACTTCATTATCTGTACACGTCTTCTAGAATTCAATGGGAAATATAGTTATTCAAATTATCGTTTCCATGTTGTTGCGGCAGGAAGTATTATTCGTTGACGAAGTTCATCATGGATAAGAGCCTATAATTTATTGCTTATTTATCCTTGAAAATAGATTTTATTACAGGAGAGTTTTTTCTTTTCAAAATTTATGTAGTATATGACTTAGTGTAGGGATCACAGAATTTTGAAAATGTGCACTGAATTCACTTTTCCCCATAGCACGTCATACGCAGTTTTAACTGTTTTTTATATGTATAAATAAATAAACCCTATCGAAAATTATGCTATACAAAATTAAAGTGGACAAATTTTCCTACAAAAATGTTGCTATAACATTTTGTTGAAAAAATAAACCCTTTTTGAGTTATAGGTTTGATAAATTCCTTTTTTTTATTTATGACGAGACGCTTTTTAATTATTTCCCTTATAAAAATGTTAAGATATGTTCAATGCACGAAATAGTATATTCTTCAATGAGCGCGTAATGATAGCTATTATTCACGAGTTTGTCCATTTGTTCCGTTTACCCCTTATCCCACTTTGTAGCATTGTCCCATATTGTCCCCTTACTCAATTTGTTCTATTGTCCCTTGCTCCATTTTGTCCCATTTCCCATTTTCTCCGATTGTCTCATTTTTCTAATTATGTAATTTGTACCACCTTTTCTCACCTTGTTGATTTTCCCCCTTTCCATTTTGTCCCCTTGCCCTTTTTCCCTTCCCT
>CAXIVR010000011.1:17938014-18235514 GCA_964035755.1 Teleogryllus oceanicus | reverse complement strand
ATATAATACGTAAGCAATTTTGCACGTGTGATTGAAATTATTCCAGTATGTCAGAGGTTTTGAAGGCAGAAGCATTAACAATACGTAACACGTGTAATTGGACGAAAGTCATTAAGGCATTAACTTGTTCCTGGCGAGACTTTGTTCATGGCTTAGATGGAGTTCATTTGCTGGCGTAATTTCTTTGGTTACAGATGTCGAGGGCGGAGTCAAAATAAATAACGATTGGCCAGCCTCCATGTTGGCCCAGAACTATAGAAGCTAAAACCGGGAAGTTTTCCAATATATTATATAAGTCTTTCATTTTTAAAAAGAAAATGTGTTGACACTAAGCTACGTGTTAAGACAAGTAATAACTTTGGATGGTGCAAAATAACAGACAGTAGTGCCAAACGTAAAGACAACGGCTTAAGGTTCAGCGTATCAGCGATTAGGAGGTAACGGAGTCGAATCCAGCAGGGTGAGGGAAATTTGCTTCATGTTTCTAATATCTATGATTTTATGGAACCCGCCAAAACTGCATTCGTGGACCATTTGCTCTGATCAATGGTTTTCATGTTTTCCCTGATCTCTTCCAGGCGAAAGCCAGAGCAGCAAGCTACACGTGTCACGCAACTCGCACGATCTTTCCTCTCACTACCAATCAGCTCTCGCCACCACCTCCACCACACCGGGAGCGGTATCTCAGTGCATCAACTGATGTCACTGCAGCGCCTCTGACCGGGAGGTCCTAGGTTCGAGTCCTCACGGCGGCAGGATTTTCGACACTAGCTTTTCAGCTAGGTCGAATTCAGTCGCTGTCTCAAGGAGAATTCTATCGACCGGCTGCTCAGATCGGTAGTTTACCGTGGTTTCTCCGATCACGCCAGGTGAATGCCGGAGCAGTATCCTAACAAACGGGCCACGGGCCGCGCGCGATCTGTCCTACCTCTTCCTTGTCCTATCCCTTACACACACACTTACACTATCATGCACTACACTACCACATATTCCGGGCGATCGGTCGGGAACTTAGAGCTTGTCGCGGGCTGGTGCGATGCCCCGCTGGTGGAGAGTTCCGGTTAGGGAAAACCCACTAGCCGACGGTAGGTCGGCGCCGGATCTCGCCATCCAGCGGAGGATGATCACCGCCATCTCCCGAGAAAAACCTGTACTACACTAACCGGACTAATGACCAAAGACGTGTTGACGTGACCAATGACCAGTTGATCAATGACCCGTTGACCAATGACCAGTTGACGTGCCCGGAAATACGAAAAAATCAATTAATCAAAGACCCGCCGCCGGCGTCGGCCGTTCACACCACCATCCTCACTACCGTCCCAACTCAGGACGTTAATATATCACATGAAGCACTCTATAACCACAATCTAACCAAATCGTTGGTAAATGTCTTTCTCGTTCCTCTTGCCAGGAGGCGAATGGCGCGGCAACCCCCAGAGGCGTCGCGACGCGCTGTCCCGCCGCCGGCGCGGCCGCTCCTCGCGCGCGGGGGGCCCGGGCCCCCCCCGCCGCGCCGTCGTAACGATTGGGGCCGCTCATGTTAATCCGCGCGTTATGGCGCCCCGACACCTGCCTTGTTGCCAAATTGCGTTCCACGCCGCGGGGCGGCGCTGGCGCGTCGCTCTTCATTTGCGCCGCGACGCGACGCGGCCGCCGCCCCGCGGGGACGCCCCGCAGGAGCAGCCTTGGGTGCTGCCCCGCCCCGCCCTCTCCTCGCTCCGTTCCGCCCCGCCCCCTCGCCTCCCGCGCCTCCTCCCGCCGCGGTTCTCGACTGGCTCCGACTCCCCGACCTCCGACTCCCCGACCTCCGACTCCCCGACCTCCGACTCCCGACCTCCGACTACCCGACCTCCGACTACCCGACCTCCGACTCCCGACCTCCGACTCCCGACCTCCGACTCCCGACCTCCGACTCCCTCGACCTCCGACTCCCCGACCTCCGACTCCCCGACCTCCGACTCCCCGACCTCCGACTCCCCGACCTCCGACTCCCCGACCTCCGACTCCCCGACCTCCGACTCCCCGACCTCCGACTCCCCGACCTCCGACTCCCGACCTCCGACTCCGACCTCCGACTCCCCGACCTCCGACTCCCCGACCTCCGACTACCCGACCTCCGACTACCCGACCTCCGACTACCCGACCTCCGACTACCCGACCTCCGACTACCCGACCTCCGACCCAGCCGACCCCAAGCCTGCCTCACCCTCGCTCCGACCCAGCTCCCGTCGTCCCCGCCCCGCCCTTCCCCTGCCACTTCCTGTCCCGCCCCCGCCCCTGCCCCGGCCCATGGCAAGCGTCGCGATCCGCCGGAAGAGGTCACGACCCACCCGCACCCGAAGCGTGCAACACGCTCTTCACAAGATGGGGAAATGAACTACCAAACTCCTCATTAACCTTACAGGGATAATACTTCAGTTAATAGCGCGATGTAGAGCAAATGATGAACGTGGTTAAAGTTTGGTGACTTGGTGAGGATTGCCAAGTTTTTAAACAAAGTCCGTTATTTGCAATTTCGGTATTCTATTCTTCGTCATAACAAAAAATAATATTAATAGGAAAGAAACGTTCAATGTTATAACACTCATATCTCACTTATATATTAAGCCTACGTTTGAGGGTTCAATCACGGTTGGAGGTGGTAAATATTCGATGAACGAAAAATCCTGAGATCCATGTCGCTCTCGTTCCAATTACAAGGATAAGGGCTAAATGTCCGAAAAAATTTGAATTCCTGTTCCAATTAGATATCAGTCTTATATAGGACATAATACAATGAATAAGTACGCCTTTGGTCGAATTACTCTAATCCATTTTTTTACTATTCCCAGTTTGACATTTTTCATTTCATTTCATTATTTTGCACTAATTGGATGTATTCTTATCTGCAACTTGTCCGACAAGTACGATTTACTTGAGTTCGACTTTGATATATTTTAATTCACCATTAAATACCTTAGAATTTTACATTCGTATAGAAAACACTAATAAGTCACTTAATAGGCATTTGCCACCGTCTAAAAGAGGGTCATGCAAAAGCCGCTGTCATTCAGTATATCTTGGAAAAATCTCTTTTATCATTCTGCGATCATCATACATTCTTTATCACACTTTCCTTGGCTAGACTACGGCATATTAAATTAACACAATTTTCATGCTTTATATATCTTTTGCGTGCTAAAACATCTCAGCTGAGGTCGCAACACCAACCCTACATAATTAAATTAATAGAGTGTAGCATATATATGTGTATCTTAACTGTGTTTCACTAACGTAAATAATGCTATTCCATCGCGCCTTCATTTGGAGGACTTTTAACATTGAAATGTAGATACTTCATAGTGTCTCCGGTACCTGGCGCGGCCTACCGGGTTTCTGCGAACACAGTTCAACTCTTCAACTGTTTTTGTCCTTCCAAAGAGTTTCCCGCGAAAGATGTTTTTGTCTTTCCCTCTGGAAGCAGACGCTTTTGGATAAAAAAAAAATATTATAAGTCCAACGCGGGGCGTTTAAAAATGCATGCTCTTTGCTATTAAATAGCGGCAAGGAATTATTATAATGATAGGTTTCAAAGTACGGCGCCATATTTGAATCAATTTTGACCGCTGATGTGCTAACAGTGCACTTCTTAAGTACGCCACAACTGTTGCAGGATTTCGATTTGTTCAAAAGTATTGAACGAAATATATGTGATTTTTCTTTATCTGAATACAGAATCGGAAATTAATTTGTTTCACACTTTAACAAAGAGTATTCTCCATACTCTGAGAATTTCAGAAAGTTGTCTTTCTTAATCACAAAGAAAGATAATTACTGATTCAGAAAGTACGTCATTTAAATTTCATTTAAAGGATGACACTAACACGCATATAGAGTTGGGTTGTGAAACACTATCACTCCATTTATTTTATGAAATTGTTGTGAAAGAGAGACGAGCTTCCCTGATGTAGCTGCACTATTATCTATGTCGCTCTTCAAATCCTCTTCAAATTATTCTTCTTCGTCCTTCTCCTGCATGTGGAGTGACTTTATTGGCCGACAGTTTGCTGTCATCTTTTCTTGTAATTTATTGTAATATAATAGATATTATTCAATGTTTTGCGACAAAGGTACACGGTGCGTTTTCAAATGAGCAAGTAAAATGTAAATAGTGTGGAATAGTGTGAGATATTTGTACTTTGCCAAATGTAGAGTTAATATGTCTTGCTCAGTGATGTGCAAAGTTTGTATGTCTTGTTCAATGGCAAGAAATAATTGACCAAAACAAATGTCTTCAAATTTTTCGAGGAATGTAGCACAACACAAAGAATTTAATGGTAAATGCTCCATTGACATTAAACATTTGAATTTAAAAAAATAAAATTGTATATTTTCTTCAAATTCGGACGTCGTTCCATTAAGTTTTTAAGCAAAGTGGTTTTAATTGGATGGATAATGCAATATTATAAGATTACATAATGCAGTTAATACGAGAAAGTTTGTGCAATTGTAGAACTACTAGCTTTTACTTACTTGTATACGTACGTATATATGGAGAAAAGCTTCATTTGCCCGAGGAATGTCACAGAATGGCGGCCGAAACATTGGCACCGGACGTGACGTCTCGCGGACATCCGAGTACACGTAGTGTAGTTAGGAACTCCTGCCACGGAAGCCTATGCTTTCAACCTTACGACTGAGCAACATATTTTTTGGTATTTGTATTCCCAAATTATTCTTTCTAATACAAAACACTCATTACACTCTGAGAATCACCTTATATTAGCCAATTTTATGTAACTAATACTAACATAGGCTGGATGAAGACTGAAATTATTCCTTTATCAGCTTTGATCAAACAGTCTGGCTAATTTGCAAATTAACCGAAGCAACTCCTAACATTCGAGATAGTTTGGATTTTCGCCATAACATACATACACGTAATTACGTATGTTAATATTTTGGTGTATTTTTGCTACAATATTAAGTTCTTAAATCAGTAGTTGGCTACAGTTAAGATGGTGCGTGCTCATCATTATGGTGCAAAAATGTTGCATTATTCACACTTATTGTTACGTAGAAAATACAGAATACCAATGTCCGATATAAACAAATCAAGACTTTCACACTTTATTTAAATTTGTGTTAAATAAAAATCATTTTGATGTAATAATACAAGATAACTTTTATTTTAATATTTTATGTTGCAAAAGTGTGCCTAAGAAAAAACAATTTATTAGAGAAACACCCATCTCTAAAATATATCATAAGGATGTTTGAAATTACGAATATCAAGATTTGTCGAAAATGAAAATACAAATTAATTAAAAAAAACAAGACTACGTAACAAACCTATACTTATGTTGAGAGTTTATTGGGAAAACATTTTAAATCATAAGTAAATAGTATGTAGGTGTTAAGTGATTGTAATACGACAATGTCGAACGTATTTTTGTTTTCAAAAGATTTATTAAATAAGTAAAAAGGTATTTTGTCACAGTTTCAGTTCAAACACTCTCCATTATCCGCCATCTCAAAAAGGATGATACACGGTCAAGCAAACCAAGCTTTTAGAGATCTTGGGAGTTTTTCAAAGTCCTAACAAGTAGTAAAGGCTATCTCCAGTGGCCTGGAGAACCCTAAAGCCCGCATTTACTCGCCTCTTGCTTCGCGTTAACTCAATATTTTATCCCATTATTCCCACATTCCCCACGCTCCTCACTCTGAACAAATCGACAAATAAGTATTCAATATATGTCTTCGGTTAAGTTTTCTTTCAGAGAGAATCATTTATTATCTGAGCTTGCCATCTCGTTCTAATGGAGTTTCGGTATTCAGACGGAAAAAAACAGCACGAAAGATATTCTGTTCAAATGCATCCAACCGAGACGGAATAAGATAAATGAGCGAGGGTTGGGTAGCAAAATGGTGATTACCACGGCACTGCGTTCGGGTGTGTTGAGAGAGTGGCAACTCGGTGCCTTACCCGAATGCCGTCGAATAGCTCAATTCTTTACTTCTTTTGGAGTTGTGAGTGAGAATGGATGAGAACAGTGCCATAGTAAGGAACACGAGTGGTTTATTACGATATTTTCCAGCGTATAAAACCCAGTTTGTGTTTCAACCATTATCTGTACTAAAGGGGTTTCTTATACACCGGTACACACATTAAAATGTGATAATGTGAAATTATGTGTTGGTGAATTACAATGTAGCAAGCTTAGGTTTTCATAGGATAGACATAAATATTAATAATACACGACTGATCATTACATATTGACCAGACTAATACACATTTTTACTATTTTTTGTTGCTATTGCAACTTGAGGCCACAAATAAATTAATAATATAAACATGTTACGAAAAATAACATGCAATAAAAATTGTAATGTTTCATTTTTATAGTATAGTAAATTTACAGAAGCCTAATTTAGATTTTATTGCTACGTTACATTTCAAAATGAGGTCTGTCTCATACGTTGACAAAAGTTCTAGGAGGAAATGTACTCGTTCATTCAAAAATAAATGTAAAATTTGTTTGCCAAAAATGTAATAAAAAGTAATTCCTGAATGAAGATGGATGCGGTAAAAAAATTGATGCAATTTAGATTGAAGCCTCTTTGAGACCGAATGTGGACGAATAACATGGTGACAGGCACGTACGAAGATTTGTTAGGGGGAAACGAAATCAACTTTTCAGAACGTTGGAAAGGAATAACGGAAAGAGTAATGAGGAAAGATCACTGTGGTAGAGCAGACATGAGGGAAAATGTAAGGAGGAATTATTTTTAGGCTACATCGAAACGCTTTAAAGGGCAAGGTGTTGGTATAGGGAACCAAGGAGGTTTGTTACGAGGCAAAGGAATGGTCTTTGAAAAACGATAATGGTAAAGCACTGAAGAAAAAGTGAAGGTGGAATGGATTTTGTAAGAAATAGATACGTTTTAGGCTAGATGGAAACGTATTAAAGGGATAATGAGACTGAAGTGCGTAAGTGAGAACGAAAGTTCATTACGGACAAAGTAGAATAGAATAGAATATTTATTTTGCTACTTAGGAATACATAGATTATTTCCGGTGGTAGCGAATTCTAAGAAATTTCTACAAATACACAAAACAAACATCAAACAACATTAAAATATTAACATGTTAGCAAATACAATTTTACAAAATTAACCTATTAACCATATTTACTTAGTCCAATTTTAAAATTTTTGACATTCTGAGGGAAAGTCTCCAGCACTGCAGCAGGTAATTTGTTCCAATTTTGTATCGTTCTGTTTACAAATGAGAATTTACCTACATCTGTTCTCTGTTTTCTTTGCCGAATTTTGAAACCATGATCCTTCCGCGCGACGTAAGTTGGTTTAGATAGTCTTTCCCGTACTTCACCCCACGGACGATCCCCTCTTATTGATTTGAATAATGCACAAAGACGGGATTTCTCTCTGCGTTTTTCCAAAGGTTCCCACGATATAAATTCAGAATTTAAACGTCTTGTCCTAACAAATTTTGCAGCATATTTTTGTACTTTCTCGAGAGATTTTATTTGCCCTAAACGATAAGGGTCCCAACATATGAAGCCAAATTCTAATATCGGACGTACTAGAGACGTGTACCCTAATTCCTTTGATTTCCACTTCCTTTTCTAAGTATTCTAATTACAAAGTGTATTGCCTTCCACGCCTTTTTCACTACATAATTTACGTGTTCTGTCCAACTCAGATCCTCGTTTAGTACAATTCCCAAATATTTACAGCATTTAGCCCTCGGAATATCCTGATTTCCTAATTTATATATGATATCGTCTGTCTTTCTAGAAAGTATGTAATAGGAATGGCAAAAGTATAATGGTAAAACATCTGATTGAAAGTAGAAACGTAATTCAGGTACAAAAATGACGAGATTTAGGGTTGGTCGTAACGCCTTGGAGACGGAATGTGGTTTGGTGATAAGTGGTCGTTGTGGGCAAAGGTGACGTCGCCGGTAGGCCTCGCCCGTTTCGTGGCACCCCACCTTCCCCACCCTTTGCCCAACCGACCGCGCCGTGTCCCATCCCACCGGTCGTTGGCGCCACCAACCACGCTCTCTCCGACGCCCACCAGAAATGTATAAAATATTCAACATAAAATCAATACCTCCTTCATAACACGGGGCGCTTCGCGGAAGGAAAAATTACCTCTCGAGCCGTCGGTAAGAGGGGCGGTCTCCTTTTGGCGTACGTCCCGAGCACCTCATATCGATAGGCCTCGCTGTATCGATGTATATGCCCATGAAATATGTGACTTATCGATAGAATCCAGTATTAAAATAACATAAATTCTGCTCCATTAATTTGGGTGGAAGTGGGCGTGGGTCGGAGCTCGCGCGGTGGAGAAATATCGTCGGAGATGCGTCTGCGTCGAAGCCTTCCACCCCGCCCCCCACCCCTACTCCCACCCTCGCCCCGCCCCTCTCCCCGCAGCCCGCCTCCGCCGCCCGCAGCCGACACCTGTTACTGTCAGACGGCTTTCCCCAGAAAATGATGGTGCGCCGCGCATGGTTATTCTGTTTCGCGGCCGGCGGCTCCGCGCGCCTCTCCCCCGCCCCCTTTCCGCGGCCCCGCCCACCTTCGCCTCGCCACGTCCCGCACCGCGCCACAGCGCGCAGTATTTCACCTCGCGGCGCACGATAGACGCGGCGGACGCCCCGACGCCCGCGCCTTGTTCGGCGCGCTGCCGAACGCCCGCCCCCCCCCCCCCCCCCGTACTCATCGTATTGTCTATACACTTGTTTCCGCTCTGTTTCTTACAACTCGTCTAATAACATTCTCGGCTTGCATTCCTTACTCGACCCCCTAATTCTCTCCGCATGCACATCATTTTCCTGCTTTGTTTCGTCTCTCCCCTATCCATTTCCCCCTCTTTCCTTTGCTTCCTACGCTAACCATTTCGTCCTGACTTCTTGTTATTTCCCAATCACATTTCATCCGCTCCCTGTGCTGCAATTTACTCATCTCTTCTCCGTGTCTAGTTCAATCTCCTTCACTCTCTCTTCTTACAGTCATTCCCTGTTTTCCGCTATTTTTACAGTATCCCTCTCCAAACTCTATTCCTTTCTACCTACGCTCGTACTCAATTTTATCTGTACCTTAACTCTTCTCAATTCCAGACCCTGGCGTTTACATTCATTCTCCTTTTCATCAATTATCACATCTCTTTGCATTCAATTCAATGTTCCCTATTCACGTACATTTTCCATTTCTTCAAAAAACATTATGAAAAGAGGTATAATATATTTATATTTAGGTCCCTGTCGTTTCTCCAACTCTTAGTCTCGGTATTCAAGATTTAAGTTCTCTTATTTCCTTCCCCTTCCTTCTCACAACCTTCCGGCCACCTCATTTCTTCCATCGCCCTGTGCTAATCCCTCCCATTTTCCCCCTACGTGTTATTTAGTTAGTTAATGCCTTATTTTACGTGGCGAGACTCGGGCCATCAGGCCCGCTCTTCCGTCTAACCACGCAAATTTCGATAGGCTCGTTTCACCACTTAGCGGAGAAAGGGAGCGACGAAACTGGCGGATCTCAATTTTGCTCAGAGGCTTCTTTTAGGCTTGAGGATCTTTTACACGCAGTAAATCTACTACATGGGACAGCCGGCTTTACATCCCCTCCGAAGGAAGGCGAACGAGGGATTTTTCCGCCATTAAAAATCCACGGCTTCGATCGGATTTGAACCCGCAAACTCGAGTATAACAGTCCGGTACGCTGACCATTATACCATGGAATCCGCGAACCTACCCTTTCATTCCTCTCCGTGCCCTTTCTTTCTGTTCCGTTCCCTCCCAACTGCTCATCTCCTCCACTTCGAAACCCCTTGTCCTCCCCTGCTTCCCTGGGTGTCGCTCCGCAGCCTTTTCCCTCTCGCTCCTCGACAGGCGCACCAACCGCGTCGCGCTGCTCGATTGTTCTCCGCCCGCCGTGTCACCTGCAAGGCCCCGCCGTCGCCTATCGGCCGCGCAGTCGCCCAAGGGCCGTTCTTAAATAACCGCCGGCCGCCGTGGCTGCCGCAGCGGGGACAGGCATCTGACGGGCGGTTGTTTGGCTTCTTACGACGCGGCTCCAAAGACTACAGATCGAAATTCATTACGGAATTTGAAACAATATTGTTTACATTCGCCAGTTAAGAATTCAAGAAACATCGTATAAACTGAACCTGTTAGAAGTGTCCTCTCCCAACTGTCACGTTAGGAGTCGTTCTCAGAGAAATTAAAGCATTAGCTTTTATTAGGACTGATATTTTGTGCATTCTTCTCATAAAGTTTCATAAATGAAATAACTTCTATAAATAATTAATCAGAGTACGAGTTACAAAGATTTGAGAAATTTAATTTTAATAAAATAAATTATTGCAAATACATTACCTAACACATTAAAGTTATTACTATATCACGCTACATCTATATACTACATCAAATTAATTCCCAGTAATCGAAAATAAACTTGATTTATTAATGAAACAACACTATCTTTTTGTCGATAAATTAAGTATTTCTATTATGAAAATGGAAATAGTTTCACGGAAAAATACCATTGTAGCAGATATAGCACATGTTCCCCTAATTACATTAGAATTGAGACGTTTGGAATTCCGTGGGATCAACATTTGTATCCCTAGGTCCTGGAAGTGTGATCCCTGGAGTACATAGGTCCTATCCTCGGCATCATTCTACGACACAAGAATACCAATGTTGATCCCACCGTATGACAAACGTCTCAATTATAGTAGTTATTATGTGGAAAAAATTGTGCTATATTTGCTGCGTTATCTGCAATAAAGGTTTTTCATGAAATGGAATGTGGTTTGTTGGCGACCTTGGATAACGTACGTTTTGAATGCACCTGGTACCTCAAGATGAATTTTGATTCCTACGATAGATTTTGCCTCTTCCGGGTTGCGATGAAGTTGGAAGGAAATGTGTTCAAAAATAAGATTGTAACATAAAAATGTTTGGCACTAATTATACCACAAATAAGATACAAAATTAACTGTTGCAAGGTAAAACGTTGGTTTCTCCATTCAGATTAAAGAACAAAGGTGAATACAATTATTTTAAAAAGTCCAATACTGACCTAGAAAATACGATAATATTCATCTTCTACATACTTATCAAGAGTGAAATGCAGGTAAAGTTATACAAAAAGCAACCACAATACTCCTAAACTTGAAATATGTACCAGTATTTGGGCCTGAAGGAATCAAATAGAGCTTACAAATAATTTCCTGAGAGAGTCAATGTCGCAGCTACATAACAAAGTTTACGCCACCATATGATTTCTTAACTTATAACTTCTCTGAAAATTTCTTAACTTTCCCAGAATTAATACATCGTCACATAATTTCAATTATCAATTTATTTTTTTATTTATTCATTAATCACAACGTACAAAGGTCTCATTTTCAAATTGATTAAAACGTCTGATGTAGAAGTAACTATTATAATATCGTTACAGAATGAGGAATTATAATTAAAATCATTTTAAAATGACGAGCATTGTATGAAGTCAAATAGTAAAAGAGAAAACTAAGATATTAGTCAGAAGAATTAAAATTAGCTATCCTGGCAGAACGGGGTTTCCAAAACCAGTAAGTCTAGTACGAATTAATTCGATTTTAAATAGTTTAAATTAACGAATAATAATAAAACGATATTTTGTGACAACGAAAAATTGGTTTTTACAAAAATACGTATCTGTGTAACTCGTTTATCATTTAAACTTAGAATATTAATGACTTTAAACTAAGAATATTATTCGTTTATCATTTAAACTAAGAATATTAATAATAGTTCGTTGTTGCAAACTTGACAAGGCGCTAGAGCACTAACATACCATGAAAGTGAAGTCCTTGTATGCCAATTTCTTCACCAGTGAATTTCTTACCTGAAATCAAGAAAATTCATTATTAATTGCTTATTTATTACCATACAAATTGCAGTTAATACAATAAAATTGAGTAAAATTGTAAGTAACATTTACTTAAATCACAAATAAATTTACATTTTAATTTTAGAAAGCTATCTCCACCAATATGCTGACTCCATTAAGAAGAAATTTGGCAAAATCCCGCATATCTTCTAGATATATTACAGTGTACCAGACAAAATAATATACTTTTGTTACAGGCTTGCATTTTCAGTGTTATATGCCCTTAAAAAATAAGAGAAAGAAGAAAATAACAAAAAGCAAAGCATTACTCTACACATGTTTTTTTTCAAATGTAATCATACATTTTGGTCTATAATGACGAGAGTAAAAAGACAAATCCAATGAAATGCATTTTCTCTTATGTAAGATAAGCATTTTTTGAGTAATTTTATTTTTTTGCGACTCGTATTTAACGGATATTATGAATGTAACAGTCCACCACTCAAGGTCACACAGCGCCCTAGTTGCTAATGCCCGCACGGAGCGTTACAACATTCGTTAAACGAGTCGCAAAAAATCAAAATTACTCAAAACATAACAAGACAACATGTATATCATTGGATTCGTCTTTTACGTGAGGACGAAACCGAAAGGGAACGAGGGAAAAAATACAAGAAATATTGTAAAAATGGTTATCGTAAGAGCAAGCTAAATATGGTTTCTTTTCACACGAAACGTTTTTAAAAGAGAAGAATGGTTTTGTAGACTTCAAAGCAAACGGC
The DNA here is from genome assembly GCA_964035755.1 of Teleogryllus oceanicus. Lineage (NCBI taxonomy): Eukaryota > Metazoa > Arthropoda > Insecta > Orthoptera > Gryllidae > Teleogryllus > Teleogryllus oceanicus. The sequence continues at coordinate 18,222,841 of CAXIVR010000011.1, read as the reverse complement.
CAAAGCTGCTTCCGCGGGTACGCAAAGGGTCTACACGACAGCACAGCGGAAGGTGAGGTGCTGCAAACAATTGCGCAACGCAGCGTTGTCTAAACATTTACGCCGGTCGAGTGCTGCGGCACCGCATGGAGCAACGGCGGGGACCGTGCAAGGGCGCGGAGGGGGAAAGGCGTGACGGGGGAGGGGAAGGGGAAGGGGAAGGGGAGGGGTGACTGTGCCTGCGAATGACACGCGGATTACTCGCCAATATCAGCGAGCGCGCGTTCATCCCGGGTTGAGACCGAAGCGAACGAAACGGCAGCGTTGCGCGCGTTGATTAGCGCACGCAATTAAACAAAATCTTGCGAAGCGACGCGCGACGCCGCTCCGCCCCGCCCCCCTCACAACAGCCGCCGCTCCCGTCCCCGCCCACACCCCTCTTCTGCCCTGTGCGAGCTTCCGTTTTTGTTCTGTTGCGGCTTTCGTCCCCGACTGCAGCGAATTCGTGCCCACCACTCGCCTTCACCCTGGGTCCGCCGGATTTGTACAGAGTCCTGTTTCCATCCAATCCTGTTCTCACCTCCAGCCCTTCGCTGCCTACTGTCCGTTGCAACCATTCCCTTGTCACAGCTCTCCCCCTCCGCGTCCTGCCCATCTCAGCCTTCTCTTTCAATCTTCTCATCTTATTTCCAACAACCTTTTCTCTTTGGACCATGCCTCCTCCCTCTCTCTCCCCCCCTCTTCCTTCCTTTTTCTCCTTTCTCTCTCTCTCCCCCCCCTCGCTCTTCGTCTCAACCTCGTCTTCTCCCGCCAACATCGTCCTCCCCTATCTCTATTCTCGTATCCTCCTCGTCGCCATCTCCACCCGTCCTATCCCTCCATCCATTTCTCTCCTCCTCTTCCTCCTCGACTTTAGGACTGTCACAGCCCCTCCCCCTCCTGTACACGTGCGCCCGCTGCAGGCACCGCCTCTCTAGCTCTACCTCTCGCGCAGCCTCCTGCGGGTTGAATTCTCTCTCGATTTGATTCGAATTTTTTCGTGTTTCCGGGCACGTCAACTGCTTCGGTCATTAGTCCCGTTAGTGTAGTGCATGTTTTTTTCGCTGGAGATGGCGGTGATCTACTCCCGCTGGATGGCGAGATCCGGCGCCGACCTACCGTCGGCTAGTGGGGTGTCCCCCTAACCAGGACTCTCTCACCAACGGGGCACCGCCCCAGTCGGGACAAGCTCTAAGCTCCCAACCGGTCTCCCGGAATGTGTGGTAGTGTAGTGCATGTTAGTGTAAGTGTGTGGGTAAGGGGAGAGACTAGGACAAGGAAGAGGAAGGACAGATCGCGCGTGGTCCGTGGCCCGTTTGGTAGGGTACTGCCCCGGAATTCGCCTGGTGTTAATCTGCGAAACCACGGAAAACTACCGATCAGAGCAGCCGGCCGCTAGATCAGAGCAGCCGGCCGAATTCTCCTCGAGACAGCGACTGAATTCGACCTAGCTGAAAAGCTAGTGTCGAAAATCAAGACTCGAACATAGGACCTCCCGGTCAGAGGCGCTGCAGTGACATCAGTTGATGCACTGAGCTACCGCTCCCGGTAATTCTCTCTCGTTTCCAGAATCCCTGTTGCCTTTTCTGCTTACAATCGCCCTTTACTCCTCTGCTACAATCCTCGTGATCGTCCCGCATTTATCCCCTTACCTCACATCTTTTCTCTTTCCCGATTCCCCTGATCTCATTCCCGTTCTAGTTTTTTTTCTATTTCGTTCAATTTTCATTATTCTCCGTTCGTACGACGTTTTGTTTCCACAATCTCGTCTCGTATTTCCTAAATCCCCGACATCGTTGCCATTTTCACCTGCGAATATTCCCTGGTGATGTTTCCCCATGCCCCGTTGCATGTTCTGATCCCAGGGAGATTGCAACAGGGAGTCACCCTGGGACACTCTACATGTAGATTGCATTCAAAAGTCCCCGGCAATGCAAATCAATTCAGAAAACAAAGACTCCGTATAACGTCGCAATGTTCTGCAACTTCACACTGGCCTCATCGACCATTGCCTCTCGGAGAGAGCATTGCATATTTTCTATATCCGCTACATTTATTTTTACATCTTATGTTACTTAACATTAGATAATACTGATGGTTTCCTTGCAGTAACAGAATTCAATTACAAAAACAAAAACTCATCACAAAATTAAAAAAATAGACTGAAATGTAATAATTTTCGAATTCTTTTATCTGAATTTAACCTGATCAAACAAATGTGACATTCACCGTATGAAATAGATTCAATAAACACGTACGCCAACAAGAACTGCGGCAAAAATAATACAAGCACAAACTATATTCACACTTACGAATTTTGGAATAAATTGTTTATTTACATTTTAATTTTTATAATATTGCTCCAGATAAAATTTTTCGAGAAAACAAGGATAATTAAATATTCTAAAGGAAACAATGACAGAAATGATCCACTAATGTGCTTTCACCCGGCGTTTCAAGGGCTATGGAAAATCATTCGAGTGTACGCGGTGATATCTCAGAAGCATTAGTTTAATAGTTTCTTATTTTCCTTTGCAAACCGTTTATTGAGGGATTCGGGTATAAGCATGCACTAATCACGTTTATGAGATTGAAATTTTAAATCCTTATTAAACTACAATATTCAAAAATAATAATAGCAAGGTTGTATATGTTAGAAAATGTTAGAAATATGTTGTAAATTGTATTAAATCCTCCACGCCCGAGGGATGCTTCACCGTCCAGTGTTTGATTAAGCTTTGTTTGATTTTACGTTAAGTTGAGTTTGATTAAGACGCGTTTGTTTGTTTGTTTATTAAATGGTTCTGTTGACGATTGCATTCATCCCATTGGCACTTAAAGTAAGCAATGCCATCTGAGAAAAATAACAGAACGATTCTCAGAAGAACAGAATTGTGAAATTTCTTTTTTGCTTTATCAACACGCAGAAGAACAATTCGGTCACCTGAGAGGTCGACTGCGTTTGCTGCTGGGGTTACAAAATGATCACATGACAATATGTGAAAAACAACGTGATTGTATTAGCAAATGTTCACGTTGTCTGGTGTATTGGTTATACAAGTTGTAAGAAATATAAAATTATCTTTCTTGTTTGCATAATATGATGAAGGCGGGGGAGGGAAAATCAATATAAATGATAAAATAAACATTAATGGGGTAAATATCTGCATCCATATTTAAACAAAAAATTCTTTAATTTTCCTTCTAAAATATAACGAACAAAATTTGTTTATTAAATTGCAAAACGACGAGTATGTTATTTCGTGAAGTACGTAGGAAAGTTTCTTAAGCAGAGGAGTTATTTATTTACTCTTATACTTTCTGAACACCAATTAATTATCTCAACGGTCTTGACGCATTTAGCTAAAAGCGCTGATGCAGCGTAAAACAATGAATAATACAAATAGGCATTCATTGGATTAATCACTTATCTGTAATTCATGTTACACTGTTAGAAGGATATACAATTTTCAAATGGAAAAAATTTTTTTTTTGCAGTAAGTCTCTGTGATAAAGATGATCATTCAAAATGAAAGCAGGTAATAGGTGATCTGAATTGTCGCGTTTTTACTGTCTGCAAACAGTCTTGGGATGTAAAGAAAGTAACGTATTCTAGAAAGGATATTTTAGGAGTCATTATGTCTTTATACTTTGCATGGAAAAAAGAAAAATTAGTGTATTCTAATTATGTTACTCCTCATTACCTCACGGGAGATTTTAGGCTGACTATTATCTTACTTAATTACATGGAAAGAAACACGTTGATGATCACATGAACCGCGAGAAAAGAAACTATCACAATTTTACATTCAGAAGTGACAAATCAGTCCTTTAAAAATATTTTAATCCTCGTACACCTTTGTCATTTTACAATTGTAAATGGGATGAATAATTTTAGTGAAATCTGTTAATTAATTTCATTAATTAATTACTGTAATATGATAAATTCAATTATATGGTAATTTTGGATCATTATTCCAGCAAAGAATAACCATGTTGCATTTTCAAGTAATTATCTCGACATGTACTTCCTGTAACATATAGGTGAACAGAATCATAGTCCTCCATGTAATCTGGCAACAGCATCAATGTAGTACCGGATGTCGCTCTATTGGTCTCCTGCTGCGCATTCACCGAGTGACTGGGGGGGGAGGGACTGACCTGTCTCGCTTCCTCCTCAACCCCGACCCTCTGCCCTTCAGCGATACCATCCGGCTGATCACGCGTCCTGTCCCACTCAACAACACATAACACCCTGACACCACCCCTTCCGGCCACGCCTGCCTCGCTCTTCTCGGCCCTCCCCTTCACTCCTCACCCCACTGTACATCGACTCGACTGGATTCGACACTCTCAGACTGGCGGCGACACGACTGTCACAGCCACGACTGTCACAGACACGACTGTCACAGACACGACTGTCACAGACACGACTGTCACAGACACGACTGTCACAGACACGACTGTCCCCAACACGACAGGCCCCAACACGACAGGCCCCAACACGACAGGCCCCAACACGACAGGACCCCAACACGACAGGCCCCCACACCACAGACACGACTGTCACAGACACGACAGGCCCCAACACGACAGGACCCCAACACGACAGGCCCCAACACGACAGGCCCCAACACGACAGGCCCCAACACGACAGGCCCCAACACGACAGGACCCCAACACGACAGGACCCCAACACGACAGAACCCCAACACGACAGACCCCAACACGACAGGCCCCAACACGACAGACCCCAACACGACAGGCCCCAACACGGCAGGCCCCAACACGACAGGACCCAACACGACAGGCCCCAACACGACAGGACCCCAACACGACAGGACCCCAACACGACAGGGCCCCAACGGACAGAACCCCAACACGACAGAACCCCAACACGACAGGCCCCGATGCGACAGGCCCCGACGCGACAGGCCCCAACACGACTACCGTAGCGTAGTGCATCTAAGTGTCTGTATGAACGAGGGGAGAGGAAAGGACAAGGAAGAGTTCGCGTGCGGTCCGCAGCCCGTTTATTAGGGTACTGTTCTGGCATTCGTCAGTGTTGATCGGGGAAACCACAAAAAACTACGACCCGACCCGACCCGACCCGACCCGACCCGACCCGACCCGACCCGACCCGACCCGACTTCACTAGATTCCTGTCGACCCCTCTCAACATAACACGGCTCTGTTTCTCCCTGCTGTCTACAGTTCTCTCGGCTCAATCCCAATCTCATACTTTGCCTACTTAGATCCACTTCGCGCGATCCACATCCCAAGCTAACTCATCTCACCGGCGTCCGACCCATTCCTTCCCAGCTCTCGCCGTGTCACCCCGCCCCCGCTCTGCCACGCCCCCTATCCGCCGCCGTGCCCCATTCCCCCCTCTCCCCGCGCTCCCCCCTTCTCCGACGAGCTTTTCGGCCCCCCAGCTACGCGCCGCGCGCCGCGCCCGCGTTATGTTGCGGCCCGCGACCGACGCCCGACCATAATTGCCCTGATCCTATAACTTCCGTGCATGGACTCCAAAATTAATTATCATATTTTGCGCGTGCGGTTTGCTCCTGTTTTATTAGGAATTTGCGGTGCACGCGCGTGTTCTGTTTTTGCGCTGCGGACGACTGGGCGAGGGTAGCGGACGGGAGGGGGGGGCGGTTACCCATTGCCGCCCCGCCCCCACTCCCACACACAGCGCCTGGCCGAATTAGAAAATTAAAGCCCGACTCGCGGTGCCACTATAATAGCGGACATGAGCTGCGCGGAGACTTTATTTAGGACCCGCGAAGAGATTAGCGGGTGTGGACGCGGCCGAGCGGTGCGGAGGCGGCGCAGGGGGGGGGGCGGTGAGGACGGGGTGAGGACGGAAGGGGGGGCGCGGCGGGATGTGGTCCCGCGTCGGCGCTGCCGATTCAATTCGCCGGCGCTCGAATAAAAACCAGCTCGAAATTCAATTTGGCGGCTTTAAAGCCAGGGGCGTGTGCGTTACATTATGATTTTCGGTTATCCCGGTGCTAATCCGGCGTATTCGTTCGCCGACCGGTTCCAGCCGTTTTTCTCGCCGTCGCCACCGCCCGCCCAGGCATGTTCTTTGGGGCGGACAGCAAATTGACACAGTCACCCACCCTTGCGTGGAGTTCACGGGCAGTCAATCAACCAGGGATGGATGAGAAATGCGTTAAAACACAAAGGCTCGCAATGCTGGAAATTTCCTTTCAACCAATCCCTAACTTGAAGAACTAAGAAGTACTCACTGCTTTAACATTTTTTTTTCGAGTATCCACACATTTTATGACTTTTGAGAGATTTTTTTACAAATGTGAGGACCAAATGTAATTGGAGGTAAGGATAAGCGACTGATTTGTGCTAATCACATAAAGGTCTGATTATGAAAACAGATGTATGTGATTATAGGTTCGTGTGCTATTAAGTATGACGCATTGTATACGAAGTGTAGGGATAGAAATTATTATTGTCCTCCACAAATTTCAATGAATGGTATAACCTTTGAATACTTGATTTTTAATTTTCAAATGAAAAAGTTTCCAATTGTTAGTTCTATTTTTTAAATGAATTGGAGAACGTTTGTGTGAAGTTAAGTATATAGTTAATATCTTATATTCATATTTAAACATTTTGCCTTTCCAATTGAACAAAAAGTAATTAATTACCCCTAACACAAATAAGAAAGCAAGAAGAAATAGATAATACAGCAATTTAAGGTAAGCAACATCCACAAAATAAGTCAGAAGAACAAGATCACAGAATCGCCTACCTCCCTTCCCAAGTTTTTAATGGCGCCTCAAAGTACTGCACAGCTTAGTATTATACTCAAGATAATAAATAATTGTAAAGTTGCGAATTGTTTTATATTATTGCAGACTTTATATTGTTTTGGTTCGACTTGATAACAATACAAACACAATAGTAAATAAAAATAAATTCGAGGAGGAATTAAATTAGTCGTAATTATTTACTGTCAAAAATCAGTACAAAGGAATGTGACAATGAAAATGGAGAAATTAGGAAACAAATAAAGGTCATTTTTTCAATGAATTGAGAAAAAGTTTAAAAAATAACAAGTGTTCATTTATCAGTCTTTAGTATCTCACTGTTAACATAGAGCACTGAAAATTTAATTATAAGAGTTTCTCAAATACACGCAGTCTTTAAAAATCGGAATATAGAAAAGTTAATTAATACATTTGCACCATTATAATGTATGCCTGAGAGCTGTGACGTAGAGCTCAGACCAATGACATTCGCAGTTAGGATACAGACTGAAGTTATTTTCAGTTTTAAAACAATTACGATTTACAAATTGCGGAATATTCGCATGGGTCCAACTAATAACAATTACAATAATAATCCTAATTTTGCAATTAATATTTACGGCGAATTTAAATATGCATAGAGGTTGATGCATCGGCAAAGGTAGGCAAATAATGGTCACACGCTACGAATCAGGATCGGCCTTCCACGGACAAAGAGCTTAAAACGACCGGGAGCGGTGGCTCAGTGCATCAACTGAAGTCACTGCAGCGCCTCTGAGCGGGAGGTCCTAGGTTCGACTCTCGACGGTGGCAGGATTTTCGACACTAGCTTGTGAGCTAGGTCGAAATCAGTCGCTGTCTAGAGAAGAATTCTAAACGTAAGCTGCTGTTATCGGTAGTTTTCCGTGGTTTCTCGAATCAACGCCAGACGGATGACGGAGCAATACCAAACGGGCCACGGACCGCGCGCGATCTTTTCTTCCTCTTCCTTGTCCTATCTTAACCCTCTTACACAAAACGTACACACACACACACACACACACACACACTAACATGCACTACACTACCACATATGCCGGGAATCCTGTTGGGGACATAAAACTTGTCCTGGCCGGGGCGGTGACCCGCTGGTGGGAGATGGCTGGTTAGAGAAACCCCGCTTGTCGATGGGAGGTCGGCGCCGGATCTCGCCTTCCAAGGGGGAAGATCACCGCCGCCCCGATGAAAAACATAGAATACACTTACGGGATATGACCTCAGTAGTTTACGCGCCAGGAATCAATCAATCCATCCATCCATCCAGAGGACGCTGCGGGCTACCTGGCGAGTTCGTTCAATGTAGCTCACTTTCCCTTTCGTCGTCGACGCAACCCGCACAGCGCGCCCCCTCCAAACGGGCCCAGCCACCTCTGAATCGGTTAAGGGTGTTCTATTGATTTCCTTTCCGTCATTCTGGTCAGTGTTACACGGGGTCGCGTAATGTAGTTTATTTGTAGACATTAGGATTTATTGAGCAAGGCCGCGCGCTCTCCCAACACGCACTCTTGATTAAGCGGAGGGAGTGAAAGGGACGCAAGTACCGAAAAGCGGAGCAGGTAGAGTGGATCGGATAGAGCGGAATGGAGCGGGCATAGCGGCGGGGAGAGGGGAGAGCGGAGGGCAGCGGGCAGAGCAGAGGGGCAGGCGGAAGAGGGAGCAAGCAGGCGGAGCCAGCAAGGACAGTAGAGAGCACCAGGCAAATCGGAGGGGAACGGGCAGGGGGGAGGGGAACGGGCAGAGCGGAGGGGAACGGGCAGAGCGGAGCGGAACGGGCAGAGCGGAGGGGAACGGGCAGGGCGGAGGGGAACGGGCAGAGCGGAGGGGAACGGTCAGAGCAAAGTGGAGAGGTGGCTCAGGGCATAACTTGGTGCCACTGCAGTGCCTCTGACCAAGAGATCCTACGTTCGAGTTCCGGCGGTGGCAGAATTTTCGTCACTAGTTAGAGAGCTAGGTCGAGTTCTGTCGCTGCCTGGAGAAGAGAATTGTAACGGTCGGTTGCTCTGATCGGTACTTCACCGTGGTTTCTCAGATCAACACATGACGTATGCCGTTACAGTGCCGTAACAAACGGGCCACAGGCTGTGCACGATCTTTCCTTCCTCCTTCTTCTTATCCTGTCGTCTTCCTTTACTTACACAATAACATACATTATATTATCCTGCCAGGAGACCCGTCGGGGGCTTAGAGCTTATCCCTGCTAGGGCGATGCCCCACAGGAGGAAGACACCATTTTGGAGAGAACCCCTCTAATCGACCGTAAGTCGGCACCGGATCATATCATCCAGCGAGACATCACGGCCGAGGAAAAAACATACAGTACGTTTACGGAAGCTATGGCCGTAACAGTTGAAGCCCAAGGAATCTCTAACCAAAAGGGAGCGGAGCGCGCGGAGCGGAGCGCGCAGAGCGGAGCGCGCAGAGCGGAGCGCGCAGAGCGGAGCGCGCAGAGCGGAGCGCGCAGAGCGGAGCGCGCAGAGCGGAGCGCGCAGAGCGGAACGCGCAGAGCGGAGCGCGCAGAGCGGAGCGCGCAGGCGGAGCGCGCAGAGCGGAGCGCGCACGGAGCGGAGCGCGCAGAGCGGAGCGCGCAGAGCGGAGCGCGCAGAGCGGAGAGCGCGCGAGGCGGAGCGCGCAGAGCGGAGCGCGCAGAGCGGAGCGCGCGAGGCGCAGGCGCGCGCAGAGCGGAGCGCGCAGAGCGGAGCGCGCAGAGCGGAGCGCGCAGAGCGGAGCGCGCAGAGCGGAGCGCGCAGGCGGAGCGCGCAGAGCAGAGCGCGCAGAGCGGAGCGCGCAGAGCGGAGCGCGCAGAGCGGAGCGCGCAGGCGGAGCGCGCAGAGCGGAGCGCGCAGAGCGGAGCGCGCAGAGCGGAGCGCGCAGGCGGAGCGCGCAGAGCGGAGCGCGCAGGCGGAGCGCGCAGAGCGGAGCGCGCAGGCGGAGCGCGCAGAGCGGAGCGCGCAGAGCGGAGCGCGCAGAGCGGAGCGCGCATAGTGGGAACCATCACATCAGAGAGGAAGGAGCAGAGAGGAAAGAGCTGGGAAAGGGGCAGGTGAAGTTGCGCGGGGAGGGTCGTGGTGCAGGCACAGGTGCACAGTATGGCGAAACAGAAGTGGGTTTCCCGCAATGATCTGCATTCACTGCTGCCACCCGGAGAACGAACGCTCGAGAGGAGGAAATGAAACGATTAGTGTGTAAGCTCTTCTGTTCACTATCACATACGTGCATTGGTTACGAGGTCACCTTTACGTTGTTCAGAAAGACGCGTTGGCATCGCGGCTGGGGAGGAATAGACCAAGCGCAAAGAGTCTTTAGAATCTGTTGAGCAATTAATTCCTTGCAGCAAATTGAAACTACGAGTACGGTATCTTGTGATGTAAGCTAATTTGCCAATGATGTCGCGGAGACGGGATTCATATTTCAAGATGAGGGAAAATTTTTGTTTTATAATTCGTAATGAAAATATTGTGCATCGCTACCAACGGGAAAGAGCTGTTTTTGTAATCTTGTTCGGTTCTGCCCAAAAAGCAAGAAATGTTTGATATCATTAAATGTTCTTCGTTTTATATTTAATGAAATTAATTACGTGCACTTTCAATTCGGATGTATAAAATTATTGTATCAGTGAAATTCAGTGTTCATAAACTCAAACATGCATAGATAACTGAAATCCCCTTCTTTCTTTCAGAGTTTCAGTAAAATATATTTTGTATTGTCAGTTGTAGTTACATTTATTCGAAAGTTCTTACTTTCAGTTGAGTAGAAACAACTTTAATAATCAATGGAGAAGGTGGATAGCAAACATGAAAAAAAAGAGGACATAAAATAGGTTGACCTAAATTAATATTTAGTTGTTTTTAGTTTTCTCGTACGTGCTGTGTCGAGTAAATTTAACATTTCAAAAAAGACATATTGACGGCCAAAGTTTCTGAAAGCGTTACACCGGACGCCGGACAACCTTGAAATGATAACTCTCTCCTGATGTTCCGTGTTCTTTTCGGTTTCAGAAACACTTTTTACTGAATCAGAGGAGTGGAGATATAAAATATAACTAAATCATGTTTTAGATAAATTGAGCATTAGCTACAAGAGAACTGGGCTTCCGTTATTCACATCTGACGGAAAAGAAAATATTCCGATATTCTAGATATGTCTTGCATATTCAAGACATTCCAGCATAGTTTTGTTGATTAAAAAATAATATTAAATCTATACAAAACTTATGTATATTTTACTCTACTAAAAATTTGATACAATTCATTTCATTAGACTTTTTATATCCACTTTTCTATGCACTTCTAAAACGTTTCAGGACACCTATGTAAAATTCTTTGATAATTTACTAAAATCGTATCGTATAACGTTATTAACATGTCATTGAAGGATATCTCGAGAGATTTCCCATTTCCGCATCTTGTCGGTTTGAGAAGCGAAATCTACTTCCGATGCTCAGCAAAAAAGAGGGAACGGGAACGAGTAGTCCGATCCCCAGGAAAGTAAAATTGAAACAGCAAAACCTAAAATCGAAAGTGGAACAGCGATGATTGGGGCGAAATAGTGAGAATGGAATAATATACTGAGCTGTGGGACTGAACAGCGACGCTCACCAACGAGAAATGGTCAGAGGCAACGAAATAGCAATGACGGAACAGTGGCATTGAAACAGAAGGGACGACCATTTAGAACCAACCTGGGGAGACTGTACAGCGGAGACAAATAGTATAACGAAAGAGTGAGAACGTACTGACGGTTGTGGAGGAGTGAAAACAAAAGAGCAAAAACGATGCAGCAAAAAGAAAATATCAAAAACAAAAGGTGAAAAATGACAAAGCAAAAATGAAATATGAAAAAAAGATCGGAACAGCGAGGACTGAACGGTGGGGACGGAACAGCCGGGACGGAACAGCCGGAACAGAACAGCGGGGACGGAACAGCGGGGACGGAACAGCGGGGACGGAACATGGGGAACAGAACAACGGGGACGGAACAGCGGAAAAAGTTCCGCGGCGCGGGAAAAGCGAGAGATGAACTGAGGGATGCAGCATGTGGAACTGATCAGAAGGAAGCAACACGTGAAAGAGGAACAGGGAAGGAAAGAGGTGAAGCGAAGAGAGAGAGCGGAGTAGAGGTTCAGAAAAAAGCTGAGGCCACAAAGACAGGTTCGTGGGGGCGCCCCGCAATCCAAGAGCGAGAGGTCGTGGCCACGGAGACGGTATAGAGCGAACGGAATAGTCACGCCGGAGCGGTGTAAGCTTGGAAATGGGTGCGTGTGCTAGCGCCGGCAGCGGACACTCGGCCGGGGCAGCGTCCGCACTAATGCAGCGGACGATTGAAGGCCGAGCAGAGCAGCCTCGTCGCCTCAATAATTCGCGTGCGGAGCAGCGCGTTTCGCAGGCGTAGCGGGAAGGGGCGGGAAGGGGCGGGAAGGGGCGGGAAGGGGCGGGAAGGGGCGGGGAGGGGCGGGGAGGGGCGGGGAGGGGCGGGGAGGGGGGGGGGGCGGGGGGGGGGGGGGGGGGGCGGGGGGGCGGGGGGGGCGGGGAGGGGCGGGGAGGGGCGGGAGGGGGCGGGAGGGGCGGGAGGGGCGGGGAGTGGCGGAGCGGGGGGGTGGAGGAGGGGGGCGGAGGGGAGGGGTGGGGCGGAGGGGAGGGGTGGGGCGGAGGGGAGGAGGGGAGGGGTGGGGCGGGAGGGGCGGGGAGTGGCGGAGCGGAGCGGGTTGACGTACTGGAGGGGGAAGCGAGCGCGCACACGCGTGTTTTTTTTCGTCGCCGTTTTTGCGCCACCCGCAGCGACGGTGCTAATGGATGCTGCATTATAGACGCCTTGACACGCGCCGCCCCCGCGAGACTACAGCCCTGCTCTCTGGCGGCCGTAGGCAGAGTTCCCCTCCGACGCATCTGGGGCGGTTGTGTGACCTCTCGCAGAGCTACCGACGCTGCTGCTCTTTGTTGCAGCAAGACGTTCACCACCCAATTAGCTTCTCAAATTAAATTAATCTCGTCGGAATATTCACAATTTTTCAATGTATCCACGGTAGAAAAATACACGTTTGCCAGTTCCACTCACGGTGAAAATTGGTAAGGAGACTCAGATAATAGTCCATCTCTGGAGAATTTGCTGTCTCTACAAGGAAAAGTATTAGTGTGTCCGTGCCAGAGACCAATTAATGTAGGTGCCTCATTAATGATTTTGAAGTAAATATTCCGTTTACGGTTCTACATGTTTAAATCAAGGAAACTGAAAAATAACTTAGGGGGGAATAATTAGAATTCATTAACAACAAGCTGCTTAGGTGCCACTGATCCACTTTACTCGTTAATTCGCTCCCCATTTCTGTAACCTTCTTTTTTTTACAAAATTGAAAGTTATGGGCCATATTTTACCTTTAGCATAATATAAAACGTAAATTCCAGCATTTTTATATTTAGTGGCATTTTCTGTCATGCTATATAATGCATTTCATCCTTTATAAACAACTTATTTCTTGTCAATTCTCGCGACGTGATTCTTACACATTAGTGACGCAATTTGAAAAACAATAAGAATATTTGCAGTGAGATCTTGCCAAATAGCAGCAAAAGTGTTCTCACTCATATCTAGGCATTCAGAAATGTAATTTAAGGCATTACGAATCATTTACAATAGAAAATTAAAAAGACTTATTATCCTACTCTCCAAATAGTCTAGAGTGCTCTACCATAAAACCAGTATTCATTCTATAATCCGCTTCAAATACCTGTGTTCGGAGAATGGCTTTCACTGAACGGACATTGTAACATTCAGGCTATTGTGTTTAATGAAGTTGTTATTAACCTTGTTCACTTTTGAAATACGTCCATGCACAAATTCTGCCCCATTATCGGTAAGTATATTACGTGTTCATTGTGGTACTTGGGAGTGTCACGGCCATACATCTATTAACACTGAGTAGACTCAGAACAAGGAGTTATACTAATGTTTAAAACCGGTAGTTTCACTTTGATTTACACATTTGAAAACAAATTTAATGATACCCAAATATGAAATACTCCAGTTTGTATTAATTTATATCGATTTTCAATGTCCATTTTGCTCTTTTTCCGAAGTTACATTATTTTAGTAAACACTATGCAATGAAACTAACATCCCTATTCACTTTTAGTGATTGAAGGAAATTGTGAAATACGAACCATAAATAATGGTCTAAGGATCATAAACAGTAAATAGTGTTTAATATCTTAATTTAATGTAATTTCAAAATATCATTATATTTTCAAACATAAATCAATGTTACAATATTTCCAACACTTTCACCCTGAATTGAAAGTCGTAAACTTCATTTTTCAGTTCAGTAAGGTTCAGTAAAGAACCACTCAAAATTCTGAATTACTGCATACGGAGTAAAATAATGAAGAAAATTACACTGCAAGAAAATAAATAGAAAAGTAAGAAAAAGTGAATCGTTTCTTCAGATAAAATTGTACGCACTATTACTTGCTTACGTCTGTGAATTCATCTTTTCCATTACAATATCCTACTTTTCACTATAATCACCTACCACCGACTTGATAGTTCAAAATAAATTTTTAAGACGCATAATTAAAGCACTACGGTACGTGTCAAATAAATAAATTAGAAACGAATTGAAAATAGAAAACTCAAATGCATTAGAAGACTAACAAAAAAAATTCAGGAACTACCAAAAGCGAAATGTGTTAAAAACATTAATCTATGACGTTCAGCAGAAGACATTAAATGTAAAATATACCCCCTTTTTGTGTTTATAATTCACAGTTGAGGCATATCGACTAATGACAACTGACATTTCGGGCGAATTGAGAATTACTGATTCTAAGTGGAATAAGTAGGAGCTCTTTTTGTATTTCATTTTTTAAGAATGTTCCTTACATTGTGTCCTTCCATTTTGGAAAATTTCAATAATAAACAAAAAATGGAAATAATTCCATTTGACTCGCACAGATAAATTAATGTAGATGGTAGCCACAAATTGAGTATTTTCCTCTGCGACATAAAATGTCAGTTAATATTAATTACATCTGAACGCCTCAACTGTAATTTTTAAAATTGGAAATTCATTGAAGTGGTTAAGCGGAAGAGTAGGCATCAAGGCCTGAGCCTCCCACAAATAAATACAATTTGATTATTATTATTATTATTATTATTATTATTATTATTATTATTATTATTATTATTAATTATTATTATTATTATTAATTATTATTATTAATTATTATTAATTATTATTAATGATTATTATTATTATTTTTAAAATTATTTCAAGATACCCGAAGGATAAATTATGTTACAATTTAGCCTTGAAGAGAATTGTCGCGACTAGTAACTGTTCTCCATGCAAGTTCTCCATGCTGTTCTCCATGCTAGTTCTCCATGCAAGCACCCAGCAAATTGTAACACCCAAGACTGCTTCCACTGCACAAGCAAATAAAAAATGACTTTCCAACTCTGACGCGCTGCGGTAGCACAACGATAACATCTTATCCTCTGCAGAGTCTTCAAGGAGGTCAAAGATTTGAGTTTTGGCAGTGCGGATTTTGGGCTCTAGCTATATAGCTAGATGGAAATAAATTAATGTTCGGAGATGAATTCCAGAAATCTTATGCGCTGACAGGTACTTTTTCCTGATTTTCCCGATCAATACCAGGCGAATGACGAAGCAGTATCGTGACAAACAGAGCAAGGACCTCACACGTCTTTCATTTCCTCCTCTGCCTTACACAGACGCTTACACATTCAAACGCTATCACCCATTTCGGGAGTTTAGAGCTTGTCCGGGATGGGATTATGACTAGTGGGTGTGCCTGGACATGAAGTGCACGATGAAGTGTAGGTCGCAGAAGGATCTCTACCCGAATATAAGGACATGATAATTATTGAAGTAGCTGCTGCGACCAGCCACACTAAATAATCAGACACCATCCCATTTCAACAGCACTCCAGTTTTCCGCACATCCCGTCATTGCCATCGGCATTTCCATCCTCGCCGCCGCCGCCTTCGGCCACGCTCCTGCCCGCATCGCGCCTTCGCCACCCCCTCCCTCTCGGGCGCGAGCGCAGCTTCTCGCGTTTCATTCGACATTAACGAGCGCCGCGTGGGCCGCCCAGACGCCGGCGTTTGTTCTAATTACATCAACTCTCGACTTTCAGCGCGCGCGAGATTGCCTCCTTTTTCGCGGCGTTAGCGCCGTCCGCGGCGGCGGAGGAGGAGGGCGGCGTGGGCGGCGGGGGGGAGGGGGAAGAGGCCGGCGCGCCGGAGCGCACCTGGCCGCTCTCCCGCCGCCGCCGCCGCCGCCGCCGCCGCCGCCGCCGCCGCCGCCGCCGCCGCCGCCGCCGCCCCGCCGCCGCCGCCGCCGCCGCCGCCGCCGCCGCCGCCGCCGCCTGGCGCCGCGCCCGCCGCCCTCGCCGCCGTGGCCCGCAGCGCGCAGATGGGGAGGCCGCCCGCCACCTGTCCCCGCGCTGCCCCCCCCTCGCCCGCCACGCCCTCCCCCTCAATTCCCAACCTTCCCAAATTTATTCTCCTCTATTCGCTTCCGTCTTCCTCTGCTTCCTTCCTGCCCCGCTTCCATCTCCAGTCCCGCTTTCATTCCCGCCCAACATCCATCATCGACCCCGTCTCCATCCTCGTTCCTCTCCCCCCCTCCACACCCCTTCCGACGCCCATCTGCTGGACGCAGATGTAGCTGGCCCTCACCCACCCTCATTGCCGCCCTTCCGCCGGGGCCCCCCCCCCGCCGCCTGGCTTCCGACGCTCACCTACCGGAAGCCGACGGCTTCCCCCCCCCCCGGGGGGCCCCCCCCCCTGCCCACGCCCGCGGCGCCAGCCGCTCGCGGGAAACCGATACGGCGCCAGGCGCAAATAGAATATTCGATTACGCGCGAGCGAGCGCCCGCCGCCAGCTGCCGCTCCGTGGCCCAAACAGCGCCCGGAGGGGCGCGCTCAATTTGAGAAGAAGAGCCGATAACCGCCCGCGCCCCCCCCCGCGCCCCGCCCCCCCCCCACGCCCGCCACCACGCCCGTCCGCCATGCCCCCATTCCCGCCCCGCCGCGCCACGCCTACCTTCTGCTGCCTCCACGGCCAGCGGCGGCGTTCGTTGCTTCATAGGGGCTGAGCTGCGGAGGATAAACGCCGCTTTGGTATGTTTGCGCATTCTGATCGCGGCTCTTCAGGACGAGGATGGAACGACAACGACGAAAACAGGAACTCATCATTACATAATCTTAAAAGTCAACATTACAAAGTCTATAAGTTAATTAAATAAATAAAATTATTGCACATATTTCATGTAAACACGTATGACATAAGTGTTGTTCAATCAAATTTATTTATTTTTGATAATTAGCTCAAGTTTATTTTTTTACAAATAATATTCCGATTTTCACAGCCTAAATACAATACAACTAAACAAAATCTGAGACAAATATTTGATTACTTCCTGTGCGGGAGAAATATCAATACCCAAAGGACCATATCACAACAGTTTTGAAAAAGATTTTAATTTGATTTCATTGCCGCGCATAGTATATCCAATATCCATGGCCAAAGGGTCATCAATGAACGCATCCAATCTTTTCTTCTTGTTCACGCAACTAATAATGTTGTTCAATATCTGATACGCCTGGCAGCTTGGTGGCGACTGTACAAATTATTTTATTATATGTAAGTCGCACGTAATCAATCATAGCGATCCTGGTGGCTGTGTTTTGAACCAGTGCCGCCAAGAGTTGCATTGAGTATCGGCTACGCCGAACACAGTTCCAATTTAGTTGTTAACGGAGAGGCATGGCGCCTTGTAAACCGCTGGTTTTTTTGTAAGGCACCTTGTAAGCCAGCTACAGTTTATTTGTGCTACCATAGTTCAGTGTCATGTGGCACATCTAACGTGTAAGTGGTGCCCTTGATTATGTATTACGCGGCTGAGATTCCATGATCAACGGTTTCTAACTCATGCTCTCCTATGACACGTGCGCAGGCACACGGCTGTACTGTATTTCTCTTACTCTGTACTGCAGTTTCGTTTAATACACTTAATTGGTTTGTGTGAATTGTATAATTGTTTTTTTTATGTTTGTTACAACATAAACTCAAAGGTTTGAACAGTTTCTTAGATGCCATGCACCTTCCTATTCATAAGATCTTGGAAGTTAAAAAACTGAGTATCTTGGGAATGTATAGGGTAGTCTATTAGAGTCCACTGTTTCCAGACATCCTTACACTTCTTTTCGAAGTGTGGAAAACGAGGTGGAGTACGAGAATAACTCATGGTACAAAAATAAATAATTGTCCAGGTATAAGTACTAATAATAATAAGTATTAAAAAATAAATGTACGAATTTAAACCAGATTTTGAAAATTTATTTTATATAAAATCGCACCTACGACTTTATCATTACACTTTGTGGTGACTAATTGCACATTTTTAAAACGGAATACTTCGAAATCGGCACTAAAATATCCGAAGTCAAATACTGATATTTTTCTTCAGCATTCATTGTTTACAGAATAGCAACAAAATAAAGAATAAGTAACTAAAGGTAAAATTTTATTACATACAATACAATATCAATACTACAATGAATTAAATGCCAATAAAATATTATAGAGAATAAAGAGCAATTTCTAATATTTTCTGATAACTTTATTTTC
Organism: Teleogryllus oceanicus; assembly: GCA_964035755.1. Lineage (NCBI taxonomy): Eukaryota > Metazoa > Arthropoda > Insecta > Orthoptera > Gryllidae > Teleogryllus > Teleogryllus oceanicus. The sequence continues at coordinate 18,204,363 of CAXIVR010000011.1, read as the reverse complement.
TGTAAACAAGAAAAGATAAGCAAAGTGACAAAATTTTACAAAAGCCATCTAGCATACTTACAGTCTTTGATATTGGCTTAATGTATGATGAATGTTTTACACACAAAAGTTTCAAATGCCCATTGTACGAATTAAAACCTATGATTTGGGCTAATTGCACTCAATATTACAATGGAAACAACAATTTTCGATTAATACCTGTTCTTCGAGCAAGATTTACGCAATGATTAGAATTTAATTAGTGCAAATGCTCAAATGAGATATCTCTTTGCATATTATTACTCAAATGAGCCGCTGTAACCACAATCCATATTGAAAACTGGCAGGCATATTACGTGTCGTGTAACAAAACACGCTTGTACTTTTTAAATGTTACAAAATAAATGGAAAGGTATCAAATCATGTGTCTTTGGATTGAGAGGATAGATGTTAATTTAGAGTTCTAACGACAGGAAATGATTCTCTTCATCCGCTTGGGAAAAATTGATAGGGTCATAAATCCATTCCCGAAAATTCTTGTCAAGCTTAATCATCGGGTCATTTATGGAAAGAACGAATCATGCTTGATTAGTCCCCATCCCGATCGTCCTCTGCGGGGATCATAAATGTCAGGTGAAATTTATTCGGCGCAGTGCTCGCCGCGTTTGCGGGCCGCTAGCGAGAGCAGGAAGGGGCAGGAGAGGCAGAGAGAGGAGTCAAAGAATAGGAGGGAGGGGGAGTTGGGAAGAGAGGGGAGTTGGGAAAAGAGGGAGTTGGGAAAAGAGGGAGTTGGGAAAAGAGGGAGTTGGGAAAAGAGGGAGTTGGGAAAAGAGGGAGTTGGGAAAAGAGGGAGTTGGGAAAAGAGGGAGTTGGGAAAGAGGAGTTGGGAAAAGAGGGAGTTGGGAAAGAGGAGTTGGGAAAAGAGGGAGTTGGGAAAAGAGGGAGTTGGGAAAAGAGGGAGTTGGGAAAAGAGGGAGTTGGGAAAAGAGGGAGTTGGGAGGGGATGGAGCCGGGAACTGGAAGCCGGGGGAACTGGAAGCCAGGGGAGTTGGAAAAGAGGGGTGAGGATTTGTCCCGACGCCGCACTCACATTGATATTCCCCCACCCCGTGTCGTCACGTAGTTGGCCAGCGGGAGGGGCAGCTGGCAAGAGGGACACATTGTGTGAGAGACCGCTGGGGAATAGATGAGCTGTTTGATTGCCTGGCGATGGTCATGCGGTGGAAGGGAAAGTGTGAGGACACATGGCGAGCGAGTGAACGAACAGTTAGGATAGCGAGGAGAGAGAGGTAAACTCGGAAGGAAGTAACACAATAACATGAGCTAAAACGACTACGAGAGCAAAACTTTCTATGTCTCAACATCTAAATATCTCAGGTTATTCTTGTGCACGTGTGTGGTCGAATTTGATAGCTATATCTTTCACTTTCCTTCGGCAGTATACAACGCCAGCTTCATTGTGAGTCAGTATGCCCCCTCAAATTCATTCATCACTTCATTATGAGGCTCACTGCTTTTGTGATTCTTTCTTCTGTGATTCTTTTCCAGATGACAAAGGAAATAAATTCTGTAGATAAGAGTAGATAATAAATTTTGACTGCCTATCTCCAGCGCTTGTCTTTCTTCTCCCTTTAGGTATAATTTGTTCTTTTACGTTTCATTCTCTCGATATTAGTTTTTGAGATCCATGAAACGAGGTTTTATGTGCAATTTGAGATAGAAATATCAAACTAACATGTTTTACTTTGTCTTCTTGTATGTTATCCTATAAAGATTTCCAATACGATAAAATTACATTGGAAATAATTATGTTCAATTTTGAAGTTCTTTGTGTTCCTGTAAGCTGTGACAAATTTTACTTCAAGAATTTACTATCACTGGTATTACAAGGTAAAATTAATACTTTGTCATTTAGAAGAATTATCATTAAGAATTTTGTGATGACTTATTTTAATAAGTCATCACGCAGCAAATAATCCATCATGCAGTTATATATTGATATCCGGAGTAAGTGATTCGTGACTTAAATAAAATGTATATAACACCGTACGACACTTCTTCGTGTTTAAAGCACATGGAAAAGAATTTAGAGAGATTCTCTCAGAAAAAAAACTTCAAAAATTTATTACGCGGAGTTGTTATCAGCGTGAAAAATAATGTTCGAATAAATTTCAAGCTACTACAAAAATAAAATTAGATATCCTTGGTATATCATTACCCCTTTTCGGATCACAAAATAATTTGTCTCTTGTCATTTCATAATTTCGGAGAGAGTGTCAGTAATTGTAGCTTTTGCCGTTCAATTCGCAAATATACTCGAAAAACAATGCCTGAAAATAATAAAACTAGAATATTTAATCAGGAAAAGACAACGGAAGTTATCTAGGTACTATTTTTTTAAGCAATGATGAAATTCGTTCATAATAATAACTTTATACACCGAGGTTCGGTATCTGTAAACCAAACAAACGGAAAATTACATTTCGCTGAAGACACCATTTTAGAATCTATTTAGCTTTTCTATGTGGTTTGAATTTTTCTAGTCATCCTTCCAACTATTGTGAAGTTCGCTAAGGACAGTATATAATTGCCTATTTCGCTATTTACGAATATTTTTTTTTATTTCTTGTTTTATTACTTTTTCGTTTACGTACGTTGTATATAAGGAGTAATACACGTGGTATAGTAATACACGTAGTACGGGAAAGTTATGTAAAGCAGCGACAGAAATCGGTGATTTTTCGTTTCAAAAACACGTATTGTGGGTCGTTGATTCAGAAAAAGGAGACAAATCCTGTCTTAGCATGTAATAAATTACACTCCCTACAGGTTATGTAGTCAGATTTCAGAAATATCAGAAAGGGTTCTTGATATCAAAAACGTTTTTTCTCAAAACGTCCGTCCGTGTCTGAACACCACTAGCGCCTAAATCATAAGTAGGATTATTTTTTCAAAATAAATATTCCTCGGTCGATCTAGCTCGACTCAAATCTTTGCAATTTTCAAAAATATTCATAAATTTTTGGGGGTACTTGGGACATTTATAAAATTTTCTCAAAAATTGGCTTCAATTTTTTTCTTTAAATTTCTAGCAAGAAGAGTGAAATACATTTATAAAGGTGCATAGGTCCTATTTTACTTAACTCATTTTCTTAAATTAACTAATTTAACAAATAAATTATCTAAACGAACTTAACTAATTTTCGAAAATTGCGAAATTTTGAATTTTTTTTCGGGGTCTTCCTACAGGTACAAAATAAAAGATAAAGATTTTTTCTTCAAGTAAACTTTATTCTATATAATTAGTTCTTTCAAAAAGGTCATGTACTTTTTTCAACATTTTAGTAGTTTTCGCGCAATTTTGCGTGCATTACGTGCAATATTACAAAATAACAAAAACAAGATTTTCTCCAAAATTGCACCAATCTCCAAATGGCACCAAATGCCACCGACGTTTGGTACGTATATTACCAAATGTTCTGTATAGGACGACACAATCGCCATTTTGTTCTATTCTTTTGTTTTCTCAAACACAAAAATGATTTTTTTTACTTGTCTCTCATGTTTGTGTTTATTATTTACATTAGCGTTGATTTGTTCCCGTTATTGCATTTATTAGCACATATGTTTTAAATTATGTCATACAATTTCTTAGAAACTCAAAAGTTTCATATGAAAATAAGGTAAAAATTCGAATTCTAACGCTAAAATTGTTGTCAAAAACAGCTCCAAAATCTTTCTTCAATTTTTTTCGTACGGAGAGTACTAATTGCGCTGTTTAAGATGATGTTAAACTCATATTGCTGTATTATTTTTTTTTAATTACATAAATGTTTTTTTAAATATCTCTCACGCCTTTTATACACTGATTTCCAGAAATTTGTATACAACATTACATTTGGGAGTGGAAGTGCTTCAAATGCCTTCCACTAAACTTTTTCGAAAACTTCTTTGAAAAGACCTTCCAGTTTTGCATGTCAGTAACCTAAAATGCGATTTTCGTAAAAAGGCTTCCAAGTTTTTTGACACAAATGTCCATATAGGACGTGATTTTACTCTGCTCAAATGTTCTTATAGAAATATTTCGTTTCTGCCATTAGGAAATTGAAAAATTGAGCAACGTGAAAAAATGTTTGGGCAAAAATATATGACAGCTGACCACAGGTTGAGGTACGACCAAAAAGGTAGTGCAGACCAAAAGAAATTAGGAAACTAACTAGTACGCGTAAGTGTGTGCCATTCCGTAGCAGCACTAGTGGTGAAAAGTTGCAATGATCAGATGATTGGATCAGACGATTTCGAGCATGCCAATAATATGTAGTAGAAAAATGCAGGAGCTAATTCATGAACAATAAACACAGATCGCTTGAATTGGGATACTTCCCGACTACACCACCAGACATCGCAGGAGCTGCTCAGTTCTTTATGCCTCCGACCGGTAGAGCTAGATCATTTAATCAGTTTTTGTTCCAACGCACCGCTACATTAATTCGCATATAAAACATGGCGTAATGGACTTCTACACTCGAACTTTCTGTTAATGCACCATTTCCCATTCCTTGTTAGTGCAGACGAAGATATTTCGTTCAATTTGTAAAGAACGAAATGGCACACTAGAGTTCTTACGTGTTTAGTGTTTCCAGGCGCGTTAACTAATACGATAATTATCCCTTTGAACGAAGAGTATGTTTTATCCAGGGGTGGAGGCCTTCCTTCTCCGTGTGACGTGAGATCCAGCGCCAACCTACAGGTCGGCGTCCGGTGATTTCCCCTCTACGCAATTCCACCTGAAGCGGGTCATCACCCCAGCCAGGATAAGCGCTACCGTTCCGAATAGTCTCCCGACGTAAAATAGAATGATGCATGCATGTTTAAGTGTGTGTATGTGTATGTGTATGTGTATATGTATGTGTATGTGTATATGTATGTGTATGTATGTGTATGTGTGTAAGTGTGTGTGTATGTATGTGTATGTGTGTGTATGTGTGTGTATGTGTGTGTATGTGTGTTGTATGTGTGTGTATGTGTGTGTATGTGTGTGTGTGTGTATGTGTGTGTTGTTGTGTATGTGTGTGTATGTGTGTGTATTGTTGTATTGTGTGTATGTGTGTGTATTGTGTGTATTGTGTGTATTGTGTGTTTGTGTGTATTGGTGTGTATGTGTGTGTGTGTGCGTGTGTGTGCGTGCGCGCGTAAAGGGGAGATGATAGAACCAGGAAGAAGGCTCGACCTTTCCTTGATTCAACGAGGCCGTTGGCCCGTTTGTTAATGTTCAGCTCCAGCAATCGCATAGTATTGATCGGAGAAACCACGAAAAATTAATTAAGAGAGCAGCCGGCCGCTAAACTTCATCAGACAGTGAATTCGATCTGACTAGACTCGATTATCTGTCTCCGCGTGACTGGAACAATAGGACCTCCCAGTCAGAAACTCTGCAACGGTAACGAATGTTCTCACTGAGACATCTATCAATTTCGTAATGAAACAAATTAAAACTATGCGTACACAAATAAACTGACATTTACCAGACATTTATTTTAATATGAAGCTTAACTAGCTGATGAGAATATTGTTTTTGCAAAGACACTTCTCCGTGGGCTAAACTCTCTCTGTAACGTCAATCGTCAAGAACAACTGCGGCATGTCCAGGAAGTGTACCGAATTCAAACACCCTAAATTGTACCTGGGGTTTCCGAGAATCTGGCACCAGCGTTATAAGTGCACTTATCATAGACCTTCCAATATCGAACAGGAATTGAGATGTACTGTAGACTGAGATAAAACTCACTCATATCTTGCTTTATTGTTTCTTTCCGTCCAAGCGGTAACACTACATGCGTCCTTGTTACTAACTTTCCTTACGGTTTTATTCACATTTTCACATTTATGATAATGTTATTCTAGCCTTTCAAAAGGGTAGTGAATTGATTTATCTCTCATACCTTATGCAAAATGCAGTTGTTAATAAAATTATATTTTTTAATTTTTAACAACTTATTCCGGAAACAAATATAGTTTTATAATATATATGCAATTCTGTAATAAATGTAAAGTATTTCTGCAATATATTTTGATATAACATGCTTTCTTAATAAATTAATTACAATATTTCAACAATACTTTATTGTTCAACTTTAAAATTGGATGAAATTTAAAATTTAGTATGTTTCAAAGCACATCACACTTCGTCATCACATATTATCACTACTTCAAACAGTTCTCAAACTCGTATGTATTGTTCATCTCTCGTATTTTGCAGAGCGTCTCTTTATCATCAGGGTAACTGAAGCGCACACAAAACCAGATGATTGCATGATTCTAGTCGACAGAGATGGCTTCAGCCCATCGGTGCACGAGTCGTTCGCGATGAAAATGACGCGACTGCCACTGCGCCAACACTCACGCTAATTTAATGTCCTCTAAAATTATCAGGAGTTTGCAACTGATTTGCAAGAACAAGCGCAGACGATCAGATAATCAGAGAAGCAGACAACCTGCCCTCGTATGTTACCCCTCCCTCTTGCGTTGTTGCCTCGTGCGTGGCTCAAATGGGTACATCCGATTACCGCTATCGGAAACACCCGACTAGAAACTGGCAAACATCGGACACGGCTCTAAATCAGAGGAAACGGATCAATAGACTGTTGACGGAGCAACGCTACACTGTCACCAAAAATTTTTTACACGAATGCGACATTCGGATTACCTCTGTCGGCGCCAATGCTCGCGATCTGTGACAGCTCTGGTAGAGAGGACGTGCTGCAAGTTGATAAAATATTTTCGTCCCGGCGGCCACTCCATTATATTATCCGAACCAGCGATCCGCGAGTGATTAATTTTGCGAATTTGTCGCGGGAGGGACTGGCGAGGAGTGGTGAGGAGAGCTGTGGAGGGGTGCCGACGCGCGAGTGATAATATGCGAAGGGGCGACGCCCGTTTTAATTGGCGCACCAGCTAACGAAACGCACACATACACACGCACGCGAGAGAAAGGGAGAGTTCTCAACATGCCATTCACCGTCAGGGATAGGTTTGTCTGGAATGTACGGATCATTTTGAAAGTGCGGGACGATTTGAGCAAACGGTCGGTCTTCAGCGAACGGTCGGTCTTCAGCGAACGGTCGGTCTTCAGCGAACGGTCGGTCTTCAGCGAACGGTCGGTCTTCAGCGAACGGTCGGTCTTCAGCGAACGGTCGGTCTTCAGCGAACGGTCGGTCTTCAGCGAACGGTCGGTCTTCAGCGAACGGTCGGTCTTCAGCGAACGGTCGGTCTTCAGCGAACGGTCGGTCTTCAGCGAACGGTCGGTCTTCAGCGAACGGTAGGTCTTCAGCGAACGGTCGGTCTTCAGCGAACGGTAGGTCTTCAGCGAACGGTCGGTCTTCAGCGAACGGTCGGTCTTCAGCGAACGGTCGGTCTTCAGCGAACGGTCGGTCTTCAGCGACGGTGGTCTTCAGCGACGGTGGTCTGAGCATTTGTTGGTCTTAAGCTTGGGTCTCATATGAGGGTATGGTCTTGAGGGTATGTGGTTCTTTGTACGAAGGAGACTGATCTTAAGTATGTGTGATGAGGGAGACCACTCCGGAGGTCGTGGTAATCTATTCCCGCTAAATGGTGAGATCCGGCGACGAACTACATGCCTGATAACGGGGTTTCCCTAACCAGGTATCTCCCACTAGCGTGGCACCGCCCCAGCCGGGTCAAGCTTTAAGCTCCCGACCGGTCTCCCGGCATGTGAGATGTAGTGTAATGCGTGTGAGTGTGAATGTGTGTTTGTGTGTGTGTTTGTGTAAGGGGTGAGGATAGAACAAGGAACGCTAGGGAAATATTGCGCACGGTCCTTGGCCAGTTTGTTAGGGTACTGCTCCGGCATTCACGTGTCGATCGCAGAACTACCGATCAAAGTAGCCAGCCGCTAGAATTCTTCTCCAGCCTACGACTGAATTCGATCTAGGTAGTGTCGAAAACCACCACTGCCGGGGCTCGAACCCTAGGACCTCCCGGTCAGAGGCACTGCAGTGTCATCACTGGATGCTCGGAGCCGAAACCCAGTTTACTCGAGCGCGTTACGTAACGGATTTTATACAAATTTCTTTGTAAGAGAGCAAGTAACCGGGAGATACGTTGCGTAGACGGCATGTTTAGTTTTGTACTGGTTTGAGAAACAATTATAAACTGGTATGATATAGAATGTAATAATTAATTAGTAAGATAGACCTTTTGGTTGGAAACGTAATATTGAAGAGCAAAAAGGGCGTATTATTGCCTGTACATTAACGACGCCGACGCACATGCAGAAGTAAAATTGATATAAATGTGGTGCAGAAGAAGTGGTGTGAATAAAATCTTCAATATTCTTTAAAAAAACAGCGCCTCAGAAAAATAAAATTTAGGACACAGTAATTGACGTTCATTATGTCATTGTGAGCGTGTGCGCAGTGACTTGAGAGCGCGTGCTCGACTAGAAAAGGCGCAGGTAGACATCAACACGCGTGAGGTAACTTGAGGGTCAACTTGAAAGCGTGCAGGTCGACTTGAGCGAGCGTGGTTTGACCTGAGCGTGCGAATGTGGACTTAACTGCTAGGTTCATCTCGAACACGCAACGTAGGCTCAACCTTATGTTTTGAACGTTTCAATCCGCAACTGAGGTTTGATAGGACAGCACTGTTCGATTTGAAACGGCGGGTTACATCTAGTGCCCAGTTAATCCCGATTAAGCGGCTCATTTCCAAGCGTGTTGTGGGTTCAACGCCAGGTTCGTGTTGCGAACACTGTTAATCTCCAGCTGCGATGTGAGATGGCTGTTCGTTTCGAAACTGCATGTTTATTTGGATTGATTGATTGATTGATTTTTTCGTGTTTCCGGGCGCGTTAACTGCTTAGGTCATGAGTACCGTTAGTGTAGTGCATGTTTTTTTCTCGGGAGATGGCGGTGATGTTCCCCCGGTGGATGGCGGGATCCGGCGCCGACCTACCGTCGGCTAGTGGAGTTTCCCCCTAACCAGGACTCTCCCACCAGCGGGGCACCGCCCTGGCCGGGACAAGCTTCAAGTTCCCGACCGATCTTCCGGGATATGTGGTAGTGTAGTACATGCTAGTGTAAGTGAGTGTGTAAGGGGAGAAGATAGGACAAAGAAGAGGAAGGACAGACCGGGCGCGGTCCGTGGCCCGTTTGGTAGGGTACTGCTCCGGCATTCACCTGGTGTTGATCGGAGAAACCACGGAAAACTACCGATCAGATGAGCCGGCCGCTAGAATTCTCCTCTAGACAGCGACTGAATTCGACCTAGCTGGAAAGCTAGTGTCGAAAATCCTGCCGCCGTCAGGACTCGAAGCTAGGACCTCCCGTTCAGAGGCGCTGCAGTGACATCAGCTGATGCACTGAGCCACCGCTCCCGGTATGTTTCATTGGAGTGAAAAGTGACTTAACTGAAAGCTTACTCTTGATCGGGCAGTTTCTTTTGAGCACGCGGTTTCTTTATCTTTGCATGATAACAGATTCTCAGGATGACAGAAAATTCTAACAGAAAGAGCGATGAGTTTTTCAACTTTTGGAACGTGCGTGTGTACGCCACAAATGATACTCTAGAAGAGCAATTTGGTTTTAGAAGCTACAGGACAAGAGATGCAATTTCACTAGCAGGTATTTTAGATGAAAACATTTTCCAGATATTAAGAATATGAGCATGTCTTGTCGATTTAAAAGAAGTTAATTTGTCATGCAAAATGGGATACGTTGAAAACATATTATTCTCAAATAAGATCGAAAGTTTATTGCAAATTAATGTCACGCCTCATTTTAAGGAATTCTCATCATTTCACATTTTCCCTTTTTAACATTATTCCACCTTCACATCATCATCATCATCATCATCATCATCATCTTCTTCTTCTTCTTCTTCTTCTTCTTCTTCATAGACTCTTCATTCATTGCTAGTAACATTTCAATAACATGTTGTATTGGGAAAGTAGGTTTCAGAAATACGTCATACACCGCCGACCCTGTCAATTTTCAACCATGTTTTGATTGATCGGTTTTGGATCAGAGATTGAGTTTCATAAATTGGCCTATATTATTACCTTCTAATTATGCAATAAAATTTGCAATTGTAACGAACTGACAGGCTAACTTCGCTAAAATCGGCTCCACACTATAGAAATGAGAAACATTTTGCTTCTGTGTATTGGTTAGGCTACTTATCTACCACCCTTTAAAATCAGGGTTTGAAATCAGATTACTATTCACGTTAAATTTGTTGTAAAGAAAATTGATTACATGTCTCATTTTAAGAAATTCTCTTCATTTCACTTTTTTTCTTTTTAACATTACTTCACCTTTCCGTTTGTTCTTCTGTTTCCTTTTCATCATCATCCTCTTCTTCTTCTTCTGGATAGACTGTCGTCATTTTTGATTGTGCATTTAAGGAAGTTGGGAAAGAGTAAATGCAATGGCTCATGATCGCTATTCATTTGTAAGATGAACGTTGAAGTGAAATACATTATGCATGACCTCGGTAACATTCATTTAATAGAAAATGAAGTTCAGCCAAGATCATGTTTTGTGTATCAAATTTGTAGCAACTTGTTAGGCAGTGAATGTCATAGAATCTGATGATCTGGGCTGTCCGGGTGACGCCGCGTCGAAGGCTGGGGTGCCGACGTTTCGACCGACATATCGCGGTCCTCTTCAGGGCAGTACAGCCCTGAAGAGGACCGCGATATGTCGGTCGAAACGTCGGCACCCCAGCCTTCGACGCGGCGTCACCCGGACAGCCCAGATCATAACTCTGGCCGCGGAAGCCTACGATATCGTCATAGAATCTACGGTTTATGTATTTATTTATTTGTTTATTTATTTTACGTCAAAAAACAGTTAAAACTACGTATGACGTGCTATGGGGAGAAGTGAATTCTATGCATCTTTTCAAAATTCTGTGATCCCTACACTAAGTCATACACTACTTGAATTTTTAATGAATGAAGAAAAAAAGCAAGCTCCTATGTAATAAAAATATATTTTCAAGGACAAATATGCAATAAATTTAGGGATCTTATCCATGTTGTCCTCCGGAATAATACTCCCATCCCCGACAACATTAACACGATAATTTGAATAACTATATTTCCCACTGAATTCTAGAAGACCTGCACAGATAATGAAGTTAAATTTATGCCCAGAAGCAAAACAAGGGGCCACCTCAGCATCTGCTCAATGGATCAGGGAAATTGAATGAAAAACCTGATCTAGATGGGGATCATTGACCCAGAAGCTGCGATAGAATACTTATGACATATTGTTTAGAATTATACAGTCCAATGGTAAATAATACATTAAATATCACTGTTAAAATTAATGTTACTTTCCTTGTGATGCTCAGTAGTGTCTCTAATTGTATGGAAATAGTTTTGCAGCAGAAAAAATTTCACTTTGAATTTATGTTTCATTCATTGAATCTCAAATAGTGATCTTTTACGTTTGCACTCTGCAGTTAGGGTATCATCAATGAGCAAATTATGTCATTATGACATTATGACAGTCCACGTGAACGACTTCAGAACAAAACCATTTACAGCTGTAGTTGATGCGACTGATCTCTTTGAAGGCAAGTACACTTCACTTTTTAAATACAGCTGAACACGGTAGGGAATCCCTTTGCGATAGTTGTGGAACCAGATTACACGTTCTATCAATACACATTCTACTCATGCTAGAGATGTTTTACACGTAAGTCGCTTATACCTCATTTTACTTTATTTGTTTTTCTCTTCTGTTTTGTAAAACACTATTGAAGGAAATTTTTCCAAAATTGAACTACTGATGTTATCCATCATCTATGTGTGATAAATGTCAGTGGAAAATTGAAGACCCAGAACAACATTCGGGATGATTTGAGCAAAAAAAAATCAACAAAATAGAAAAGGAAATATTCTTATTCCAAATTTTAAAATTATTCGTATTCATATAATGTACGTATGGTGAAGAAGTAAGTGAAGGGGGAGTGAAGGGGAGTGAAGGGGAAGTGAAGGAGAAGTGAAGGGGAAATGTAAATACGTACACATTCTATATAGACACCGAAAAGCAAAATTCCAGTTGCTCTCAATAAAATTGTTGGAAATATTTTGAGAATTTGAAATCTTAATTGAAACCAGTTATATTCCGGTATCTGGCAACTAAGAACTTTTTTGCCACCTGACGTAAATATAGTTACTAGTGCATTTTTAATAATTCAACTGCTTTTTTCTGACATTATAATGTTAAAACGATATGAATATTGAAAAATTACTATTTTAGATAACTCTGCATTTAAACTATGATTGAAATATAGATTTAAAGTGTTTATTTGTTTAAGCCAAAATCATACAAAGTTGCCTGTCGACTTCCAGGAATGACATTTCTTCCTAAAGGTATATTTTAAAATGTAGATAGACAAAGAGGATGTGATGTGTTTCTTCTACTACTAGTAAAGCATTGAAAGCCAGAAAACTCATATAGATATTTTACATTTGTATAATGCTAATGAAAAACAATTCACTGGTAATACACAAAACTGAGTTTGATATCTGAAAGATATATTAAACGTATTTAAAAGGCTAATCGAAAACTATTCCGTCAGGCTGGGTTTATTTTCCCAGGACAAGTATTGCACTATCTTTCCGGGAAAGTAGCTTAAACACTTCGCGATTTACAATTCCGACGTATACATTGAACCAGCTTTGCGCGCACGGACAGTCACTTTGTGAAGCATAATGCATCCTGGCAACTACCGCAAAACCACACATTCCGAGCAGTCAATGATCACAAAATGGCGCCGCGCACGGCCATTCCGCGTCGCCGAGGCTGCACTGCGGCGGCCCGAGTACCCTAGAGAGAGGGAGGCGAGGAGCGCAGTGGAGGGGCCCAGATATTACATGCGTCGTACATTTGAATCGTTGCCCCAGAAAGTCTCTTGGCGCGTTGCGAGACGGCGCCAGACAGCGCCAGCCAGCATCCCTCACCCCTTCACATGCCGGCCCGCCCACCCACGTTACCCATCCCTCCATGTACGTAACCCGCCCGACTCCCTCTCTCCTTCACATGTCTGCCCACTCATGTTACCCATCCCCCACTCATGTTACCCATCCCCCCCTTAACTACTTCACCCCTTCACATATATGCCCAACAACTCACTCATGTTACCCATCCCCCCATCCCTCCATGTATGTATCCGCCGATCCATCCATATGTCCACCCGCTAGCCTGCCTACTCGCCTCTCGGCTGTACTACCTGCCTCGGCCTTGCCACCGGTCTCCGTCAGCCGCCCCCTCCCTCAGCCTATCGCCGTCACACCCCCGCCCTAACCGTACAGCTCCCATTCCCTCTGCGTCATACTCTCCCTGCCCCGCCACTTCACCATGCTCCACCCCTTCCATCTATCTCGCCCCTTCACTCTACTCCACTCTAGTTTTCCTATCTCAATCCCAGTCCATGCCACGTCATCTCCCCCCACCAATCCACATGATCTGTGCTTTCCACTCGCCGTAGCTCGACCTCTCGTGCTGATCCCACACCCGTGCCATACTCTGACCCCCTTCACGACCCGCCCACTGCACCCGTCCCGTTGCAATTCGCTGCGCCGCGCCCTCCCAGCAAGCACAGCCCGCCCACCCCCACCGAACGGCCGAGTCGCGCGAATAAAAAGGAGCGTCCCAGGACAAACTGCTGCGCCAAGGAGTCGGCGGCACTGCCCGAACGGAGCGCGCCTTAGCACATCCAGGGCGCCGCATATTTCGCTAACAGCCTCTCCCCTTCCCCCTCCCCTTCCTGCGCCCCCCACCCCTCCTCCCACCCTCTGTGACGCGGCCATCCGGACCGCGCTCGCCTCGCCTCGCGAGCCAGCCAGCAAGCAAGCGCCATTTTGTCGCAATAGTTGGCTCGGAATCTGAGTAATGGTCGTGCTGGAAGAATTAGAGTCGTCTGTGGATTTTCGCTCCCCTCCTCGACTGCCGCCCCGCCCCGCCCCGCCCCTCCCCTCCCCGCCCGGCGTGGCGCCGCCGTCGACGACGCAAGTTTACGCTGGTAATATTCGCATCCCCTGCCGCCGCACCCTGTTCTTTGTTCGCCGTTGCAAAGTGGAGACGTTGCTTTTTAGTCTTGCTTTATTGCCTTAATTCGAAAACATAGAGGGGAGGCGGCAACTGTCATCTTGGCTACACTATATCATAAGAAAATGCGCGACCGAAGATTTTGTTCTTATTCGCTCTGGTATTCACATTATTCCGAATGGTTGGATGCTACATTTCGATATTTCAGTGGAAATTTATTACTGGTTATTTATAAAATTCAATAATAAAATTAAAAGAGGATATTTTGATATAAGGGTGTAATGTAGGAAGAATTTTTTTTTATATTTTTGTATTAAAATCAAGATAAATATATCCATAATTCTGGCACATTTCATACAAAGTTCAAAGTTTCATAAGAATTAATACACATGTTTTGGTTTGCACTGCTAAATGATTTTTCTCAAACATTCCAAAAAATATCGTTATTGTGATATAAATTGGAGTGTAACATCCCAGCGTGGTTTTACATTTTTGTGCAAGTTTGAATGAGGAAATACGAACAAGGTATCGACTAGGGTAGTTTGACATTAAAATTTAACAATCTTTAAAAAATGTCCAGCGCTCAGATACAAACCGCCTGTCACAGAAACAGAAGGACTGACAAGCAAGTCTTTCAAAATGTAATGAGAATCTGTCATGTTCAAATTCACTGCTGTCACAAAAAAAAAGAAGAAATGAAATCAGGCAACTCCCTAAAGTAATAATTACTGAATCATTTACGTAAGGGCTTAATTAGAATAAGTAAGGAAATTTACAAAAGAAGTAATAAAATACTATGGTAAAAATTACACAATAGAACCATGAAACTGTGTACTATAACACATAACATACGAAAAATCACTAAGTAATGTCCATACATCTCATTATTCAGTATTGTAACCATAACATCTATTCATTTATTTACATCATTTCTGGCTATTAATTCTCAGCAATAAAAAATTTAATAATTGAAAAAGTAAAGAAATATTTTAGTGTAATTTAATAAAAATTTAAAAAAAATGTTATTTGAAGTTATTTTAATGAGTATTTTTATTCTAAGTAACGCATTTCCTTTTCAAATCAAGTGGAAAGAATAATCTATCATTGTCGTGAGGAATAGAAAGGGTAAAGACGAGGTATTTATTAATTGAATTTAATAATGAAACTGATAATGACTATGAAAGTGATAATGTAGTACTATTGAAAATACCGTGATTAACACTTTTCATGCTCTTAAACAAGGCCAGAAAGAAATGCATACAAGTCTAAATATTAATCGTGTCAACGAATGGGTAAATCAAAAGAAAATGAAGTTGTTATTGCTAAACTTTTGTCAATTTTATCAATGTGACCAAGTCTAATAAACTAAATCTCGCCTTGCAAGGTTATGTGTTAACGACAGTCAATTCTTAGAAGAAGTTTCCTGAAACTCCGAAAGTTACAAACATACTGGGCAAAATATAAAAAACAATCAAAAAATGGGATTATACATTAAATGTAATCATCAGTTGAGTCAATAAAACGTAGAGAATAAAATCTTATAAAGCACGTTCCAGCTATGCAATAACATGGCAAAATCAAATCAGTTGACAACCAGATCCCACTCTAATCGGAATCATTAAGGCAGGAAACTATGAAAGTATAGGTCACTAATATAATTGAGATGAAACGACAGTGAAAATAAATCAATTATGTGTTGCGAGTGAATTATTTTCCTGGCATATTATAATAAATCACAACGTACTTTTTACTAGAAGAGCGCCGCAATATCTCTTTACTGTACTAATAAGTTTTCTCACTCCTCCGTAGCTTTAACAAACTATCTCAAAACCACGCAACGCTGGGATTTTGCAGTATAATTGTTAACAAAGGAAATCCTCAAGTTTGTTTGGACCCTTCAAAAGATACAGAAAATTTTAAACAAGCTCATACGTTTCCTTTGTTACTGTCTTAAGTGTACATTTTTTCGTATATTCCATAGAAATTCTGTGTTTGCTCTTTGAATTATCGCCATTTCTCCACTGTGCTGCGTAGTATTTTTCCCTTCGTATTTAAAACACTTAGAAACTCTCATTAAGTATATATTTTTTGTGGTTCTGTGAATAAAACCTGACGTTTATACTCCTATTCAGTAACCATTAACAGTTTAAGAAAACGATGGAAGTAACAATAAATTATAACAATCCCCGATTCAAATAAGATTTGTAAAGTTTAATCACATTTAGTACAATATAGTACACAATGTACACAATAATACAATATGGTACGTAAAATTTATTTATTCAAAGATCATTATGAAATCCAATAAATTTTGTATAGAATAATTTTATTAGCGTTAACTTGCATATTCATACTAGATCCATGATTATTAATGTCATTGCACAAACTGTTCTAGTAATTCAAGCGGAGATATCATCAGTTGTAAATACGATATTCTAGCATAGGAATGTAATGATTACCATGTTTTATCGCTTTAGGGCAATATCAACGAAGTGAATTTTATGAATATGTAGCAGTCTCATAGAATTGATTGAATATTAAAGAAATTGAGCTCGTCTTTAAAATCCGCTAACAAATGTAACATACAATGCGATTTTAAAAACATTCTTTGCGAAATTACGATATCATCTCTTAATAAACTGTACTATTATTTTACGGTCACAAGTACCAATCACCATATTTCCATGTATATATTTTCTTATAATGATTCCAAACAGTAAAAAACTAGTAATGATTCCAAGTAGTCGCAGTAATGGTTAAATGAGATCTGAAGTGAGAAATGAAGTACAATGAAAATTTAGAAAAATAAAATCCACCCTATCGTATGATCGTTACCAACGCGCAAATTCACGTCAAATAATAATACTCGCCATCAATATATTTACTGGAATTTTGCACGGCCATATTTTCTCTCGTGTTTTGAAGCATTATGAAGCTTCACTTCTTTTAGCGCTAAAAAATAGCCATCTCTGGAATTTGGAAAACCGTCGGAAATGAAATTCTTCACTTTCCACGAGGCAGTGGCGCGTATTTAATTTCTTCCCGCGCTGCACAGCGAGGCTGTCACGCCGCTTTGATCCCACAGGTCGCCGAAGATGAATCGGCTCAGCCTAATAGAGTTGCGCGCCACGTCCGTCGTCGCATTGCAATGCTGTCGCTCCGTTCGCGGATGTTTCGCGTCGCTCGGAGAAGCGTCCGCTGGGCCGCAACTCTCGTGGAACAATGCATTACGGCAATCGCTGCGTCGTCGTTGAGCTGATCGGCGAGCGTTTGTCGCCGATATTGGAAAGGGAAGCGCGTACAGCGGGCTCGTTTCTTCGCGTTTCATTGGCAAATGCCGGCGTCGGGAGATATAAAGTTTGCATGCGGCAGCGTAGCGGGGGGGGCGGTGGAAATGGGGGCAGGGGTGGAGGTGGGAACGGGGGGTGTGGGGGCGGCGTGGGTGGAGATGGGGGAGGCGGGGGGTCGGCGGTAGCAATGTGGGCAGGGTTCGGCAGGCAGAGGCCTCGATAACTGAAAACACATTTCACTTTGCGGTCATTCAAAACGCACAATTGGCGAATGACAGCGAGCACTAAAACCCGTCACCGTGAATTGGACACGCGTTCATTGTTGCATATTTTCGCGGATACGCGTCAGATTCCGATACAGGTGGCGCGCGGGGATGAGGCAGTGGTGGGGGAGGGGGAGGGGGGGCGACTGGCGGGCACTGGGGAAGGGAAGGGTGAGTCGATAAGCCCGCGCGTTCATTCAATCACGGGCTCACGTATCTGCGAACTGCGATTTGCGCGCGAGAACCGCGCCGCGCACTGCGGTCCCTCTGCCCCCCCCCCCTTGCGCTCCAGGTTCCTTCTGCCGAGGCAGGCGGCGGCTCGGGATACTTTCAGTTAGGCCTCATTCGCAATGCGAACTTAAACCGGGAAAGCCCGCAATAGGTAGACTCTCGCCAGTCCCCGTAATGTATCTCTCAGATATAGATGCAACTCTTCGTGAATGCGAATGATCTGAAGGTCCATTTGCTGAAATACATATTTTATTCAACTTATTTCAATTCAATTTATTTCGACGGCAAAGCCGTCGAAAGCCGGCTATCTTAATAAAGCTAATATGTTGACGAAGATGACCTCTTTTATTTCTTCTTCATATTTTATTCAGTTTGAATATGTCCTCCAATGAAATTGTTAATGAATCTAACACTGCAGTATGTTTGTCTGAATAGTTATGGTGGAAAGATAAAAATTGGCAATATACACGCAAAAATCATTACACATCATATCATCCTATTAAATAATATTAAATATACTTTCTTCCAATTATTTTTGCATGTTATAAAGAAATATATATTTTACCTTTTTCACAAAAATATTTAGAAAGTTTTTGTCTTTTTTCTATTTTACAAGATTCACTTTTTTTTCATTTTCATAGAGATGTCTCCTGCGTATCTTTCTCGTTGGTAAGAAATTGTGACAGTCGATTGTAGATAAGACAAATTCTTACATTTTCTGAATAGGCACTTGTCATAGGCACAGCTGAAAATAATGCCTTGATACATACCGCTCAGGCCAGGAGCTCACAATGCACAGGTGCCATTGCACTCAACGTATACGACAGATATCGTGCGGCACAGCGATCAAGTTTTAACATGCTCACGGGAAATGATACAGCGAAAGAATAAAAATAATAGGACAAGCGATCTCAGAAAAGTACAATTAAGGAATAGATGAAATATCAAGCGACTAATGCATTGCAATAAGTCGGGAACATAAAATTGCCGTGGCTTGGATCTCACAGATCTATTGCGAGCACTTCCGGGTTAAACGTAAACGTAACATAGACGCAAAATCTACAAATGAGTTCCTAAGCGCGACCATACACAATACCTTGACGTACGTGTAAGTCCGTAAAGTTAAGAGTTTTCAATATTCAAGCTTTTACGTTAAGTTTACGTCGAAATTCTACCGAAGACCAATCAGAGAGCGTGGTAGATCAATTTCAGATTGTGTTGAAATAGTTTGTGGTTATGTAATGTTGTAATTGTAATATAGAAAACTAGTTTGCGAACGGTTTTGATGCGTGTAGTGACTTCAAAGTAAGAATTTGGGCAATTTTTATTGTGACTAACTTGACAAGGCAAATAAACTAGTTATGTTCGACGAATTACACCTGAATTTGTTCAAGAGAATACATGTTTATAATATGAAGGAAATGCCAGCACTACTACAACAGCTACTCGCTTCTATATAAAGATAAATTAATAGGAATGTCGAAGAAAAAACCAGAAACAATGGTGGAAAGATTTTTCTACCGGACTAGAAACAAATCTATCATGTTTCAGCACGTTCAATTCTGATTGGTTCAACGAACTGCTTGCTTCCTGCTTGCGTTCGTCATTGTTAATGCTTATTTTTACGTGTAAACTTTACGGCTAAATTTACATCATTACGTTACGTTTAATTCTGCATTGCGAATGAGGCCTTAGGGACCACGAAATTTACGTACTGAAATAGATCCCCCCAAACGCATGTTCTCTAAAATGGAAAAGTACAAAAGTGTGTGCGGGAATACGGGAAGCAAACTTAAAAGCAGCGTTGGAGATACATTTCTTTGGATAAATCTGTGATTTGTTTTTAATTGACAAAGAAAATGGTGTTGTTTCTTATTTAGTATTAAATAACTGATTTAATACATCGATCTGGTGTGTCAAACCGCTACCTCCTCTCCCGAAAGATCTGGCACTCATGCGAGCACAGGCAACTTTCCCTAACTCCGCTCTCATTTCCCACCACATCCACAAAGGGAAACACACGCGCATGAGGCGAGAGGCGGGGAATAGTACCTTCATACAAAAGTATGTTTGCCAGGTTAGTTCCATTAAATATCCAAGATTTGTATTATCTTCATATTCTTTACTACTAATGCTATGCTTTACTACTATACTATATTATGCTTATTTTCTCTTTAAATTCTGATATGTTTGAAAATGTTTGTCAAGTGGGAGGAATATGAATGGCGAATTCTTTACTTGTTTTCGTTTTGTGCTACGTTATATTAAATAATTTGGTATTGTGGCCAGTAATAATATACAATAAATTAACAAATTTCTATAAAGTAACAATTTGATGACAGGTGGACTGGTATTTTACCAAACAAGAATCTTTGTTAATTCTTTTTAACCTAGAAGTTAATGCAATTGCACTCGTAAGTAAACAGATGATGCATTCAAAATCCTTTAAATTTCAATAGTTAATTTTACTCTCAATTGACGATTTGAAATATGACTGATGTCTTATTACCTTTTAATGAATAATTTCTTTGTTTTAGAAGAGGAAATGGAAATTAATATAGCTATATTTGGAGAAATAAGTGTTAACTGACATTTCCCAAATATTGTCATTAGTCAAATATCCAGTGAAGTACCATTACTCGACAGTACTTTGCGTCATCTTTACTTTTAAATACCACGCCAGTTACTCCACATGCAGATCCCGCTAACTCTAGTAATCCAGTTACCACGCCCGCAACGTTGTTATGCCTGAAATAGATACTCTAGCTTCAGTTAATGCTGGTAAGTTAATGCTGGTAAGTTAATGCTGGTAAGTTAATGCTGGTAAGTTAATGCTGGTAAGTTAATGCTGGTAAGTTAATGCTGGTAAGTTAATGCTGGTAAGTCAATGCTGGTAAGTCAATGCTGGTGAGTCAATGCTGGTGAGTCAATGCTGGTGAGTCAATGCTGGTGAGTCAATGCTGGTAAGTCAATGCTGTAGTCAATGCTGGTAAGTCAATGCTGGTAAGTCAATGCTGGTAAGTCAATGCTGGTAAGTCAATGCTGGTAAGTCAATGCTGGTAAGTCAATGCTGGTAAGTCAATGCTGGTAAGTCAATGCTGGTAAGTCAATGCTGGTAAGTCAATGCTGGTAAGTCAATGCTGGTAAGTCAATGCTGGTAAGTCAATGCTGGTAAGTCAATGCTGGTAAGTCAATGCTGGTAAGTCAATGCTGGTAAGTCAATGCTGGTAAGTCAATGCTGGTAAGTCAATGCTGGTAAGTCAATGCTGGTAAGTCAATGCTGGTAAGTCAATGCTGGTAAGTCAATGCTGGTAAGTCAATGCTGGTAAGTCAAGTAGTCAATGCTGGTAAGCTGCGGTAAGTCAATGCTGGTAAGTCAATGCTGGTAAGTCAATGCTGGTAAGTCAATGCTGGTAAGTCAATGCTGGTAAGTCAATGCTGGTAAGTCAATGCTGGTAAGTCAATGCTGGTAAGTAATGTGGTAAGAAGCGGTAAATCTTAGATGGTAATAATGCTGGTAAGTTAATGCTGGTAAGTTAATGCTGGTAAGTTTGTTAAGTAAGGTAAGCGCGTTAATATCTTTTAGAGATGCGTCGACTGTTATATACAAGCACATAGGGTATTTTAGATCGCTTGCCTCGAATATGACTACCTCCGGCGAAGAAACCAGAGGTATTCAGACACTTTGTATTAAAAAATTATAAAGATGCCAAATGTAACAATATTTTGTTTCAGAACAGGTGAAAGAAATAAGCATTTCTACATTTAGAATAGGCAATAACATTTTTCACAGTTTTTAATTAACTTATCATTATGATAAAAGTTATTGTTAAAAATAAACACACTCTGATGCATTTGTCCAAATGTTATACACAATAAAAACGTGTCAAACTTTCCACTAAAATGTATTTAGAAAATACCACATTTTTCTTCTAGTCGGCTTTGAATGCAATATCCAGCTACCACACACATAAATACTTTAAGTAGAATTATTATATCCATTGCCTAGAGATAAAGTTAAATACTAGTTAAATCGAGTCATTTCTTTACATCCATGTAGCTCGATCACCAAAAAGAATCCACCATTCTTTTCTATAGAATTAGTGACATGTGAAACTTTCAAATTCGAAAACTCCTGTAGAAAACACTTAAAATTCATATTTAAATATTCAAATAAAATTTGAACTTTCATAACTAATGTATAGAACCAAAATGTGTATTTTCACGCCGCTTTAAAATCTATCGGATAGCATTCCATATGACAATAACGTGTATTTCCACTTCATTGCATGGCAATATAGAGCGTAGAGATGTGAATCTGTGATGAAACAAACCTGGTTTAGTAGCAATATAAACGTTTTTAATGCTAGTTGTGCTATCGTTTTTAAACTTCATATTAATTTATGGAAAATACTATGCTTTTACAATGAATACTTTTTTGTTCCTGATATTACACGAAAAATCACTAATGAAATGCCTAGGAATGTTTTTCCTCTTACGGAATGTTAATGACTCACGAGCTTTAAAGAGCTGAATATTTGTACGTGGTAATGTTTTGTGCATACATTTGTATATTCTATATCAGATCGTGAAAGTGTTGACAATGAAGTGTTTGAAAGTACTTTTGGGCATTTGCACATCACAGTACAGAATTGGTGCTATTTATTAAATAAATATAAAAGCAAAAATATACTTTTTCAAATTCAGAATTTTTTTCGGGCATTACCAAAATATCATTATATAATTATACTTATAAAAAATTGTTTTGTACTTTTCACAAATTCTCAGCTGGAAAATCGTATGATAATTCATATTAGAAGAAACTAAATTTTCTTTTTTAAAAAATTGATTTTATAACAAGAAACAGTATATATTAACGCGTTAACTGACATTCTTACAGAGTCATTCTTAGCAATTTCAATTTTTTTAGACAAAAAATTAGTTGATATTAGTAAACGAGATAATATTCAAACAACAGCTACAAAGTGAAGTAGAAAATATATTACCCCCCAGAGACAACTATAAGTGTAGATATATTTACACATACAAAGCAGAAACAAATACGTAGATCATTTCCAAGTTTTTCTTAAAAATCTTTAATGTTGTCTTTGAATGTTGGCAAAGCTGCGTGTCGCATTTTTCTGCACAGGAGCAGGAACGAAGGCCACTTTGTCTCTGAAAGAGTCCATACGTTTCTGGCAGTACGTTATCGCCGTTATCGCGAAAGCGGGGGCGCGAGCGGGCGCAGAACAGACAACGGAGAAAGGGAGGCTTGGCGGCAGGGGTGGAGACGGAGGGGGGGGCGCGCAGAGGGGGACGGGGGGGGGGACCGGGTGTAAGACAGGGACGTTCTTGGCGGCAAAGCTGGAGACGGAGACGGACGCGGAGTAGGCTGTGGCAGAAGCGTTGGTAGAGGCAAAGCTGGAGACGGAGGGGAAGACGTTGTGGATGGCGGTAGGCATTGGGGCAAGAATGGCTTAGCGGTGGGCGAGTGGGATTCAGTAGCCGTAAGAGAGACGGAGGGGTTTGGTGGGGTGAGAGTAGAGGTGGAGGGGAGGCAGATTGACTGATTGTTTGGGGTGCGTCAATTACTAGAGTCAGTAGACCCGTACGTGTAGTGCATGTTATACTCGGAAGGTAGCGGTGTTCTTTCCCCGATGAATGGAGATATTCAGCACCGACCTACCGTTGGCTAGCGGGGTTTTCTTCAACCAGGTATCTGCCACCAGCGGGGCAACGCCCCAACGGCGAGACGTTATAAGCTCCCCACCGGGCTCAAAGTATGTGGTAGTGTAGTGCGTGTTAGTGTGTGTGTTAGGGGAGAAGATAGGCCAAAGAAGAGGTAGGAAAAATCGTGGCCGGTTTATTAGGGTACTGCTCCGGCATTCGCCCGGTGTTGATCGCAGAAACCACGGAAAACTACCGATCTGAGGAACCGGCCGCTAGAATTCTCCTCCAGACAGGACTGAATTTAAGCCTACCACTGTCGGGACTCGAACCTAGGACCTCCAGGGCAGAGGGACTGCAGTGTCATCAGTTGATGCCCTGATCCCTCTCTCCTGGTGGAGAAGCAGAAGTGGCGACGGACGTGCGGGCTGAAGTTCTGCTAGTGGAGGGTGGTAGCAGGTATACGAATGGTCGGGGCGAGGGCGGGGAAGAGGTCGGCGGGGGGGGCTGAGGAGGAGGCGAAGGTAGAGGCAATGTGGGGGCGTGACGGGAGAGGGACCGAGAGCGGTAGCTCAGTGCATCAACTGATGTCATTGCAGCGCCTCTGACCGGGAGGTCCTAGGTTCGAGTTCTGACGGAGACAGGATTTTCGACACTAGCTTTCCAGCTAGATCGAATTCACTCACTGTCTGGAGGAGAAGTCTAGCGGCCGGCTACTCTGATCGGTAGTTTTCCGTGGTTTCTCCGATCAACACCAGGGGAATGCCGGAGCAGTACCCTAACAAACGGGCCACGGGCCGTACGCGATCATTCCTTCCTCTTCCTTGTCTTATCCTCTCCCCTTACACACTTACACTAACATGCACTACACTACCACATATTCCGGGAGACCGGTCGTGAGCTCAGAACTTGTCCCGGCTGAAGCGGTGCCCCGCTGGTGGGAGAGCCCTGGTTAGGGGGAAGCCCCGCTAGCCGACGGTAGGTTGGCGCCGGATTCCGCCATCCAGCGGGGAAAGATCACCATCTCCCGAGGAATAAACATGCACTACACTTACGGGACTGATGACCTGAACTGTTGACGCGCCCGGAATCACTAACCAACCAACCAACGGGAGAGGGGGCGTTGCTGCGCGTAGGCGAGGCCGGGGTCGGGCTACAACAGGGAACGCGGGTGGTGCTGCTGCGTGAACAGGGGCGGCGGAAGGGGGCGGCTGACGTACGGCGCGCGCGAGCTAATGAACGACCGCGGGAGGAGAAGAGGTGGGGAGGGGTGGGGAGGGGAAGAAGACGAGGCGCCCGTGGAACGGCCCCCGGAGAGGCTGCTGCAGTCGTTCCTGCTCGCGCTGCCCGCCCGCCCGTCCACCAATCCCCTGCCCCGGCTGCACCTGCGTCCACCACGCCGGAAGGTGCCCGGCCTGCGGTCCATTCATTTCGGACTTCGCCCGGGAGCATCCACCCGCCCATCCACCGCTTGCGCTACACATGTTCTTGTTTCCATCGCTGCTCCATACATTCCCCGTGAACATTAACTGATCACGCAGTCATCCTCCTCACCTATCAAACGATCTCTCTCTTTTTTTAGTATTATATGTGAGTGATTACCTACGCGTAAAGCTATCCCTCTACTTCGATATTCTTGACAATACATCACTCTATTCATCTAATTTCTCATTCACTTATTATCTACCCGTCCATCTTCTACTCTCTTGAGTCGCAAGACATTCATACATATCTGCAGCTATCCTTTTACACACAAACCCATTTCATATCTATTTCTCAATTTACACGCTTCACCTACACGCAATTTACCTCCATCATTTTTTTTTTTTTTTTTTTTTGCGCACCTACTCAAACCACCATCTCATCAACCATCCTGCAACATGTCTATGCACACATACTTGACTTGTCAGACGTACAATGATCCGCAAACATTTCAACCTCTTTTCGCTTGGGATTGGCTTCTGCAACCTCCCCATTACGCAGACTATTTATTTTTCTACCTCTGACTGTTGCGCCGCTGTTGGAGCCGTCACAGCCAGCTCCCACCGGTCGACACCCGAAGTGCTCGTCATCAGCCGTCCTCGCACACATCAGTGGGCTGAGAAGCCTCTCGCTCCCCTTTTCTCTCCCTCACTGTCCGCCCTCTCCCTCATCTTCCCTCTCATTCATGGCCCGCCTCCCACGTGATGGGCCATTGTTCCACCAACCGCCGAGTTATGCAGCAACCGACAGGCGCAGCAGAGGAAGTGGAAAAGAGAAGATGAGAGTGTGAAAAAGAGAACAAAGAGAGAAAAAGGGAAAAAATGGGAGAGGGAGAAAAAAGAGGAAAGAGTGGGAGAGAGGCAGAAAAGAAGAAAGAGTGGGTGAGAGAGCAGAAAAGAGGAAAGAGTGGGTGAGAGAGCAGAAAAGAGGAAAGAGTGGGAGAGAGCGCAGAAAAGAAGAAAGAGTGGGTGAGAGAGCAAAAAGAGGAAAGAGTGGGAGAGAGAGCAGAAAAGAGGGAGGAGAGGGGGAGAGAGCAGAAAAGATTAGAAAAGAGCATAAGAGCAGAAAGAGGAAAGACTGGGAGAGAGAGCAGAAAAGAGGGAAGAGAGCAGAAAAGAGGGAAGAGATTAGAAAAGAGCATAAAGAGGGAAGAGAGAAGGAGAGCAGAAACGGGGGGAGGGGGGGGAAAAAAGGGGAAGGGGGGAAAGGGGGCAAAAGGGGAAGGGAGTGGGAGAGATCAGAGGGGAAGGGAGAGAGGAGAGAGAGAATATAAAAGAGGAGAGATAGTAGAAGAGAGCAGAAAAGAAGGGAGAGAGAGCAGAAAAGAGGGGAGAGAATGGGTGAGATATCAGAAAAGAGACGAGAGAATGAGGTAAAACGTTGGGAGAGACGAAAGAGCGAAAGAGATGGGCAGCTCATGGGCATGGCTCGGGACGTGGCGTCTCCGCCCCCGGCGCTCGGCCTCGGCCTCAGCCCCGCCTCCTTAAACGCGTAATCCGCCCGCACGCGCCGCCAAAGAAGCGCCCGCCTCCCCGCGGCGGTTGATTTAGGCGCGGGCGACTGCCTCGGCCCACGCCCACCTCTCTCCCCGCGCACGCGCCACAGTGGGCCCAAATGCCTTTCTTTTGCCCCTCAGTTGAAGTACCATCGGAAAGTCAAGTTTCTCTTAAATACTCCATGGGGGTCAGAGAACTTTATTTTCTTGAAAATTAAGTCAAAATACGACTTTCAAAAACAAGATTTCAAGTGTTGGTTGATTCGTGTGTTACTTTGGTGAATACACCGGATTTTCGGAATGTTTTTTTCTTGTTTCTCCTGCTCTCATTTCATAATTACTCCATCTTTATTGAAATTATATCAATATCATTGTCTACCACCCAACCAGTATCACGCATGACCATCTAACCTACGGCCAAAATGACTTGAGTACTGGCAATCATAATACATATAATAACGACTACTAAACAACATCAATAACACCAACATTGAATGTGGAACATATAAAAAGTAAAAATTTTCAATGAACTTGCTGTGATGATTTTGTAACGTCTGTTTGAAAATGCTGTTGTCTGAAAGATCCAGGGTTCAAAAAAAGGTGCCTGCAATTTGCTTGAGGTATAAACCAACCACAATGTGAAGCGTGCCGGCGTCGTGTTCGGAGTGCTCTAATCTGCGGACAACTCTTATATGTGGTTTCCACAGTTTCTTTGGTAATTTTAGTAAATTCAAGAAAAGTTTACAAAAGGCCCTAAAATGGGCCTTTTTTTTTGGAAAAACCTTTTTTGACATTATTCGGGAAATTCATTTATAAGTTAAAATAAAATTTTAAAATATCATTTGAAATTCAACGAAAATGGTATAATCGTGACAGAAATCACTCTAAACCTAAAAATGCCTTCTGATGGTTTTACTTTAAATTCTCTTCGATTTTTCACCCTTATATTTAGTGTTTTTTTTAAACTTTAAGATGTCACATTTGTTTTAACATTTTTTTGATTTTAAAGGCCACCCTTCTTTTATTCTATTGTGTTCCGATTATGAGACTAGAATATTAAATGTGAACGATATTCCCTGCGTTATTGTTCCAATAATTTCATTTGATATTATTGGAATGTTATTCAGATGTATAGATTCAACTCAATAAATATCAATGAATATTCATGCAGGAAAAAGTAAAAAAATGTCTCGTTTAATATTACAGATGCAACACAACTGTCTGTGTCACGTAGTCGCACCACAAGTGTATTTGGACTTTTCGCTGAGTTCGCTCTCTCAGCCCTTGTGCGCCGCCCCCCCCGCCCCCCCGCCGCCTCCACCCCCGCGCCGCCCCCGCTTCAGGCCTTAGCAACTGAACGATCGGGGACACGATGCCCACGCTATCGCAGCAGAGTTTACACACACCTCCATTCTCACAGACACGCCCACATTCTCACAGACACGCCCACATTCACACACGCACGCACATACAAACGCGGGCATGCACACATACGCCGCCGCGAGTAAATCCAAATCAAACTTCTTCTCAGCAGTTCCCTGTAGAATCAAATTTGAGACTTCTTCCGAACGGAATGACTTACTGGCCCAAGATTTGGTCTTTTGTCAAATTCGAAAAGTTTATAATTTTTGTTCGTGTTACTTATGAGTATATCAAAATAGATTCATCATCGTCGTTAGTCCACCTATGGCTTAGCCACCGTTCGTTTTTCCTAACATTTTTTATTTACAACTTCACTTTTCGCCGTTCTCGGAGAGGAAACACGCTGCTCGAAAGCAAAAAGCACTTCATTAAATTTGTATGCACTTACTCTTTTTGCGTAAATGAAAATTTAACTTGAAATAGTAATGAAATAATACTTTCGTATACTTCGTCATAAATTCCGTGTCCTTAATTTCCATTTCATGCACGTTCATTTGAAATTACTTACATTCAAAGAGGCTAATTGCATGTCCAATAAAATTGAGGCTAATACCGAACTCAGAGCACACATACCTATCAATGTTTAGTTACAAACAAATAACCACAGATAAGCAGTAGTGGCAGATTCTGATCAAGTTTGGAATCATCAAGTTTGGAACCTGTATCATGTGTTTCACGTACCTCTGAAATACTGAATAAATCCATGAAATAAATATAATTACGTGCCGATGGTAAAGTTCAGCCTGAGACCGCTTACATGGGAATTACACCGGGATTTAGCGAAAATTGTAGTTTGTCGGTAAAATGCAAAGGTAATTTCGTTTGAACAAAATCGCATTTTATCGTAGATAATGCCACAAGTGCATTTCAAATTGTTGATCTATTCCCGAGTCGCGTAAAGACCATTAGTATTTAATTCGACTATTTCACAAATGAAATTACGTCCGAAAAATTCAGGTTTGGTTTTTGGTTTGGTTTTTTCATGTTTCCGGGCGCGCGTCAACTGCTTTGGTCATTAGTCCCGTTAGTGTAGTGCATGCTTTTTCTCGGGAGATGGCGGTGGTCATCCCCAGCTGGATGGCGAGATCCGGCGCCGACCTACCGTCGGCTAGTGAGGTTTCCCCCTAATCAGGTCTCTCCCACCAGCGGCGCACCGTCCCAGCCGAGACAAGCTCTAAGCTCCCGACCGGTCTCCCGGAATATGTGGTTGTGTAGTGCATGTTAGTGTAAGTGTGTGTGTAAGGGGAGAGGATAGGACAAGGAAGAGGAAGGACAGATCGCGCGCGGTCGGTGGCCCGTTTGGTAGGGTACTGCTCCGGCATTCGCCTGGCGTTGATCGGAGAAACCACGGAAAACTACCGATCAGAGCAGCCGGCCGCTAGGATTCTCCTCCAGACAGCGACTGAATTCGACCTAGTTGAAAAGCTAGTGTCGAAAATCCTGCCGCCATCAGGACTCGAACCTAGGACCTCCCGGTCAGAGGCGCTGCAGTGACATCAGTTGACGCACTGAGCTACCGCTGCCGGTAAAAATTCAGAATGCGTCAATATTAATTATATTGTGTTCACGCTCTGAAGTCTTCCGACAAAACTTCCAATGAATGACGTAGCTTGTGATTGGCCATCATTGAAGAGGTGGTAAAACGAGCGATACATGTTTAAGATAAAACGTCACTTGCACTTGCCTTATTAAAAAGCACTTGCACCAACTAATACAATATCCGACTAAATCGAAATTTTTTTGAGTCGATATCGCCAAACGTTATTCTGTGACGTCAAAGAAAAAGAGAAAACTTGATGCACATTATGCAACTACACTGCAATGCGTAACGTTCACCGAAAATTTTTACTTCACAAAAAATAACACACCATTACACATTATGACTGTTCGTAGCCAACTGCCACAGTTTCTATAACAGAGTGACAAAGTACGTAAATATAAAAGGGCCATCGCACTCGCTTGATTAAATTGCATTCTGAGCGATAAATGTACAAATTTTTCACTAAATCGCATCTATTTAGAAGCCAAATTGCCGCGTGTAACTGCTTGCAGCTCCCCGTTTTGTAGCAGAGGTATAAATATTAAAATGGAAATGTTTTAAAACCTTGTCATGAAAATAATATCGTTACATTTGTACGCGCACTGAATGCCCGTGTCCGTGAAGGCTGACGCGACTGAACAGAGTATCGACGAGGATGTTTCGATATTCAGACTCACTGGACCATGGCTAATCGCCTCTAATATAGTCAATGAGTGTGTTATTTACGCGAAGGAAATAGGAGCTTCATTTATTTCCAGCTGAAAGTAGATTTGCATTACGCTAACTAATATCACCACATGGCATAATGGTAATGACGGCCAGCCGTAGAGGAATTTTGTGAACAATGCATCGTGATTTAGGGACTGTTTTAACATTAAGTGAAAATGAGTCTTTATTTTCAAATTTGCGGGATTTAGAGGAATAATTATAGCTTCTCTTGTTCCCTTTAAAGTTGGACCTCCCGTAATGAAAAGCTCTAATTCTCTGACAATCCAATGGTTTTTGTTTTCACCAAATACTGAAGTGTCAGCAAAACAGTTCTCCGAGTTTCATTACAACAATTATTTTGTTAAGTAGATAAATTTCATAAATAAAACAAGTTATGCACAACCTATGTAACGGGGTAAAGCGGGTAGCCTCCAACTTTACAAACCCTTGACTGGCAAGTAACACAAAATGTCGATAATAAATCATTCTCACCAACTGGAAAAAGGTTTTATTGAAATGAAAGTATTAAACTATTTATTCATAACAATTATGAATATATCTACTTTAATAAGAAACAAAACTATTTCATTATTTATGAGGAAAATAAAATATATATTTGCAAAATAATATCTCTAAGTACGGTTCGAGTATCTGAGATTCATTTATTCATTCATTCATTCATTCATTTATGGATTACCTCATAATGTGGTCATATTACTGAAAAAATACTTAAAAACATACTACATTACTCACATCCAAACCCTGTTCCAAAGACGAAAGTAAATGTAAGTTAAAAAGTTTAAAAGTATAAATCATTACTTTACTAATAAAAGTATCCAAAGTTTTTTATGACAATCATTTATTCAGTAATTTCACAACGTTTCGTAACTCGTTTTGTTACATCTTCAGGTGCTAAACTTAATGAGGGAACGCTAACCCATTGAATTACCACATAAGCAGAACACTCAAGGAACCATTACGAAAAAATTTACGAGGAACCGTTACGAAACGTTGTGAAATTACTGAATAAATGATTGTCATAAAAAACTTTGGATACTTTTATTTGTAAACATATTTTGACAATGAAGAAGAAATATTGATTTAATAAATCATTACTATTTCAAATTTCTTTCCGATTAGAAGTAATGGATGCAATGCGTGCATATTAAGAGAATTCACTATTTTATCATTTGAGCAATGTGTTCAAAGACCTTGTTTCACGAAATCGGCACATTAGTCATTATTCCATAAGAAGTTTAAGAAAAACGAATTTCATATCCAGGATCGTGTAACTGCCAGTAACGTAACGTGATGGCGAAAAAGGTTCCAAGTGTGCTAATTGAATAAAAATACAAGATAAATATCAGCATAACAATGTAAAGTATTTCGGCTCTGAAATATTAATTTCCCTCAAATAACACGAAATCTACAGGGATTTGCAAAGTGTCGTCAGATACTATATTTTTAACCGCCTTCAATATTAAGACCCTAAGTTTACATTAAACATATTGTTTTGTTAAATGGAAAATTTACGCAAGTTGTACAGACGTAAATCGCATGGGAGCGCAAAAGCCGATAATACCAACGCTGAAATATAGAAAAATGACGTGTTGTTCAAATTCAGTATTAGATCAATTTGTTCAAATTTAGACTGTAGCTAGACAACACAGATTTCACTATGAGAGTGATGCGAGATTTCGGTAGGTGCACCCTCTTTGTCAGCCGTTGATCGCGGAAGCCGCATGCACTTAGATAAGTATTGCACGTGTTTACTAGTGTATGTTTATATACATTTTTTTAAATGTGAGTCGGTTTTCAATATTAGACTCAGAAATAGGCTTACTGAATCAATACCTGTCAGACCGTATTGCAGAACCCCAAGTGAGATTAGATCTGGAGGATACAATTTCAATACTAACACTTCATTCTCAGTAAAGAAACTCCACGTGCATCTGAAACGCAGATGAGATGGCTTCTTATGCGGAAAAGCCACATCATTTCAAACTCTCAAATACACATTACTCTCTCGCCTGGGCTTCAAATGTAGGAAAGAATCACGATGAATTGAAGGAACTGATAACCTGCACTTGAATGTACAAAATTCAATACAGAAATTAAATGATGAGTCTCTTACATGCCCGCGTTCTGTAGACTGTGATTCACGTATGCATTTGAACGTAATGTGTAACACTACATTTTTGTAAATAGTAAATAATGGTTTAAGTAATTCAATCAAAATCGTAATATAGTATTTACACTTCAAAACACAGGAGACCTCCTTATCTTTTGAAATAAAATTTCTATCAAATAATACTTAAACCAGAGATGTAGATTAACAAATTGCTTTAAAATCAACCGTGTGTCATTTCAGACAATAGTGAAGTGTCTTTCCGCTTCATTTATGAGAATATATTTTAATCTTGATATTAATAGCCAAACACATATCGAAATTCAGGAACGGTTTTTCATTTTAAAACATTCGAATCACCCAAAGAGGTTTCAATTGCCTAATATTGGTCCTTCTTAATTTACGGAAGTAAAAATAAAAAAGGTCATCTTTTAGCATACATTAGTTTATTCAAGAGCATACTGTAAAAATACTGACGATGAAGGGTTTCCAATACTTTTGAGAGCTTCTGTACGTTCTGGAAAAGCATGTGGGGATCATTACTCACAACAAATTCCGGCCTTAAAGATGCTGATAACCACAAAGCAGACTCCATTAATATACATTAGTTTTGAAATTAACGTGATCTAAATGTGATTTTTTAAAATAACTTGTGCATATCTTCAAAAAAATTTGTATCTTAAGTGCAAGGTGCGAGGGAAGCAGATGTATGAAAAGTGACAGAAGCAGCAGCCTGAGCAATTTGATATGCCTCCTCCTTACCATTAGTGGTATGTAACAGACATCGCACATCGCAGCACGCAACGAGAATATAAGCAGAGATAGTGTCACTAAGGGGAAGATCACGCAAGACACCCTGATTTCCTAAAGCAATGGGACTTGTGAAACCATAAACAGCGAGTTAGATAGAGAACTTCAAGTATTTCGATTCTTCACAAAGAGAATTTGCATTAAAAATAACATCAAAAATATTAATAGATGAATCAGCCGATCCGTGTAGTCGAGATTGTTTAGGCGATTGTATCGTGGCGGTCTTGGATCGAACGATCGCGAGTTCGAGTCCCGCCACCAGCATGTTTGTGTTTGTGTGTGTGTGTCAGGTTGCGATTGTCCATTTCATCATCATCATTATTTCACCTCATCCCCTTGGGCAAACAACCTCAGTGTAAAAACGGATTCAGCATGAAAATAATGATTTTCCCCCATAATAGTTCCACCCACCAATAGTCACCAACCCTCGATAAGTATAACTAATACAACAAAATAGATGAAACAGCAGACTCACTTAAATAGATTTTTCTCGCCCAACTCTAACTGTAGCTCACGTGCAAGTTCCAGAGCCACTTTCGCTCCTGTTTGAAAGTTGTTGCCAGTTTCTGTATCGCACCTTCATCCCCATCCGGGAGCGTGGTCTCACATAGCGATAGAGGTTGATGCAGGACAAACTCTATAATCCAAATTATTAATGACTGTTGTTACGCTGCGTAGGTTAGAATTCATGTGTATTAAGTACATTAGTCACTCTTGCTTACAAATACATATAACGCATCGTCAAAATAACCTTCTTTTCGAAAATAATCCACGATACTGTTTTTGAAACACTTTTTACGTAATGAATATCGTCGACAAGAATCAATTAATTCGAGCGATTGGAACAACGATAGTTTTACGGGATTCAAGAATACAAATGCAGTTGAAATAACTTTCTTCAGCTGAAATATTGCAGTCCAATTTCTTCTGAACAGGATCTAATGATTCAAAATTGAATCGTTTCTATAAGAAACCTGTCAAACGTCAAAATCTAAAAAAAAAAGTGTTAGCGGAGGAATATAGTTCCATCAGGATAGACACATCGTTTAGAATACTCATTTACCAATGCTTTAATATTAAAAAATATTTTTGAAATAGAAAAACCGTCACTTTTTCCCAGTTTTCTCGAAATGAGGAATTTGGTGTTTTTCAGGTTTCTGAAATGAGCGATTCAATTCCGATCACGCACTTTGAATTTTCCCATTATGGCCGGGCTTGTGGCAGTTTCTACCAGTGTGCGCCGTCGCCCCGTTCCAGCGCTCGTAGGGCAGCGACAGCGGCGATCGGGCGTGCGGGCCTCGCAACTCCCCCTCCCCCTCCACCCACAGCACGACGTTCCCGGCGGCGGCGACGGCGGTGCGGGCCGACCTCCACTATCAGGCTCAGAAGCGATTATCCCGCTGTGAAATTTTCAACGGCGTAAGCCTCAAACGATGAGGGAGCACTTTAAATAAATATTCGCAGCCCTCGAGGGGCGACGGCAGAGAGGAGCGGCGAGACCGGAGGGAGTTGCGGGACGGGAGGGGACGGGGTAGGGTAGAGAAGGGTAAGCCGGGCGGGCAGGGCGGGTGGAGCGGGATAACGCGAGAACACCGTGATGAAGAGAGGAAGTGATGAGAACGGAATGGAGCGGACTACTCTAGGTGTGGGTGTGGGTCAAGGCAGACCGGTGAGTGAATGGAGAAAAGAGGAAAGATCGTGGCCAATCGCAAAAGGGTGAGGTAAAGCGGAGGTTGTCGAAACGGAAGAGAAGGGAAGGGCAGTGGGTGTGAGTGAAAGTGGGTGAGTAGAAAGTGGGGAGGGCGAAGGCTGTGGTTGAGAGGGGAAGCGGGCAGTGAGAGGGGAGGGCAGAGCGGGCAGGGCGGGGAGGCAGAGCGGGAGGGGCAGAGCGGGAGGGGCAGAGCAGGGGCAGGGCGGGAGCGGGGCAGGGCGGGAGCGGGGCAGAGCGGGAGCGGGCAGAGCAGGAGCAGGGGCAGAGCGGAGCAGGGGCAGGGCAGGGAGCAGGGGCAGGGCGGGAGCGGGCAGGGCGGAGCGAGGGCAGGGCAGGAGCAGGGCAGGGCAGGAGCGGGCAGGGCGGGAGCGGGGCAGGGCGGGAGCGGGGCAGGGCGGGAGCGGGGCAGGGCGGGAGCGGGGCAGGGCGGGAGCGGGGCAGAGCGGGAGCGGGGCAGGGCGGGAGCGGGGCGGGAGCGGGCGGCAGCGGAGCAAGGCGAAGCGTGTTGGGTCGACGCAATGTCCGCGAAAGAGGTGAAGCCTGAAAGCAGCCTGCAACCCTCGTATCCACGACTTACGCGGCCCGGACGGCAGCTCGCCGTCCCGCTCTCCCCGCCCGCCCGCCCCGCCCCGCCCCGCCCGCCCGCCCCCCGCCCGCCCGCCCGCCCCGCCCGCCCCGCCCCCTCCGCTGCGCTGACAAACGTTAGGGCTTTGACTGCGCTCGCCTCGCTGGGCCCCTGGGCAGCGAAGGGCAACGCCAAGGGTTACGCCAAGGGCCCGCCCCTCCCCTCCCCCCCCTCTCCACGCCGCAGCCGACGCTCGACGGGGCACAGACAAATGAAAATCAACACCCAGTGTTTGTCGAAACAGGGCCAAGGTGGACACAATCGCTATTAGAGTGGGTTCGCACGGGCACTGGCTTTTTGCTCGGCTGATCTACTGCTTACTTTCCACTTTGTGGAGCTCTGGCGGACAAGGATATTTCATGGAAGACCTGTTCCCATTGGCGGTGGATTGAATTCATGTACTCCCTCACTTGACTGATATTTGTCTTACGTTCCTGCTCATGCTTGCTTTTTAATGGTTGGTGCCACAATGAGTAAACAAGACTATTTTAAATATGAGGTTTGTTATTATTAATTACCTACATGCCATTGTCTGCGCACAACAATGTCATTAATTTTGATATCTTCAGTAATTTTGATCATTGTTGCCACGAGAAGATATTATCTAATCCCGTACTATACAATTACTAAACAATTACACTAGATTATAAATCAATTTGAAGTTTTCTTGAGAGTTCCGATCATCCTAAGATACCTCTTCTAAACTTAGTAAATACTTTTTCCATTTGTATTACAATATTTTGGTACTCATTTTTATTATAATGCAAAAATGCCTGTCGACGTTTCGACAGAACTATTGCAACACACAATCAACGACACTTCTTTCCCAGGATTGCTTCTAATATGCACACACAACATGTATGTCCGAGACAGGTTTTAGTTTTGCCTTCAATTTGACGAGTTTCTCTTGTCTTTCAATTTGTTTGTTGTTTTTTTTATTCTTGCCAGTGTTTTTGACCTCGCTTGGCAACTAAAAATCACGTGTACGCGTTAGAGAACCTTAAGGTACAGACAAGGTAATCGGCTTAAACTGGCACATACAGGTGCCCCAAACCAAGCAGAAAAAGCATACAAACATGTTTAGAATAGCAATACGAACATTTAATGTCACGACGGTTTTGTCGTCAGCCGATTTCTTTACGTGATATATCTAATGTTTGTAACACACATTTCGAAATCTTTACGTGGTTGTCACTTCTACGTAAATGCCTTTTCTGGTGTTTTTCTTCAAATTGTCCAAAACAACCTTTGACTGGCCTGGACGTATCTGCCTTTACCCCGGCAGACCCTGCCTTTGACCGGTCGGAAGACGCGTATCTGCATTTTCCCTGAAGGATCACGAGTTCGAATCTCGCACGGGACGTGGATGTTCGTGTGTGTCCTTTACTCCCAAAGTTACTTACAGTGGTTGCTATTTGATCTTAGTAGTTGAAAGGCGACCTTCATTCAGTAAAATAAAACAAATCTTTCAAGTAATTATTACATTTACATTACAGGAATAAAACATGGAAACAGTGAATTAAAATTATAATAAACTATGGTACCAAAATAATTTTCAATATCTACATTAAAAAAAGTTTTATTAAAAAATGTAAAGACGCAACACTATTGAAAAGCAAATGTTGTTCTTTGAGTGGTGTTGGAAATCCTTTAAATATGTGAAATAATATTTCTTCATAATCCGAGACCTCCATTATCCATGCTTTAAAATTAATAAATTACTCCCAAGATAATGGGGGTTTGGCCTTGTGGACAAAAGAGAACCATCGAAAATATATTTCTTCTGATTTATAAACCTTTAATTTCTTATTCTTTGTTTCTTTTAATTATAATAGTTACATAACTATTAGTAATAAACTATTAAAATATGGTGAGCAATACGTACGCTTAAGTTAATAATGAAAAGGATGTTTGGCGTTAAGAAACGACGAGCATTTCTTTCCCTTTATGAAATATTAAAGATCAAAAATACAGGCATTGCCATTTTATATCAGGGCTTCCCAAACTGTTTCTTTCAATGTCTCCTTTAAAAGAATAGTTTGTTTCACTTTGGATGTTTCTTAAACACAATACAAAGAATTGAGCGTAAAAGATTTGAGATAACAATGTCGTGAATAGGTATTTTTGTAAATATATTTCCAATAATTGGAGATACCCCCGCTTTTGGTAGCTGAGTTTTTAATACTGTTTTGATTGATTGACGATTTTTGGTGCGTCTACTAAGGTCATTAGTTGGTAATTCCAGTGCATGCATTTACTCGGGAGGTGGCGGTGATTTTGCCCCATGGGATGGCGAGATCAACGTCACTGGAGCTCACCTGACGTCAACTAGCGGGATTGTCCGCAAGAGGTATCCCCAACCAGGTATCCCCCACCTGCGGGCCAATGCCGCATCCGGGACAAGCTCTAAGCTCCCGACATATTTCCCGAAATGAGTAGTGCACTGCATGCAAGCAAAGGATGAAGATAAGTCAAGGAAAAGGAAGGAAAAATCGCGCGCGGTCTGTGGCCGTTTGTTAGGGTACTGCTCCGGCACTCACCTGGTATTGATGGGAGAAACCACGAACAACTACCGATCAGAGCAGCCGGCCGCTAGAATTCTTCTCGAGACAGCGACTGAATTGAAGACAGACAGACAGACTCCTCGAGACAGCGACTGTGTCGAAGATCCGGCCGCTCGGGACCTATAACCTCCCAGTCAGAAGCATTGCAGTGAAATTGGTTGATGCCCTGAGCCACCTCTTCCTGTTGTAGTTGTGGAAAGCTTACGTAATTCACTAGGTTGAGAAATTTTAATGAACTGGACTTGGAAGTGGTGTAACTGGAAGAGATATGAAGTACATATTGCGGAGTATGTTTTCGTGCGCGATAGGGTAACTTAGTGAGTTCATAGCCATAAATTCTGGACTTCTCTACTGTTGGGAGATATTTGGTTGGGGGGGAGGGAAGCCTGCTAGCCGACGGTAGGTCGGTACAGGATCTCGCCATCCAGCAAGTGAAAACCACCGCCCCCACGCGAAAAATGAACTACACTTACGGTACTAATGACTTCAGTAGTTTACGCGCCCGGAATCACTAACAACCAACCAACTGAGAGTTCTATAAACATCCTAATGATTAACAAGAAATATAAAAGATGAACGAATTTGTAATTTCCATATTATTAATGCTTTGTAGCTTTATACTAGAAAACAATTAATTATCAAGTACATTAATATTTTTTTGTAATGGACGGGATCTTGAATACGTACTGGAGAGAAACCGGTTCATATTCGGCTGTTGATCCTTAGTCGATCAATTAATCTTTGCTGATCTCCTTTAAAATTATATCAACCCCAAGGGTCTATGTCAACCCCGTTCGGAACGCCTGATGCCTTATTTTACGTGGCGTGCCTCAGGCTATCGTGTCTGCTCTTCCGTCTTAATACGCAAATTCTGCTACTCTATTGCTAACAAGCGGCGAAATGAGAGCTACTTGAGCGACGAAACAAAGGGATTAGAATTTAGTACACAAGTTCAGGATATTTTACATGCGGTAAATCTATAACATGACGCAACCGCTTCTTACTCCCCTTCCGAAGGAAGTTCGTTACACCACTGAAGTTACCAC
Source organism: Teleogryllus oceanicus (assembly GCA_964035755.1). NCBI lineage: Eukaryota > Metazoa > Arthropoda > Insecta > Orthoptera > Gryllidae > Teleogryllus > Teleogryllus oceanicus. The sequence goes on along the minus strand of CAXIVR010000011.1, from coordinate 18,165,321 downwards.
TTTTTGTATTTTTCGTAAATAACATTTCCATTACATTTTTGAAGTGATTATTTATTTAGTACCACAATACAGTTCTGAACTTCAAATCTCATACGTTATTCTTCAAACTTAATAATAATAATAATAATAATAATAATAATAATAATAATAATAATAAAATTCAAAGATTTTCAAAAATTCAAAGATTTCAGTGAAAAAAGACAGATACCATTTTAAGCCTTCTATTTTTTTATAAATTACCTTTACTTCAATCAAACAACGCAAGAAATCTCGTATTTTAAAAAATTAAACATTTAATGACCATTTAAAAATTTAATTATTTATAGGAATTAAGTACTCTTTTAGTAGAGATTTTGTAAAAAGGAAACTCTGTACTATCAGCATTTTACTTTTGCAATTTTCGAAAATGCAGTGTTCACCGAAAATAATACTTGTGCAATTTTAACGTATTTTGTTCCATATTCGACAAAAATTGGAGCCGTTTTTGGGAAAATAATTGTTAAATTATTGTCTATATTTCGTGTTAAATTAGTGAACACTACTCATATTTCCGGAAATTTGATATGATTTTATGATATTATGATTTATATGATATTATTTTTTAATAGAAACTTTCACTGAGGAAAAATCTCAATCTTCAATATTATAGTTGTAGGAAAATGCAGAAAACGTTATTAACTTAAGTAGTTTTCAAAAATTTAGTTCAATGGAAGTGAAATCTGCACCCTTTCTCTACCTGGCGAAAAAATCAACAAAATATTAAAAACATTATTGTGAAAATTTTAATTTCTTAAAATCTTCGTGTAAAGTAAACTCAAAAGTGAAAACATCGGCTTTAAGCACGTGAGGCCTCTATTTCGAGATATAAATCTTGCAATTTGCTCTATATATTTGATGAAGGACAACGGCCTTTAAATGTCAATAGTTGACTTTCATTTGGAAGGAGGTAATTACAAAAAATCTTAGTGTAAAAGCCCATCATTCGGATATTATTTGCCAACTTCCGGAAATCAAACTAATTATTTTTGTTACAAGAGTGAAACGTGTATTATGAAAATAAAAGAGTTATGACATGTAAAGCCGATTATTTCATCACATTGCATGTTACTCTTCCCAAACTTGCTGACAAGTAAATTGTAGGTAGGCTTGCTTCACTATCGCTGCAGTAAAATTTGTAGAATTGAATTTATTGCACTATTCTGAAGCAAGCAACTTGTAGCATGCATGAATTTTTTTTTTCGTGCTGCAAGGTAAAACTCGCTCATTTCCACTGAACGTTTTGTAAGTGTGTTTACGTCGTCCGGATTTTAGTAATTAATGCTAGAATAATCACCACCGAGTCAGGTGAAGTATTTGTTTGTTTTCTTAAACTACGTTTCTTTCCACTCAAAAATAAAGAAAACATGACAGAATGCGTTCATAACCTACTACAGAGATAGAGAACCGTATTAAAAAAGGAATAAATTTTACTAAAATAGCACCGAAATGAGTTCTTTAACGTTTATTCCACAGCTTGGAATCGAGTAAAATGTGAGTAGCTGTTTGTCTAACCATGTAAATGGCTGTCAACAATTCACGAAGACTTATCCTGGAACGACTTTTTGAATAATATACTTGTAATGATTATAATTAATATATTAAAAAGAAAATTTGAAGATTTTTTTGAATAAACAAATGGTTTAATTGGATGCCATTATTTAATTTCTTAGTTTAAAATGAATCATCGTTTTATGTCGTATATTTATCAGTTTCATCTCATTTTGGCTCATATTAAAAAGATTCATATTCAGTGTTGAAATCCATCAGTTGCTTTGTGAATTCCGTAGTAAAGAGCCACCTAGTACGAAAAAGGTCGTCCTTCCAGTGTTCTGTGTCTCTTGCGTCGGCTTGTCGAGTTATTCCACAAACACGCAGTGTAGCCGGTATCAGATTGCACTTCAGCCGCCATAGGCCGTCGCCTGCAGGGTCAGCGCGCTAGCTCTGCACCTGCGTGCTGCGGGCAGTCGACGGCAGGCGCCACCACCTCGCCACTGCCCACCTCTCCCATTGCCGCCTACGCTGCCGCTCCCTCCAACCCCTCCTCCATCAACCCCGCCTCCATCATATCCCCGCCAACCTTGATTGATTGATTTTTTCGTGTTTCCGGGAGCGTCAACTGCTTCCGTCATTAGCCCCGACAGTGTAGTGCATGTTTTTGCCTGTTGCAGTATACTTGTCTGAATAGTTATGGTGGAAAGGTAAAAATTGGCAATATACACGCAAAAATCATTACACATCATCCTATTAAATAATATTATATATATTTTCTTCCAATTATTTTTGCATGTTATAAAGAAGTATATATTTTAGCTTTTTCACAAAAATATTTAGAAAGTTTTGGTCTTTTTTCTATTTTACATGATTCACACTTTCTTTTTCATTTTCATTGAGACGTCTCCTGCGCATCTTTCTCGTTGGTAAGATTGATTGATTGATTTATTCATGTTTACAGACGCGTCAACTGCTCTGGTCATTAGTCCCGTTAGTGTGGTGCATGTTGTCTTTTCGGGAGATGGCGATGATCTTCCCCCGCTGGATGGCGAGATCCGACACTGACCTACCGTCGGCTAGTAGGGTTTCCCCCTAACCAGGACTCTCCCACCAGCGGGGCACCGCCCCAGTCGGGACAAGCTCTAAGCTCTCGACCGGTCTCCCGGAATATGTGGTAGTGTGGTACATGTTAGTGTAAGTGTGTGTGTGTGTGTGTGTGTGTGTGTGTAAGAGGAGAGGATGGGACAAGGAACAGAAAGGACAGATCGCGCGCGGTCCGTGGCCCGTTTGGTAGGGTACTGCTCCGGCATTCGCCTGGCGTTGATCGGAGAAACCACGAAAAACTACCGATCAGAGCAGCCGGCCGCTAGAATTCTCCTCCAGACAGCGACACTGAGCTACCGCTACCAATACCCACGTCGCCTTCCCCCCGCGCCACCTCCCTTGTCAACCCCACCCCAAGAACCCCAGCCCCACATACCCCACCCCCGTCAATCCCACGCCAACCCCCGTGCCACCCCTCCACAGATCGTCGCCTCGCGCCCCCTCCGACAGACCCCCCAACCCCCCCTCCCAAACCCGATCACACCATCCCCCACGCCGCCCCGCCCGCTGCCGCCGCAACCATAACCGCCACGCCCCCGCGCAGTCAGCGCCCTTCGCGAGCCGTCGCAGCCGCCGCTTTCATTTCCGCCGCCCTCCGCCGCCTGGCGCGCTGCCGGAAGCGCGACCCGGGAGTCAAACCGACGGGCCGCCGCGCCGCCGCCAGCTCGAAATATCCGCTTGCAAAGTCGAGTGTAAATAATGCGCGCCGCGGAGCGGGCCGGCCGGGGATCGAACACGCGACCCGCCCCCTCGACGCCCGCGCCACGCCCCTGACGTGGGAGCCCCTACCGCGCTGGGCAAACGGGTGGACAGCGGACACGTGGTAATAGAAGATAGGGAAGGATGGTGGGAAACGGCAGGGCAAGAGATGTCGTGCAAGTGTATGGGATAGGAAGTAGAGTGAGAGAGAATGAGACATACAGAAAGAGTAACAGATAATGACAGAAAATGAGTGAAAGGGAGTGAAAAAAGTGAGATGAATTGATAAAAGGAGGGGGAAGTGAGAGGGAATGATATGATGAAAGGGACTCTTAATGGACGAATTAAAATAAAAGGGGGCGATAAAGTATTAAAGAGTGAGTGAAGGGGTTAATAAAACTGAGAGAGTGGAAGGGAGTGGGAATGATAGTAAGAGAGAGAATGAAAGTATGAGAGGGGTGTATGACAGGAGGAAGCCGGCGAGGTGGGGTAAGCACGGGCGAGGTACCACGAGATGAGACAAGGTGGGACGGAAGAAACGAAACAGAACAAAGCAAAGTATTCTGGCGTGAGGTAGAGGGAGATAGGCCAAGGAGATGCGTGGTGGAGAGGTGAGATTAGAGAGGATAAGGTGGGAGGAGATGCGATGATGAGAGGCGAAGAAGGGGGATTTAGGAAGCTATGAAACGCAATAGAACCAGATGGGACGAAGGCGTAATGAATGAATGAATGAAAGAATGAGTCTAATGTGTCTCTTAAAGGGCAAAGACCTCCTGCAAAAGAAGGAAGCTGTGGTCGGGGACGGGGGCGGGCGGGGACGGAATGGGGACGGAATGGGGACGGGTGGGGACGGAATGGGGACGGGTGGGGACGGGTGGGGACGGGTGGGGACGGGTGGGGACGGGTGGGGACGGGTGGGGACGGGGTGGGGACGGGGGGGGACGGGTGGGGACGGGGGGGGACGGGTGGGGACGGGGGGGACGGGGGGGGACGGGGGGGGACGGGTGGGGACGGGGTGGGGACGGGTGGGGACGGGTGGGGACGGGTGGGGACGGGGTGGGGACGGGTGGGGACGGGTGGGGACGGGGTGGGGACGGGTGGGGACGGGGTGGGGACGGGGTGGGGATGGGGTGGGACGGGTGGGGACGGGGTGGGGACGGGGGGCGTAAACGGGGCGGGTGCCATGCACAGGTCGAAGGTGAGGGCAGCGGCGCGCACCGGCGAGTGATTCGCCATCGATCCTCGCCCTGTGCACGCGCTCAGGCCCTCCGCCCCGGCCCCGCCGCCGAGCGACCGCGGGGCGACGGCGGGGTCACAACGGGAGGGGGCGTGGTCTTCCGCCATCGGCGCCGCCCGCACCACGGTGGCTGATGCCTTTGGAGTACGTCGCTTTTGCCATTTCAGCGCATTTACCCAAACATTTATTTTGTGGAAGCTTGTGGCAATATTAATATTCGCCATCCGCTGCCCTCAATATTAAACCAGATTTACAAGTAACTCCAAATTTAATAATAATAATAATAATAATAATAATAATAATAATAATTATTATTATTATTATTATTATTATATACAAATAAGAAATATATATTGCTCTCTAAATCAGTCAATTATCGTGTATTCTGTTCTAAAGATCCATCTACAACATACTTATTTGCAAAATCATGAAGTACAAACCTGAAATCATGCCTCGTGTACTTTAAGAAGATAATTTCGAAGGCCTTATTTATCTTGGTCTCTATCTTTTCCGGGAAAGTGAGAAATATGATTTTTTTTTGTAATTTCTTGCATACTTATTATTTGTTGCACAGTACATACAAAATAGTACTCATGAAATAAAGAAAGTTATGCAATGTTGCAGAAAATAAGTTTCAATATTTTACGAAAATACAGATTTTGGAATTATTGATACCGATAATGTTCGTTTTTTCTCTTAAAACTTCCGTCAGACATTTCTTTCATGTGACCGTCCGTGATCATTTGCGCGTCAAGTAAACAGAGTATTTTTCCAAAATTAATATACCTCAATCAATCTGGCCGGACTCTAAAACCTATGAATTTAAAACGAATCTTTGAATTTTGGGAGTATTGGTATTGGAAAGCCTCTGGGGCATTTTCAAAAATTTCCAAATTTCTTCAATTTTTTAATGTAATTTTCTAGTAAGAATGGAGCGAATTTTACTTGAAAGATGGCGTAGGTCTGATTTTCGTACATATACTTTTCAAAGTTGACCGTAGTCATTAATTGACGAGTCTCTATACTAGGTTCCACGTATTTGTTCGTTCTCTTCATCTACAAGCGGCTCCCACTGGCAAAGGAGGCTCAGGGAATCAACAGATTCGCTGAATTGCCTCTCACCGAGAGTTTCGTAGGGTTCAATCCCGACAACAGTAGGATTTTGGACACTAGCTAGACAGCTAGATCGAATGCAGCTGCGATCTGGAATAGAAATCGGGCAACCGTCTGCTAAGATTGGTAGTTTTCTATGGTTTCTCTGATCAACTCCAGAGGAATGCCGGAGCAGTGCCCTAACAAACGCACAATCTTTCCTTCTTCCTTGTACTATCCTCACCCCGTACATACTTGTACATACACTTACACTCACATGCACATGCACTACACTACCAGAAATGCCGGGAGACTAGTCGTGAGCTTGAAGCGTGTCCGGGCTTGTGCGGTGCGATGTTGATGGGAGATATCTGCGCCGGATCTCACCACACAGCAGGGGAAGATCATTGTCACCGCCCGTGATAAAAACATGCAATACACTTGGAGGACCAATGACCTTAGTAGTTCCTGGTCACATTCCATCTTTGCTTCAGTGGATATAAAAATGTATGAGCAAATTTGAAAAAAGATACTCAGAAGAGAAGAAAAGAGTGGTACATCATATATTGAACAATTCAAAGGCTTTCAAATCCCCAAACAAGTCAAACTTTTTATAATTTTCAACGTTTCCAGGCAGTATATTAATGGTGAAACTGCTTGAACATTTTGTGACGTGGATACGTAAGTACAAACAACATGAAATGTGTGCCAGCAAGTTCAAACATGGAAAATGGAGTTGGAGTTACGTGCACGAAAAATGCAATCAGGTACATCACTTAATGAAAGGATCGCGTGCCATATTTTTACACTAATAAACCTTTTATACAAAATATGTAAGTTTATGGCTCCCTCTCTCTTATACTCTGTATTATTCAAAAGGTATTCTTTGAACATTTTCAGAGTACCGTAACGAACGTTGCACATGTAATTAAAAGTATTCAAATGAGCGAATCTTCTCTCCCATCAAATTTGGTGTTTTTTCATGCAAACAATATTCCATTTGTAGTTTTGTTTGAGAGCGTTAGTTATTTAATAATGACTAATAAACTATTGTTATTATGAGAAATGACTTCCAGAATCTACCACTAATGAGCTAATTACTGTTGTTTATCTCCTTGAAAAGTATCACTTTTGTCTTATTACTTTTGTTGTATCGCCTCCTCGTAACAAGCATAATTTTCTAATGAGTACTAGAATTTAAAGAAGTATGTCCTACTTATGTGACGCGTTTTGTTCCTTCACAGAACTTCAATAAACATATGGGTTAACTGAAAATATTATTTTCGAGTTTCACTTAATTTGAGACAGTGATAATAAATTAAATACGATTTTCGTAATTAACACTATCCTTACTTTATATTGTACTAGTCATTCGTCACTTTAATCATGAAATTGTCTTCATAAATATCATTCAAAGTTCTGATATAAGTTCTGATATAAGTTCTGATATTTTAGTGAAACTCGACTGTCGCATTACAGTTTCTGAATTCATTAGTAAAATCGGAACACCGCCTGTTATTACTTATGAATACAAATTTTGTCATTGAAGTGTTACTAACTAGGCTGTATTTCTATGAATCGCCACAAACAGTTTACGGGATTAAAATTACCCTTCACTTTTAATATAATAATTTTGTAAATGATGTGCTTACTCATGCCCAGTGTCCTGCTCAAGAGACTTCTCGGGTGAGATCCTCCGAGACCATGTCGCGAGGTAAAGTGCACCTGTGCTATGGGTGCAATGAGGTGGGAACGGAAGTAGGTGGCACAGGTACGCACTGTCTGTAATTTTCACGAGACCGGACTGTATTTGGATGTGGAAAATATGTTCATAATACAAATATCTTATCTAGGACGTTACCAATGAAACGGACACTAAATTGACACTAAATTCCTGGGAGATAATCGTGGTGTGGTTTATATCATAGGCGATTGTCCATCCTCTGATCACCAATGTTTATAGGAATAAAAATAATAACCACTTGGAAAATTCCTTTTCAGATTTCTTCCGTGTTTTTGAGGTGTATTTTAGTGAATGAGTAAGACCGGACGACGCCTGGCGAGGACAAGCGACTCCAGGGGAATATCTAATGAGATCGTGCGAGACCTGATACGGCCTAATGAAGCCGAGCGACTTAGAAGGAGGTCGAAAGAGGACAAAAGACGCTGTGTTAGATCCATCCAGGGTGGGAAAGCCTGAGAGAGGTAAGGAGAATGATCGAGTGTCTGGGACAAGCTGAGAGAGGTTGGGAGAGGCTGAGAGAAATTAGAAGAGGCCGGGGGGTGACGCGTAAGACGCGATGAAGTCTGATGCGACCTGGTGAAGCCGAAAAACTTTAGAAGAGATCAGAGATCATGAGATCGATTGAATGTTAGTGAATCCGAGCGGGTGAACTAACAAGGTCACTTTTCCAGTAAGTATAGTGCATGTTTCCGGGAGGTGGCTGTAATCTGCCCCCACCGCTAGATGGCGATATTCGGCACCGACCTACTATCAACGAGCGGGATTTCCTCAACCAGGTATCTCCCACTAGCGGGACACCGTCCCAGCCGGGACAAGTTCTAAGCTCCCGACCGGTCTCCCGGCATGTGTGGTAGTGTAGAGTATGTGAGAGTCAGTGTGTGTGTGTGTAGGGGAGAGGATAGAACAAGGAAGAGGAAGGAAAGATCGCGCGTGGTCAGTTGCCTTTGTTAGGCTGCTGCTCCGGCATTTGCCTGATGTTGATCGGAGAAACCACGGGAAACTACCGATCAGAGCAGCCTATCGCTAGAATTCCCCTCCAGACTGACTGAATACGACCTAACTGACAAGCTAGAGTCAAAAATCCTACCACCGTCCGGACTCGAACCTAGGATTTCCGAGTTACAGGAACTGCAGTGATATCAGTTAATACCCTGAGTCATCTCTCCCGGTAGAAAAGACCGAATGTGGCTGAGTTATGCCCGGTGAGACCAGGAACGGCTTGGAGAGGTTCGGAGAAATCGCAAGACGTATGTGAGAGTCAGTGTGTGTGTGTGTAGGGGAGAGGATAGAACAAGGAAGAGGAAGGAAAGATCGCGCGTGGTCAGTTGCCTTTGTTAGGCTGCTGCTCCGGCATTTGCCTGATGTTGATCGGAGAAACCACGGGAAACTACCGATCAGAGCAGCCTATCGCTAGAATTCCCCTCCAGACTGACTGAATACGACCTAACTGACAAGCTAGAGTCAAAAATCCTACCACCGTCCGGACTCGAACCTAGGATTTCCGAGTTACAGGAACTGCAGTGATATCAGTTAATACCCTGAGTCATCTCTTCCGGTAGAAAAGACCGAATGTGGCTGAGTTATGCCCGGTGAGACCAGGAACGGCTTGGAGAGGTTCGGAGAAATCGCAAGACGCCGGGAGAAGCTGAGGGAGGCCGGGAGAGGCTGCGAGAAGCCGGGCGAGGCCGGCAAGGTGAGGCGAGGGTCTGTGAGTGCACCCGCAGCACGGCCGAGTAACGCGTCAGCGTCAACACATGCAGTCAGTAATTACCCGAGCGCCGACTGAATGCAGAGGTGGCCGAGCAAGGGGCGCCACGCGGCTTCTCTGCCACGGAGCACAGCACGCGCCCCCGCGGTGGTGGGGCAGAACGGGGAGGGGAGGGGCGGAGCGAGACGGAGCGGAGCGGAGCGAGACGGAGCGGAGAGCGGAGATCGAGACGGAGCGGAGAGCGGAGATCGAGACGGAGCGGAGAGCGGAGATCGAGACGGAGCGGAGAGCGGAGATCGAGACGGAGGGAGAGCGGAGATCGAGACGGAGCGGAGAGCGGAGATCGAGACGGAGCGGAGAGCGAGACGGAGAGCGAGCGGAGAGCGGAGATCGAGACGGAGCGGAGAGCGGAGATCGAGAGACGAGAGACGAGAGAGCGGAGATCGAGACGGAGAGCGGAGATCGAGACGGAGAGCGGAGATCGAGACGGAGAGCGGAGATCGAGACGGAGAGCGGAGATCGAGACGGAGAGCGGAGATCGAGACGGAGAGCGGAGATCGAGACGGAGAGCGGAGATCGAGACGGAGAGCGGAGATCGAGACAGGAGAAGCGGACGGAGAGCGAGGACGGAGAGCAGGACGGAGAGCAGGGACGGAGAGCGGGACGGAGAGCGGACGAAGCGGGACGGAGAGCGGGACGGAGAGCGGACGGAGGCGGACGGAGCGGACGGAGGAGGACGGAGAGCGGGACGGAGAGCGGACGAGAGCGGACGAGAGCAGGACGGAGAGCGGACGGACGGAGACGGACGATGCCCCAGGGCGGGAAGCCCCTGTTTGTACGCGACGCGGCGGCGCGGAGGAAGGGGCGGGGCAGGCGAGCGCTGGTGGTGAAAACAGGCGAAGTTGACGGTGCTTAGGAGCTGCTGCTTACAGTGGTGGTAGACGCAGCACACGGGTTGTGTTGACGATTCAGAGAAAACGCAAAACGTAATAAAGGCGACAGTGCCTCACGGGTATGCGAGTTTTGTAACGCTATGGACATTGCAAATGATAAAGGTTTATGACAAAACCGAAAATGCCACAGCATTATTTTGGTATTAAAATTGAAAAGAAATGTTCTATGTTATTCATGAATATGTATTTCAGAACAATCGTTGCTCTTGACTGCTGTTTTCACAAGTATCTCGTACCTTCTACTTGTTAAGCAAACTTTGAGCGTAACCCTAAGACGACAGTGAATTCAATATGGCTTTAACACAGAATGCGAGTCATAGATGTTTGGAGAAGTGATTGTACGTATCATAAAAGTTTAAAACCAACTACCAAGTGACCTTTATAAAAAAACAACTCAACCATTCTCATTTCAATTCTGGCCAGGAAAGACAAAAGCCATTGGGGCCTCATCGAGGAGCGCAGCGTTAGTCGCTGACATTTGCAATACGGGGGGCCACGCACCGCGCGAACCGTAGCGCCACGCGAACCGTAGCGCCACGCGAACCGTAGCGCCACGCGAACCGTAGCGCCACGCGAACCGTAGCGCCACGCGAACCGTAGCGCCACGCGAACCGTAGCGCCACGCGAACCGTAGCGCCACGCGAACCGTAGCGCCACGCGAACCGTAGCGCCACGCGAACCGTAGCGCCACGCGAAACGTAGCGCGCGCGTGCGACGCGAACCGTAGCGCCACGCGAACCGTAGCGCCACGCGAACGTAGCGCCACGCGAACGTAGCGCCACGCGAACCGGCGCGGGAAACCGTAGCGCCACGCGAACCGTAGCGCCACGCGAACGTAGCGCCACGCGAACCGTAGCGCCACGCGAAACGTAGCGCCACGCGAAACGTAGCGCCACGCGAAACGTAGCGCCACGCGAAACGTAGCGCCACGCGAAACGTAGCGCCACGCGAAACGTAGCGCCACGCGAAACGTAGCGCCACGCGAAACGTAGCGCCACGCGAAACGTAGCGCCACGCGAAACGTAGCGCCACGCGAAACGTAGCGCCACGCGAAACGTAGCGCCACGCGAAACGTAGCGCCACGCGAAACGTAGCGCCACGCGAAACGTAGCGCCACGCGAAACGTAGCGCCACGCGAAACGTAGCGCCACGCGAAACGTAGCAGCACGCGAAACGTAGCACCACGCGAAACGTAGCGCCACGCGAAACGTAGCGCCACGCGAAACGTAGCGACGCGAAACGTGGGCGAAACTGGGTGGTGCGAAACGATGCGTTTCAACACACTGACGCGAAATGGGAGATCACGAAACGGGGCGACGGAGAGTACGGGCGATCCAGGACGAATCTTCACACGGAGTGGAGGGTCGGCGACCTTGACGGGACCACGCGCGGGCTGCCATGGAGGGGGCGACGCAGCTTGTCGCGGGGCGGAGCGTGGTAGGTTAGAGTGGAGCAATCGCTCCGTCGCCGCCGTCAACGCACCACCCGCCCAGAGGTGCTTTGAAGTTACGCGGGGGAGGGAGGGGCGCCGGCGGCGGCAGCAGCAGGTTAATTAGAGCAAATATTAATAGGGGGTTCGCGGCGTTACGCGGGTCTCGATCGACGACCGTTGACGGCGCCCAACACCCCGCCCCCGCCTCCGCCCTCGCAGCCATGGCAGTCATTCGCGGCCTCCCGGGAGCGGCGAACGCCAGCTCCAAGAGCGCGCGGGCTAAAGGCAAACCTCAGAGTTCACTGGAATTGGACCGAGGTTCCCCGAACCATGAAGAATTGTCGTTCGAATTCCGTAGTTGAGTGAACAGTTTGCATCTTGAGTTCTGGCAATCCAAACACGACTATTCTATTTGAGTAATTATTGGTTATTCAGCGTAGTATCGAATGTTGGGAGCAACAACATTCCATCGCCATGTTGAGAGTTTTTTGTGCTAAGATGGCCAAATGTCTACAATTTAGATTTAAACCTCACGGTTTGCGAATATGTAGAAAAAAAACTTAAATTAAAACGTTTGAATCTCTGCACATCTCTCTTTCAACCCCAAATGCGGCGAATTTGATATGCTTGTGAAGAGACCGGAAGCAAATAACGTAAAAAACTACATAAATAATTCACGTAATACTTACCTGAAAAAGAAATGTGTCAGGCTATATATGGATGTATTATCTTAAGTAAACTATTGTAATGTTGATGCGTATTTCAACCGAGTTAGTATTAGAAATAGCAGTTTTCAAGAGACGAAAGGAAATAATCTTCTTCTTAGCTAAAGTTTTAAGCTTCCTTGGCTATTTACGAGATTTCTCTTGGTTCTTCGAGCTTCAACCAGTTGAAGTGCGTTACCTCAACATTCGTCCAATCTGGCGTGACCTTCTTCGTGGCATAAAAGTTAGAAGATGATCGTGCGATTTCCTTAACATCTTGACATTCATTATTGAAACACTATTACTTAACATTTTATGTGAAGTTTGCGACACCACTCATGCGCGCTATTTGCACCGAATTATTTGATTTATTGCGCGGTCGTGCTTGCAAGAATTACAGTATGTGATTATTGAAATCTAGTAAGTTAAGATATTTGTTAAAAATGTACTTTTATTCACTTGCTTTCATTCGGTACTTTCATTTCAGAAATTGAGTTATAGATCTAGACACTTATCTGATTTTCCCTAAATTTCAGCAATAGAAAACAACATATTTAGCATATGCTCGAAAATTTACGTTTCTTTGCTTTTAAATTGTGGTTCCCTCAACAATATAAACTGACGAGTATTAGCTGATCGATTATTACGCGATGGTTTTTTGTTGGTTTGTTTGTTATTTCGATTTAAAAACAAATCGAGGGTAATGGCTGATTGAGCGTGTTTACATTCATAGAGAAACTAACCTTTTGGTGTGACCACTTTTTCATTTTTAACTGATATTATTTAATTATTGTCCAAATAACTAAAATATATCATCACAAATATACACAAAACTTTCTGTGAAATTTATATCTTATCACTATTTGAATGTTGGTATACTAATGTATTCTAATAGTTAATCCACAATGATGAGACAAAGTAATTCTTTATTGATGAAAGAACATCAAGTAGACAGTGTAGTACTCTAAAATACTGGCTTGTTAAGAAAAACTTGTAAATAATTTGCATTATCCTTTTTAACAAATACACGACCCACAGACATTTCGAGTGTTTTCACCAATATAATTGGATAGACGTAAAATATGCTTCTTTACTTGTTACGACGGCAGTAATGCCCTATTGGAAATTTATTTAATACATTAGAAACACCTCTAAATGATTAAGTAGCCAAAACTTTACAATCTGTGAGAAAATTGTATTACCTTATTTTATGTAAGAATACGAGTGGAAATATCATTGCCGTTGCTTCCAAATTATCAAACTTTCTACAGCTCTCCAGATTGAAAGAGTTAGGGCGTTTGCAAAGTGAATCCTTTCAAAACACTTGACACGCCTGGCGTCGCAGAGCGACCGAAGTCGAGGGGCGAAACGTTTCTCAAATTCGGAGCGCGCGCGCGAAGCTGCGCCGAGACGCCCGCCGGCGAATCCCACGGGACACGCCCACCCGTCACCCGCTGCCGCCGACATTCGGACGTCCGCGTCACCCCGCTCTAACACAACCAGCTCCACGCACCCAGCGCCATTCGCCACACCGTAAACTGTCCCGTTCCGCTCATTCCCGTCTCGCGTTGCATCGAACCGTATAATTATAATAATAACAAATAAATAATAATAACAATAACAACAACAACAACAATAACAACAATAAAACAACAACAACAATAATAATAATAATAATAACAACAATAAATCCACCGGGAGCAATATCTTAGTGCATCAGCTGATGTCACTGCAGCGCCTCTGACCGGGAGGTCCTAGGTTCGAGTCCTGACGGTGGCAGGATATTCGACACTAGTTTTTCAGTTCAGGAGAATTCTAGCGGCCGGCTGCTCTGATCGGTAGTTTTCCGTGGTTTCTCCAATCAACACCAGGCGAATGCCGGAGCAGTACCCTACCAAACGGGCCACGGACCGCGCGCGATCTGTCCTTCCTCTTCCTTGTCCTATCCTCTCCCCTTTCACACACACTTACACTAACATGCACTACACTACAACATATTCCGGGAGACAGGTCGGGAGCTTAGAGCTTGTCCCGGCTGGGGCGGTGCCCCGCTGGTGGGAGAGTCCTGGTTAGGGGGAAACCCCACTAGCCGACGGTAGGTCGGCGACGGATCTCGCCATCCAGCGGGGGAAGATCACCGCCATCTCCCGAAAAAAGCATGCACTACACTAACGGGACTAATGACCAAAGCAGTTGACGCGCCCGGAAATACGAAAAAATCAATCAAAATAATAATAAATCCGATGGTCGAGATCATTAAGGCTGTAGTGCGGTAGTCTCGAACCAAAGGATTGCGGGTTCGAGACTCGCCTCGTGCTTGTTTGTGTTGTGAATGTGTCTGAATGTTTGTGTATATCTACTATTTCTTCATCTATCATCGTAACTTCACCCCGTTGCAGTCTGAGCCCTGAGAGAATGCACTATCTTGTGGCTCAATGAAGAACGATTCGTAGGAAATAATAATAATAATAATAATAATAATAATAATAATAATAATAATAATAATAATAATAATAATAATTGCCGTCGTGTAAAACAAAGTTAAAATATTTTACCTTCTCACAGTTCCGATCTCCCGGAATATGGAAGCCATTGCTACACATCTTTCTTCGCTCACCCACGTAAATTCAACGTTGCGCATCTCTGCATTACCCATTCTCATCCACCCATGTGCAATCTCACCATCCACTCCACTCCTCACCAATCTCTCCACCCATCTGCCATCCCCGCGCAGTTCAATGTCGTCTCATGCGGTGCACACTACACCCCTCCTCGTGCCACCGCCCCTTTCTCGTCCTGCGCCCTATCTTTGCATCGATTTCTTTCCATTTCCAAGCACCCCTGAACCCCAACTCCCTTTACCCCCCCTTTCCCCCTGCCCATCCCAACCCAAACCAGCCCTGCCCATCCCAGCTCATCGCATCCAAATCCTGCCCATCCCATTCCAGCTCATCGCATCCCAGTTCCGTCCAACCAACACAAACCAGCCCTACCCATCACAGAGTCCGGCCCATTCCAACGCAAACCAGCCCTGCCTATCCTGATCCAGGTCATCGCATCCCAGTCTCGTCCATCCCAACCCAAACCAGCCCTGCCCATCCCAGCTCATCGCATCCAAATCCTGCCCATCCCATTCCAGCTCATCGCATCCCAGTTCCGTCCAACCAACACAAACCAGCCCTACCCATCACAGAGTCCGGCCCATTCCAACGCAAACCAGCCCTGCCTATCCTGTCCAGGTCATCGCATCCCAGTCCGTCCATCCCAACCCAAACCGCCCTGCCCATCCCCATCCAAATCCTGCCCATCCCATTCCAGCTCATCGCATCCCAGTTCCGTCCAACCAACACAAACCAGCCCTACCCATCACAGAGTCCGGCCC
The DNA here is from genome assembly GCA_964035755.1 of Teleogryllus oceanicus. Taxonomy (NCBI): domain Eukaryota; kingdom Metazoa; phylum Arthropoda; class Insecta; order Orthoptera; family Gryllidae; genus Teleogryllus; species Teleogryllus oceanicus. Next base: position 18,149,736 of record CAXIVR010000011.1, on the reverse strand, counting down.
ATTCCAACGCAAACCAGCCCTGCCTATCCTGATCCAGGTCATCGCATCCCAGTCTCGTCCATCCCAACCCAAACCAGCCCTGCCCATCCCAGCTTATCGCATCCAAATCCTGCCCATCCCATCCCAGCTCATCACACCCCAGTTCCGTCCAACCAACACAAACCAGCCCTACCCATCACAGAGTCCGGCCCATCCCAACACAAACCATCCCTCCTCATTCCATTCCATTCCAGCTCATCTTATCTCAGCATTGCCCATTCCTGCACGGGCCTTCCTCGCCCCACCCACATCACCGCCTCAAGGCGCTTCGCACCGCACCGCACCGCACCTCCCCGTGCCGTCCCCGCGCCTCGCTCGCTCCCCCACCCTCCCCCGCACAGCTCCGGGCGGCGGCGGCGGCGACAGCGAAGTTTTCGCCCACAGTCCGAAAGCGGCGACCGCAGCGCAGGGCCTTCTGGGGCCGGCGGGCGCGAGGCGGCGGGGGCGGGGAAGGGGGCGGTGGGGGCGGCTGCTTCGAGGAAGCGAACGAGCGCCGCCCTCCCTCCCCCTCCCTCCCCCACCCCTTCCACTCACCCTGCCCGCGCGCGCGCGCACCGGAAGTTAGTTTGCGAGTTCGGCAAACAGCCCGCGGCGCGGCGCTGGCGTCGCGAAGCGCCCGGCCCGGGAAGGGGGCGCAGGGATGGGGATACTCGCGGGTCGCGGAGCGCTCACACAATGGTGTTCGCTTTTGTGTGTTTATCCCGCCCTGGGACCCGCGACGACGCCGGGCGCCTGCAAGTGGCGAAAGTACTCGATTCGCGATGCAATATCTTCGTTCCAATGTAAATTTTGTTCCTTCGCGCTCGCTGTAATTGAATCCCATAAGGAGGTCCCACCCCCTACGGTTAAGAACTCCTCGCCCTAAATATGGACTAAGTGAGATTCAAACATGCGTGCTCTTGACTCATCGCATCATATGGTATCCTCATGTTAATATCGGCATTCAATATAGTTAACCCAAGAAAATCATGTTGAGTACTGAACACTTAAAAAATTATACAAATTTGATGATTGGGAAAGAGGGTTATCCCCTCTAGGAGAAACTCGTAGACGATGTTCATGAAAGTGTTATTTACTACAGAAAACTAGCAGCAACACAAAATCTTTATTACCTGAATTATATTACATATCAGTAAGTGTACGTTTTCCAGAGGCCTTCTCCTAGCACTCTTCTGGATCGAGCAGAAATTAGAAAAGACGTGCCAATTGTTGTGTCGGATCTCATCGGGTTAAGTTAGATAACACTTTCATTCCCAAATTATTTATTATGAGGAAACAATAAACTCAAGGAAATAAATCGATAAAGAGGAACACTAAAAGACATGAAAAGAAGCTTTCAACATTTCTCCATATTAGTTTAATTTTTATGAAATTTTGTAATAAGAATACATTGGGCTCATAAGGAACTCAGTACATTATCATTTACGAAATTTAAATGCAACAAAAAGACGGACTTTTCTGCTCTGTCAACTACGAAACAGTTGTTTGGATTTATAATAAATACTTCCACAAACATTTTAAACGTTTAATCCTTGATAATTCTCCTGCGCAATTCTACAATAAACTTTCTTTAACTTTTACAATGACAAGATATGTTCCAAGGGCTTCCGGTGGAGCTGTACGTAAGGTGTTACTTTTTGTGTTAACAAAAGGCGGGCAATAAAATTTATTCCAGACATAATTCCATTTTACTTTCTTGTACACCTACGTATATATGGAGGAATAAACGTAGTATAGAGGAAATTATGTAATTATGCAGAAAATCTATTTCGATATTTGAACGGAAATAAACGTTTTCGTGTTCTCTGATACCGGATTTTTGTCTTTCTTTTCATAACGTCCGTTTGCCTGACTCTCCGTCTCTCTGTTTGAATGAGATCACTAGCACCTACACTATACGTAAGCTCTTTTTTCCAAAATGATTATTGCAGGGTCGATCTAGTCCGACTTAAACCTCCGCTATATTTAAAAACATTCTTTAAATTTTGAATGTAATTGCATGAAGCCTATGGGACATTTTCAAAAGTTTCACAAACACGGCTCTAAATTTTCTCTGTAACTTTTGGTAGGGATAGTTCTAAATACACTGTATATGACGACATTAACTCCATTTCCCTTCTTTTTTAAAAAAAAATACACGAACATGTTTTTCGATCTGTCTCTCTCATCGATAATATTTACATTATCCGCGGTTTGTGTACATTATTTGTGTACAAATTATGTAGTTTTCTATTGTTCATTTAGAAAAACTCAATATTTTTATACGGCATCTGTACAGAACTCAACTAATTCAATTACTGTTTTAATGTCGAAAGGCAACTTCAGCAAAACAGTTTACTAATGTGTTTGCTATGACGATTAAGATTACTCACGCTACTGAAACAAACATAGATTCACGTCTTTCAAACACCTGGCAAGAGAATAAGGAAAGAAATGTCAAAACCTTCCACTAATTAATTCGTCATGCATTTAAGATTTAAATTAAGTTCCCAATACGACGAGAAAATTGAAATACTGACAAGACATGTTTTACTGGACACAAAACCATCAATGGTATGATCTCACATGTCTAATGCATGTTCAAAACCTGTTCTCTGTTCTTTCAAAAACACACTGCTGTATATGGAAGGTCATTAAAACAACCGATAGGAGAAAATCCGAAACGTATTTCCGGTAGCTGAAATCCCGGCGGCTAGAGTAGCACCACCGCAGACAGTCGACTTTTTTAGTGAGCGCTACATTATTGGTGAGGATGAGCGGCGCGGCTACGGAGGGTCTTTGAAGAGCCCCCGGCCTCGCGTACGAGCGCATGAGCTCCGCGCCGGTGCGCACAGGCAGCACGCGAGGGCCAGCGCCCGCCCACCCGGCGTCATACATACGGGAGCAGCGGCGCAGGGCCACGCCCCCAACACCGCCCGCGCCCGGCCCAGACTGCCGCTATTCTGGCCGCCCCCCCCTGCACGAGCTCCGCCCCGCCCACCCACGCACTCCGGGCCTCTGCCCCGCGCCTCCGCCCCACCCCGCGACGCGACCCCGCCCCCGCCCCGCTCCGCACCTCCGCCCCGCCCAGCTCCGCAAGTCCACCCCCCGCCCCCACCCCGCCCAGCCCCCCTCGCCCCAGCCCTGCACCTACGCCCAGCCCCGCATCACCACCCAGCCCCGCATCACCACCCAGCCCCACATCGACCTCGTCTCCGCGGCATTGCCTTCCCCACTCCCCGTCTCCACTCCGCTCCGCCCTGTCTACTTTGCTCTTGTTTTCCCTACATGCTTCGAAGGCCCCCCCCCCCGGCCTTTACCCGTACAACAACTGTTCCCTTTCTTAAACCCCCTTTCTGGCCCCTTTATCATTTCCAATCAGCACCGTTTAGCTAACAACCACGGTTCCCGACCCGGACATCGTGTTGCTTCAGTCTCCGCTTTGCCTATGACCCTGTTGCTCTCCCAAACTCTCTCCACCACAGACCCCCTCAACACCACAGACCCCCTCTCCACCACAGAACCCCTCTCCACCGCAGAACCCCTCTCCACCACCCCCCCCAGCTCCCCCTCCTGTCACCACCCCAAAGCCCCAGTCTTCCCATCAAGGCTCATATTAACGGTCGCCTCCCCTGCCACTTCCGGCTGCAACTTCCATCCCCTCCTGCGACCTACACGGGTCTCGTCCCGCCGCCGCCGCCCGCCGGATTAGAGCAGCGACCCCGTGCGGCGACGCGCTACTACAGTCGCAGATTTCATTTATCGCGATAAATATTTAGAAGTGCAGATCGGCGGGCAGTCGCGTCCGGGGCGGCCCCCATTACTATTTCACGGCGCTGCCGCCCAGCGCCCGCTGGCCCGGCGGCCGCGCCCGCGCGCCGCCTAAGTACATTTGCATCCCGAAATTAAATTTATTTTCGTTTCCATTCCGTGACGGGCGTCCGCCATAGCGCCGACGTCGGGGCCCGGGCGACGCCGAGCGCCGGCGCTGCCGGACTTTGCTCGTCTGCGGAGATGAAGTACGTCCCGTCGCGCGCGATGGGGCGTCGCCAAATGAACGGCCTCTCCCCTGCCCCGCCCCGCCCCCGCTCCTGCCCCTGCCCTCGCCGCCGACACGTCCTCGCCTGCTGTTCCGTTTAGCGCGCACGAGACGGCCTGAGGTTCTGGGGCAATCCATGAGACCTTCCTTGTGCCCGTTGGTGTTACTGGGAACATATGGTGCGGGTGTGCGTTCGAATTACTTGTGAATTCATTGATTGATTTTTTCGTGTTTCCGGGCGCGTCAACTGCTTTGGTCGTTAGTCCCGTTAGTGTAGTGCATGTTTTTTTCACGGGAGATATCGGTGATCTTTCCCCGCTGGATGGCGAGATCCGGCACCGACCTACCGTCGGCTAGTGGGGTTTCCCCCTAATCAGGACTCTCCCACCAGTGGGGCACTGCCGCAGTCGGGACAAGCTCTAAGCTCCCGACCGGTCTCCCGGAATATGGGGTAGTGTAGTACATGTTAGTGTAAGCGTGTGTAAGGGGAGAGGATAGAACAAGGAATGAGAAGGACAGATCGCTCGCGGTCCGTGGCCTGTTTGGTAGTGTACTGCTCCAGCATTCGCCTGGTGTTGATCGGAGTAACCACGGAAAAGTACCGATGAGAGCAGCCGGTCGCTACAATTCTCCTCCAGTCAGCGACTGAATTCCACCTAGCTGGAAAGGTAGTGTCAAAAATCCTGCCGCCGCCAGAATTACTTGTGAATTTTCTTACATGTTGACTCTCGAAATGAGTATTAAAGTTTACTTGAATAGTATTAGGAATATAACTACAAACGATACTTGCGATTGCAGTAATGAAAACAGACTTTCGGGTGAAATGCAAATTAATTTTGCTTTACCCGTTTTCCACAAGTCACTTGAATAGTAATTTTCTTGCATTCAATTCAAAAGTAATTGCTCCGTCATCTTTAATAATGATTAAATACGCACTAACGCAATAGATTATCCAATTTCGACACATCCTGCTCTGCTGTTTCGTTTATCGTTCGAGATGTTCAGTGGAAATCCGAGTTTGACTTCCTTGTGTCTGGCGACGTAAATCAAACGCACCATACATTTCAATTACTTTCATGGCGAGTACTCAAAATCAGGGACCGAATACCGAAATAATAGCGGTAAAGGTATTTATACCGGTATACAAATACCTTTACCTCTATTATACCTTTATTCAAAATACCTTTAAAAATACCGGTATAAGACGTCAAATACCGGTATTTTTAGAGGATTTTACCTTATCCGACGTCTATACCGGTAAAATACCTCTATTTAAAGGTATTATACCGGTATTCTCTCATCAAAATACCGGTATTTTCATAAGAAAATACCGGTATTTCAGTAGAATCATACAGGTATTTGGGGGAAATTCATTGTGATATTTTCCGCTGAAATGACTCAGAGGAAACAACTACACACGGCTGAGTTTCTGACCGGGAGGTCCTAGGGTTCGAGTCCGAGGGTGGCGGATTTTCGTCACTTATTATAGCTAGGTCGAGTTCTGCCGTTGACTGGGAAGTCGAGTTATGTCGTCAGACGGAGGGACCAGCCAACGGTCTTTCGCAGACGTCAACACGAGCTCGTTCGCTGACCTTGGACCTCACGTCCGGGCGCAGAGCTTGGCGACACGTGATAGAGTGTTGAAAATTTATCGAATTTCTCCGTATAAATCTTGTCCTTTCTAGTAGCGATAAAAAATGGAGAAACATGTCTTCTTATCCATAAATGAGTCTTCCCACGCATACCAAACTTCCTTCTTGCATGACTGTGTTTATCACTAAATACGATTATTTGCTTAAATTTGATCGTATCACTAACATTCCGAAAATAATTTTTCAGTTGGCCCAGTTAACTTATTCTGCACCATAATTATAACTAAAACAGATGCGTTATGTTTAATTCAAAATTAATTGCGTTATGTTTAATTCAAAATTAATGATTGAAGCATGTTTAAATTTACACCCATGTATTATTTAAGAAATTTCATTAAGAAAAATTATTAATAGTACTATATAATATTAATTAATTTTAATAAATATTTTAAAATATTAATACTAATTAAATTTTAAATGTTTGCATTAAATTTGTGAAAATAATTTATCATTTTGTTTGTTAATTTATAATGTTAGTATATATTTCTTATTATTAAGGAAGAAACACTCTTCTCGAAGTGGGCTCCTCCAGATGCATTTTACAATGTAAGCTACCCGCGTAGAAGGGAACCCTTGCCCACATGCAATGTTAATAGCTAATAATAATAGTAATAAAAGTAATAATAATAATAATAGTAGTAGTAATAATAACATAATAATTTACTTTTATTACAAATTTCTCAATATTTGCAGTTAATGTCAAAATATATTAAACCTTAATATAAACTAGGAAAATAACATTATATTTTAGCCCTATTTATTAATGTATAATTAAGATTTAATTGTGAAATGAAGTTAAAGGAAATCATTTTTAACAAAAACAAACTGGGCCTGAAAGCCTGAGCGTTTGTGATTATCTCAAGGTGTCAACGCTTCCTCAGTTCGCCGAAGGAGGGTCAGGAGGAAGAAGCGTCCTAGCCTACGGCACGGCGCATACGTTGACAGCCCGAACACAAAACATTCCATGTGCAAAATACAAAGACAGACTTAGGTCATCTCTCAGGTCAGATGGGAAATAGCTCGATGAAGGACACTAAGAAAAGGTTCTCTTCAATGGAACCAATAATTATTATTTCATATTTCAACTTTTCCGAAGTTTAAATTAAGGGAGGTTTCCAATACATACAACGTATGCAAAACGTAAACGCCCGAACACAAAACATTTACAATAATAAGAATAGAATACAGTTGTTTAATATATATATACAAAATAATAATTTAAACAATCAGTTATGAAATGCTATTTGATTAATAAACATTTTGTGAGAATTATTAACTAAAGCAACCTATTTTGTCAACATGTATGAATGGAAAGCTATATTTCTTCATTGAAAATACCGGTATAATACCGGTATAACCTTTATGGACGTCCATACCGGTATAGACGTCCTATAGAGGTATTTTACCGGTATAAATGAATAAAGGTATTTGAAAAGGTATGGAAAAATACCGGTATTATACCGGTATTTTTTACCGGTATTCAATACCTTTTCGGTCCCTGCTCAAAATATAAAGATTTTCTTAGATATTTTTGACGGTTCTATTCGACTTTAATTTTAATATAAGTACAATAAAATAAATATACATGAGATATTAGATGCTAAATACGATCAATAATCTAAGATATTAATCCCATCTTGACAAGGTACTTTGGGATGAAATTTAAATATAAATTGAATCGTTATTCATTTTCAATAAGATATTTTACCAGCAATAATTCTACATTTAATTAATACATGTAGTACTTACTTCCTCAGAAATAATAATCATAGGTAATACCATGAGTGCTTTGGAAATTGTCGATAAATTTTCAACTAGCGAAGTGATGATGAGATTTATCAGAGAATTTCCAAAGCACGATTGGTAATTATTAGGACTATTCCACAAGTGTATGTCCAACAGTGTTCCAAAATGCGCCAAATATTAAAAATACCTTAAAAAAATTGTTAAAATCAAAGGTTATGTCAGAGTACATACACGGTTCGACATAGTGATCACTGTATATTGCCTCCTAAGATAGATGTGTCACGGTTTATGATTGACCAGTAGGGAAAAGCGGTAAGAAACATCGGTTAGAAAAAGCGATAAACCTTTTGAGATACACCCCACTGATCGGGGCATTTTGTATGTACAGTTAAACACTATTGGTTTTTATTTCACAACACTTACCAGCAAAGTAGATTACTCATTTCTGTTATAGAAAATACTCCATATCATTAATTCCAATAAAACGTAATGTTCACTCACATTCAAATGAATCAAATATATATATTGAATGTAACATAATCGCTATCTAGACATAATACGATTTAAATACTTAAAAAAACATAGAACATATTCCTCTTCTGCCTGTTTGCTTTCTGTAAGAAAATATATATTTAGAAATGTGGAATTGTTTGGTCATACTTGTTCTAGAAGGCTGAAAAACTAACTGCAAATCACATCCATAAATTAATAAATCGACTTCATATTTTAGTTTGTCGCATAGTACGTACTTAGGCAATAAAAATAAAGTAGTGTAATGCTGCAGCAGAAAGTGGCAATTTTTAGTCAGAAAAAAATGCTGTGTTTGTGGAATTCGTATATTGAATAACATGAAAAGCTAGATGAATTTTGTACCAAAAATTCTCGTTGTCTTCCCATAACTACAATATTGAAAACACAGTTTCTTCCCTCAATTCTTCTCTAAATCGGGTATTATAAATAATTATGTAAAATTTGTTGAAAAATGTTGTTTTTTTTTGTGCAAACGTAGGCAATAATTGAACAACTATTTCTTCAAAAACGGTTCTATTTTTTTTGTATTATTTTCTCTAATCTGCTTTTAAAATTGAAGCAGCTTCTTTTTGAACAACTGTATTTTTGTGATTTACTGGACATGCATTTTAAAAATGTATTGAAAAACATTTCTAAAATGCATGTCAAAAAACTAAAAAAAATTGTTTAAATACAAAATGAATTTAAAACATGTATTTCAAATACACATATTTAATTACTGCCCAACCCTGTTTGATGAATATTATTTCTTAGTCACTTTCATATAAAATTTATGTATATATATATATATATATATATATATATATATATATATATATATAATGAATTTTCGAATATTGATTTCAATCATGTTTTAATACAAAAAAAATATTAATGTTTTAAAAAAATATTTCTTCTGAATAACGCAACTAAACGAAAATCATCTCAAGACATTCCAACAATCCAATAACACATAAATATTTAACGAGAAAAAGAAATGAGGAAGAGCTCAATAAATCATATTTTATTGGGTGGAAACCGAAAACGAAATGCAAATATGACCTTTCAGGTTCTGAACACAACGGTGAACGTAACCTTGCGCCATTAACCAGCCTTGTTTCGTGTCAGACTCAAGTTAAATATATTCTATGCTCAACATCAATGTCGTGACATTTTGAAAAGTCTGCGTATCGTCGCCTACATGAAGGATTCCCGCGGGCTGTCGAGGGGAGAAGAGTGCCCAGCGCAGCCTGGCGGAGCGTGCACGAAACAGACAGCAGAGAGACTGCTTGGTGGTATTGGGGGGAGTGGAGGGCGGCGGAGAAGAGCGGAGAGCGAGAAGAAACGCGGCCGCCAGCAACTGGCGAGATGAGGTAGGACAGGAATAGAGAATAGGAACAGGCCGGAAGATAAGAGGGAGACGGTGGAGACTATTTTGAGCCGGAAAGAGCAGGGAGAAGAGGAAAAAAGCAAAAGGCAAAGGAGAGAAAGTATGATTAAATAGATGAGATGGAGCGAGGTGGGGAAAAGAGTGCAGAGAGGAATGGTGGGGAAAAAGTGGTGCTTTGATGGGCGGGAAAGAATGTCTAGTGGAAAGGATGAGCGGAAGGGGAACGAGCGGTAAACGTGAGCGGTAAGAACGAGCGGTAAGAACGAGCGGTAAGAACGAGCGGTAAGAACGAGCGGTAAGAACGAGCGGTAAGAACGAGCGGTAAGAACGAGCGGTAAGAACGAGCGGTAAGAACGAGCGGAAAAGGCAAAGATGAGCGGTAAGGATGAGGGAAGGGGCGAAAAGAGCGGGGGGAAGTGAAAAGTGAGGTGATACGTGGCAGGGGTTTGAGTAAGAGGCGCGGTAGGCGGGATTGACGGGGAGGGTGTGTTGAGAAGAAGAGTGGTGAGATACCACTAGGAGCAGGGTAGGAAAGCGGGGCGTCAAGATAAGAGCGGAGGAGAAAGGAGAACATAGAGCCGCGATGAGAGGAGTGGCCTGGAAGGCAGGTTTTGGATTAAGGAGTGAGCCGGAAGGAGGCAGAGCAGGCGGGGGCGAGGCCGAGCGGGACGGCGCCGAGCGGGGCGGGGCCGAGCGGGGAGGCGCCGAGCGGGGAGGGCCGAGCGGGAAGGGCGGGGCGAGCGGGGAGGGGGGGGGGGGGGGGGCGGGGGCAGGGGAGCGAGGCCGGCGGCCGGAAAGGGCCGGGGGTTGGGGGGGCGGAGCGGCGCTGGCAGGAAGGCTTGGGCGGAGACAGGCAGGAGACGAGACTCAGCAGCCTGGCGGGGATGGAAGGGGAAGGGGCAGAGAGGAGCAGGGCAGGGTGGGGCGGGGCTATCGGCCATCCGGGCCTTTGAGAGGAAATCTGTCCCCATCAGTCGCCGCCCTGCGGGCTCGCTCCCTCCTGCATATTGCATGATGTATTGTAAATATTCTATTACCAACTTTCCCACATTTTTGCGCGCTATCCGACGCGGCGGGCGCGCTGAAACAAAAGCAGGTCACAGAGACGAGATTTCTTGTTTCTCTTTTGTATTTCGTCTGTTCCTCGGTCTTCATTCACTTCATGTCACAAAATGGGGGCTGAAGGTAGAAATATTTTCTAGGACGTGCAGTAAGGTTGTAGTTTTTTGGTCAGTAAGAACATTATTTACTTGCATGCTAATGTGTGAATTACACATTTTATATAAACAAGAAGGATAAATATACAAGATGAGAAATATTTAACATAAAATCTATGGTGAACATTGCATTGCGTAAGCAGAGGATTTCAACTCATGATTAAAAATTGGGGTATGTGCAGTGTCTGTAACATGTTTTTTTTAATAACTTATGTTCCGCCTATCTCTTAAGTAGCATATTTCCACTGTTTTCTCTCAGGTTTTTGCACGATCCTGAAGAAATATGTTGTTTGACTGTACCGTTCTGAACCTTTTGCAGCTTCCAAGCCTTACTTTAGAGTGAAATTTATTAATATTGTTTACAAGACAACATTCCATTCTGCTGCGTCTTCCAAGCAACGAAACGCATTTCCTTTATCCCTAAGAAAACGTAACGAATCCCGAATGCAAAAGGGGAATAAAGCTACGGAATATTCGTATGAATACAAAATTCAACTTTGTATCTAGTTACAAAACACCTGGCATTCCGTTACGCACTCTTCTTTTTGCTTTGCTTTAACTTTGTTGTCTCGTAAATCTTTGTTCCGCCGCATCGCTTTCCCCAGTTTCTACTCCTCGCAACTCTCCCCCCCCCCCAGCGCTCTCCGCCTTTCAACAAGTTCCTGGGGATTGTGCGGGTCGCAGCAGGAGATGCAGATGGTGAGACTGGAAGCAGAGGCGAAGGCAGAAATGGAGACTGACATTGTTGATGTTAAGAAATCCACCGAGAAGGTGAGGAGACCTTGTAGCGTCTCTGATCACGTGGTCCCAGTGATCGAGCCCAGATGTTCCCGAATTTTCGACACGTTTCATAGCTATATCGAACCAACCACACTCAAAGAATTCAAAATTACTGGGAGAGATAGCTCAGGATGACACCAATTGATGACACTGTAGTGCCTCTGACCGGGCGGCAAGATTTTCAACACAAGCTCTTCAGTTAGGTCGAATTCAGTCGCTGTCTGGAGAATAATTCTAGCGGCCGCCTGTTCCAATCAGTAGTTTTCCGTGGTTTCCCCGATAAACACCAGGCGAATGCCGGAGTAGCAACCTAACAAAAGGACCACGGACCGTGAGCGATCTTTCCTTCCTCTTCCTTGTCCTTTTACACACACCGGCCAAGAGCTTAGAGCTTGTCCCGGCTGGGGCGGTGCCCCGCTGATGGGAGAGTTCTGGTTAGGGGGAAAATCCACTAGCCGACGGTAGGTCGGCGCCGGGTCTCGCCATCCAGCGGGGAAGGACCACAGCCATCTCCCGAGGAAAAAATGCACTACACTTACGGGACTAATGACCTAAGCCGTCGACGCGTCCGGAATCACTAACAACCAACTATTCACCGTCTCGCGGCCACTTCAGTTTAGTTTGGTTTGGTTTGTTTTTTTCGTTTCCGGGCGCGTCAACTGCTTTAAGCTCCCGACCGGTCTCCCGGAATATGTGGTAGTGTAGTGCATGTTAGTGTAAGTGTGTGTGTAAGGGGGAGAGGATAGGACAAGGAAGAGGAAGGACAGATCGCGCTCGATCCGTGGCCCGTTTGAGAGGGTACTGCTCCGGCATTCGCTTGGTGTTGATCGGAGAAACCACGGAAAACTACCAATGAGAGCAGCCGGCCGTTTGAATTCTCCTCGAGGCAGCGACTGAAGTCCACCCAGCTGAAAAGCTAGTGTCAAAAATCTTGCCGCCGTGGGGAGTGTAACCTAGGACCTCCCGGTCAGAGGCGCTGCAGTGACATCAGTTGATGCACTGAGCTACTGCTCCCGGTGCGGCCGCTTCAGCTTCCGCATGTACACCCCTTTCTGGATTTGGAGGGGAAAAGAGACCGAAATCAGGGGAAGTAGTCGTGCCCGTAAGAGCGCCGCGGCGCGCAGGGCTCCCCAGGCGGGCAAGTAATTCCTCGCGACGTTGTGGATGTAACGCGTCTCTTAACCCTTGTTGGGCGTTGAGCGCTTTCTTCTGGAGTAATCCTCCGTTAATGAGCATACTATACTCTTACACATACTCCGTTACTGAGAATAATCTCAAGTCAAGTCTCGTCACGTCGCAGTCAGTCAGTGCCTTTTATCCCTTCGGCCAGGGGCTCGACGACGTTAGATCCCGGGGTTCCTGGCCGGTCACCCAACCACGAACCCGCGAGTCTCGAATGCGCTTAACCTTCGTGACTTCACGGAGCGTAGTAAACGAATTCGGTTAGCGCCGCCGGCCTCGTACGGGCATACGGGTAGCTCGTACGGGCGCGGTTTGACAGGGCTGCTGTAATATAACTGAAATAAAATTTTGTGTATTGAAGAACTAAATATACATGATTTAAAAATATATTATAATCATTGTCATAAAGTTTTCACGTAGTTTTTATCAAGTCCGATAAGCGCGTAAAACAAACTACTGTCAAGGGTTCAGAAATGTATAAATAATAGAATTTCTAATCTATGAAAAAGTAACTGCTTTCCTAATTAAATGTAGATCAAAGAAATCGTCGCTGGGGTCTGTCATTGATCTCCTAGTCCATTTGTCTTCGACTGATAAAAAAGTATTTTAAAATTAAGAATGTTGTGATTGTTTTAACAGTGACAAATTCATCAAATACGACGGAAGAAAATGAAACGAAACGCAACAAAACTTTTGAAATATGCATTAAGAATTAGTACTGTTTTTAGATGATCAAGCCTTCAAACGTGTTTACTTTTCTCAATGATCACCTCAAAGTAAAAGCTGTGAGAGCGGCAGCTTCTGGAAACTCGTCGGTGGCGGTGACAAATACCGCCTTCAAGTGAAGGGAGCGGGGATGATCAGGTTGGAGAGAGTGGGGTAGAAAAGTATGGTAACAGGGGCGGGAAATAAATGGTGACGACAGTTGCGACCGTAAGGATTGTATAGAGTTCAGAAATGAATGTCAAGATCTGAAGTACACAATCGCGAAAAAAAACGAAACATACACATACGCACAAATGACAGATTGTGACGTTCACAAACAAAGAGATATTTAGCCATTGCGAGTCTCATAAATATCGGAATGCGATTAGCGCCAACGAGGAGATAGAAAAAGGCAAGGCAAGGCGGCGGCAGTAACCGCCTTCTGGTGAAGGCTGCAGTGAGACGGACACGGCCGAGAATAGAGGGCCAAAAGGGGTAACAAATGAAAGCTGACGTAAATATAAATATAAAGAGGAAATCGTAAATGTTATTGCTGAAAAAAATTGACATTTGTCACAAAGAAACAGACCGCGGAAATGAACCGACTCATAAAGATCACATCGAAAGAAAAGGAATGCGCATTGAGAAACCAAGATGTATTTAAGCAAAGTATAAAGCACAAATGTGAGCGAGAGGCTCGAGCAAACCAACAGGCGATCGCAGCGGTGACTTCTTCTGGATCGTCAACGGCAGCAGCAAAGCTCTTCCCCCTGAGGCTGCGGTAGCCAGGAGGGGCCGAGAAAAGGGTGAAAATGGAAACTGACGCAGAAATGCTGACGTGAACAATACAGAGGTATGCGAAGAAGTGGAAAACACAAGGGTTGAAGTTTAAAAATCACGAGTCGGAAATAATCAGGACTTCGAAACGTATGAAAACAAATCAAATATCGGAAATAAACAATACAGCATTTCAAAACAAAAACAGTAAGAGACATAAATCTGGTCGGAGAGCTCGACACTGACGAAGAGGAAGAAGGAAAGAGTACGAGCGGCGGCGGCTTCTTATAAATTCTCAGTGGAGAAGGCTGCAATCTCCAACTGGCGGAGAACGTATAGAGCCTGATATATAGGAAACAGCGAGACGGAATGACGTGAAAATGGAAGTGGACGTGGATATAGAACTACAATGCCAAAGATTCGGGGTTTACAAATGATAGTCAATTTGCCTGAAATAAGCAAGCCAGCCCAACCAAAGAAAACAAAACGGTTATTTCGAAAAGAAAACATGGGGGTCGAAAACAAAGATGTACGAGTATTTAACCCAGGCGAAGGACACAATGCCGAAGAGGGAGAAGGTAAGGGCGGCGGAGGCGTCTTGTCTGGAAGCTCAGTGGCTGCGGTCGCCTTCCCGCGGAGGCAGAAGCAAAGCAGGTGGGGGAGGGGGCGGGGTGTGGAGAAACGGAGGGGGCGTGGCAGAAAAGCCGCGCACGGAGTAGCGCGTTCTTTGTGCTCGCAAAACAAACCGAAAGCCGCTTAGTTTTATTTCGCCATGCCTTAATGCCTCGCCCGTGTAATTGTTCTCAGCTGCCGCGTCGCGCTCCATTGTGCTCCTCAGCCTCTTCTCTGCCGCCGCCATCTCCGCCACCCCACGCCGCCGGTCTCGCCCAGCCCCGCCCCCATCCCCTGCTCCCCGCCACCGTCTCCGACTATCCTACCGCCGCGGCTCCCAATGGCCCGCCGTCCCCCGCCGTCCCCCGCCGTCCCCCGCCGGCCCCGCCGGCCCCCGCCGTCCCCGCCGTCCCCGCCGTCCCCGCCGGCCCCGCCGTCCCCGCCGCCCCGCCCCCCCGGCCCCCCGGCCCCCCGCCCCCCGGCCCGCCGGCCCCTTATGGTACGTCTAGCGTATCCCTCAGGTAACGCAATAACAGTGGGGAATAGCGCGCAGGTGGATGCGTTTTCGTAAATTCAATTGTTTTACAAGATCTGCGCATTTCTCGAAACTAACTTAAAAAATTAGGATAAAATTTAGAGCTACTTTACTGTTAGACTGAAAAGTCTTTTGTAAATATTGCTGACGAATTATTCGAACGCTGACGAAGTAACGAACGTGTCCAAGTTGATCAAATAATTCCCATTGTAGAAAAAAAAACTTTCAAAATTTGGAATTTTCATTATCCTTTTTTATACTTGAAATACTTCCTGCTAACTACTATACATTGGTTTCTCGGGTAAACGAAATTTCTGTCAGCATCAGAACGTCTACTCGCCAAATACCAGTACTCGTTGACTTAGCTACCAACCAAGGGCAAATGTGACATATGAAACTTCGCTATATGAGTTTTCTCAACGAATGTTCATTAACAATTTTGAATACACAGTTTTCTGTGGTAAATCGGATTGCATTTAAATTTTATTTAGAAGGACGAACAGGAAAAGCAAAGACGTTTCAGATTATTCCTGGACACGTGGAATCCTTTTTGTTATATTCGGAAAGATCCTGCATTATTTAGCATATTCAAGAATAAATACGTATTGAGCTTTGATCAGGTTCTAGGGGCATGAGAAAAGAAACCCAATAGTTCCTTAAATTCTAGAAAATTCGTTTTCGAAAGCCATTTTATTATTCTATACAAATTTTGTAACGACCAGCACCATGAATGTTGCATCGGAATGAACTTACATTATTAGCTGAGCTTCATTCCCCAGATTTTCATAATCTACCCGTTTTGAAATCGATTTCCACGACGAGTCTCGAAGAAGAAAGCAACATTGACTTGGGGACAGAAAAAAAAATCAATGCGAACGCCGAATGAATCTGGAAGAGAATTATTATTAGGATGAAGCGTTTCTTCGCTCGTGCAATGGAAAATATGCAGCATCTGCAACGTACGAGCCTTAAGATAGGCATTCTCGGACAAGTCTCGTTGACGAGCCTACCTCTCCCGGGTTGTAAATCTGTCGTCGCGATTTCCTGCTCCACTGTTGCTATATGAGAAACAATGCGGATTTGACCGATTTACAACTTGTGCTAGACAGGTTCACGAGCCTCGCTTGTTCGACAATGAAACCCTTTAGTTCGCGGGTGAAGAGTGGGGTAGCAAAGGACTTTACTACTTTCAGGTTGAGCGACAACCGAGTTTTTCTCTCCACACGTCTAGGTAAGAGTGACGTCCTCTCCGAAACTGCCTCAACTGTTATTAGTTCAGACCAGAAAAAGATTATTTCGAGACGTTCTAAAACAGTTCAGCACCGCCTAAGACAGCGAAATGTATCCTTCTGCAAGCTCGTAATTCCGCAGAAGCGTCTTACCAGTGAGTGATGTTTGAGTTGAAACATATTTTCTCCAGTGATTCACCAATGATTTTGATACCGTCAGTTAAAATAATCTATGTTACTTATTTACACCGAGCACAATCATTGAACGAAATCTATTAAGCCTCCTACCATTTGAGATATGTCTTTTGTTTTTTTAGATATCCAGGCACTCGGAAAAAAATCAAAAGCCATGAAATAGTTCAGTTTTTGACCGGAAAATGCATACAATTGATTGTGATAATCCGCTTATTGTCATATTGCACACCTACTGAATTTTCAAACTCAGTGTGACACTACTTACGACACAGCCAACTTCATGCAACAGCAAGACTTTAAGGAAAACGCAATTAAATGACAGATATATTAGAGATAGATTTGCTACCGTCACGACTAACTCGAATTTGTATGTATTGAATTCGAGAGTTAGAACAAAACAGAAGAAAATATTGGTCGCGTATTTATTCAGAAGGTATCCAAAATACTAGAAGAGAGATTTAAAAAAATATTACCGTTCAAATATATGAAACAAACGCTTCCGAATGAGGACAACACGTAAGGAGTCGAAATGAATCCTCCCAGACGTTCTAGGTAAATTCGATTATTTTTTGTGAGGTATATTTTTTTACACGTTTCAATTAAATACACGAAAATGACGAAAAGTCACAAAATTACATAATCCTATCTTTAAAAACCGAGAAATTACAAAGACAAAGATAGCCAGGATTCGAAATGACGTCACTGGGCGTTACAGTGTTATGCCGCCGTACAGGAAGGTCGCCGGCGGCCGCCGTTGCCTCTGACTCCCAGCGCGGAGGTTTTCTCCCGCGAAATATCGATTTAGCATCGCCTTCCGCGGCCAAACAATGCATATTTTGATCGCTGTGCGCCCACTCCGCACCCCGCCCACTCCGCACCCCGCCCCCTCCGCACCCCGCCCACTCCGCACCCCGCCCACTCCGCACCCCGCCCACTCCGCACCCCGCCCACTCCGCACCCCGCCCACTCCGCACCCCGCCCACTCCGCACCCCGCCCACTCCGCACCCCGCCCACTCCGCACCCGGCCCATCCGCACCCCGCCCACTCCGCACCCCGCCCACTCCGCACCCCGCCCACTCCGCACCCCGCCCCTCCGCACCCGGCCCACTCCGCACCCGGCCCACTCCCGCACCCCGCCCACTCCGCACCCGGCTCCCATAGCTCAAGTCACTCACGCATGAGTTGAGTGAACAGCAAGAGGTTCTAAAAAAAACTCTTTCCCGTATCCATAACCTGTATTTTCATATAAATCTCATAATCGATGTCTTCGCATCATTACATACCTTTCTCTGTGCTATAAGAGTATAGAAAAAGTAAAATAAAAATAGACAGGTTTATACGTTCGAGTTAGTAACACCAACCAAACCATTACAGCGGAAGAGATCTGAATTTTACGTGAAGTTTACTGGAGATACCAAGGTAAAGAGGAGTTCGATATATCAGTCATAAATCGACCTTTTCATGCTAAGAAACGAGCGTTTGAGAAGTATTATCGTCTCCTATATTAATTCAGTAGTATACATACCTTTTGTGGGTGTCACATGCCATTCTGTATAAATGAAGTCTCTAAAGAAAGAGAATTTCATCGAGACGTGACGAATGGCACTTTGAATGTTCAAATATAAAGAATTTGTTTTAAAAAATGCATCTAAATATTAATTTCGAATGCATCCCGCAACACTCGGCTGCATTTTGAATCTATGTTGTTAAATAACTCCTAAAAGAAGCGATCTAGGGTTTTAAAAACTAAAATTTCGAAGTCACAAGCCTCAAAGAAACGCTCCTGACACAGTAATCTACACAATGTGATCTTTATGAATATTCTATTACATTTTTGCTGGACCGGCGCTTATCGATATTACCCGTAGCTACAGATATTGGATAAGACGGATGTACCTCTCTGCTCGCTAATAAAGTTAAATAAGAATAGTTTGTATTCAAAAAGTGTATTGTATTGTTAACAATTACAAGAAGAAATATGAAACAAGTGACAGAGGATAAGAGGATCGTGAAGAAAAAGATATTACATGCTTAATATGGAAATGGAAAAATAGGGAAGAAGGTAGGTATATGCAAGTTTTCTCGTACGGGTACGCTAGTCTTGATCTATTAGATTGGTACTGTCCCATTGAACTTCCTTAAATAACAGAAGAGAACTAAAGGCAAGAACCTAAATCTGCAATAGAGAATCATTCTTGCAAAATACTGTTCAGCAGGTTTTACGAATCTTTTCAAAAAAAACTTTATAAAGAGGGTTTTACATTTTTTTCAGATGGTTATTACATCAGATAGTATTTTCTTTTGATTGTTCACATATTCAAATTCTATTTTTTCCTCCACATAAAAAGAACTCTGCATGACATCCTTTCCTAGTATATGTCCAGTAACCGTAAACAAATTTTACTTTGTTTCATCATAACTCCTCTCGGCGAATATTCGTATAGTTTTGCTTATATCAAGAGATAAATTTATCAACAAATATGTACCCAGATAAATACACACCGCTCCGTCAGAACTAATGGGTAAGGTGGATTAATTGATTTGAATCTCGGTAATCGTTGAATGAAGACCATTATTTATTCCACCTTCTGATAGAAACGGACACCAATATTGGCAGCAAAATGTTTTTTTAGTGATTTCATCAAACGTCACCAATTTATGTGTATTGCAAAACAAAAACGTTTATGAAAACAAATTCCTTTATTTAAAACGGACTGAAAGAGTACAGATGAGCGAAGCAATCAAGAAAGGAAAGCCCGCAACGGAAGACCTACGAAACGCGAAGGCGTTGAAATGGCGAAGGCGACCGAAGGCCTTCGCACAGCGGCAAAGACGGAGGTGCACGCGGTGGCGGCGGTGGCCGCAAGTGCCTTTTGCTTGCGGCCGGTGGTGGTGTCGGGGCGGGAGCGGGGATGGAGGGGGTGGAGGGGGTCCCGGCGGGGGCGCCCACGGGCGTGCGGTCGGCGCCCGCCACGCGATATGCGCTCCCGTCGCTTCCATTAGGCCCCCGCCCACCGCCCACTCGCCTCGCCCCTCCGCCCCCGCCCCGCCGCCCGCCGTGGGCGACACCTGCTTAATGACGGCCCCGCGCCTCGCCCCCCCCTGCCACGCCCAACGCCCTTCCGGCGGAAAAGCACCACACTGGACAAGCGACTCAACTACTTCCATTCTATTCCTGGGGAGCGATTGATTGATAGATTTTTCGTGTTTCCGGGCGCGTCAACTGCTTTGATCATTAGTCCCGTTAGTGAAGTGCATGTTTTTGTCTCGGGAGATGGCGATGATCTTTCAACGCTGGATGGCGAGATCCGGCGCCGACCTACGTCGGCTAATGGGGTTTCCCCCTAACCAGGACTCCCCACCAGCGGGACAAGTTCTGAGCTCCCGACTGGTCTCCCGGAATATGTGGTGGTGTAGTCCATGTTAGTGAAAGTGTGTGTATGTGTGTGTTTGTGTGTGTAAAGGGAGAGGATAGGACAAGGAATGGGAACGACAGATCGCGCGCGGTCCGTGGCCCATTTGGTAGGGTACTGCTCCGGCATTCGCCTGGTGCTGATCGAAGAAACCATGGAAAACTACCGATCAGAGCAGCCGGCCGCTAGAATTCTCCTTCAGATAGCGACTAATTTCGACCTAGTTGAAAAGATACTGTCAAAAATCCTGCCGCCGTCAGGACTCGAACCTATGACATTAGTTGATGCACTGAGTTACCGCTCACGGTCTGGGGAGCCAATGAATGTATACATTTCTAGAATAAATTAATTTTACAACTTTGTAAATACTGCAGATGAATTCGCTTAATAATAAAAATACAATAAAAAACTTCATAAATTACAGTAGTATGTGGTGTACAATACATACGCCACATACTAAGCCCTTTTCAGTATTTCTCAACTATACTGATCCTTTCCCCTTTCTTCTCTAATATCCATCTCACCTTTTCATGAACATTCCGCCTTTCCCACATTCTTCCTTCCTCAAAAACCCGACATCTCTCTAAGATAGGTTCCTAATCTTTCTCTTCCATCTCAAAGATCCTACCGTTCCCCTTACTATTCAAACAGTGTCTAATCGCTTTCGTTTCGCTTCCGAACCTAAATATTGCTATCCTTGGCATGTCAGGTTCCTTACATTTCCCTTTTGGGTAACTTGGAATATCATTCAATTGAATAATTTTAAACCATTTGTCATGAGTTTTTTTATTTTTTTGAATATCCCTGATATTTATCTCATTCCTGGGGAGTGGTTAATAACTTTTCTAAATCGATTATTTTTTCTTTCGTTTTTTGAAAATATTTTTCTTTAATGATAAATTTGTAATTACGATTAATACATACCACTTGGAGTAAATTATTGAAGATAAATTATAATTTGAAGTAAATAATTATTTAAATAATGACACACACACACACACATTTCCACTGACATGCAATATACTGCCACAAATTACTATCACCAACTCACCACAACCACCACTACCAAAATAGAAAAGCGAAATGATATTAGGGGGTAAATTATTAACAATAAGAAATATAGGGATATTATTTTTCTTATTGCTAACCTAACAATATTTCTAATTACCAGTTTAATATTTTTTAATTACAATTCCAAATATCAATTCTCAAAACTAATATTATTAGGAACTGTTTTTTATCATTTTCAATAAATATTGATTTGAAGCGTTGTAAATAATGGAGTACGAAGTTTGAACGAAATCCATATTATTTCCTACTGAGGAAATGGGAGAAGCTCTACTACTTCTCAATGTAAGTTGTTCGTTCCGAAATTTTATATTTACGTATGTTACTAGCAATTCAAAAAACATTCAAATGATTGGATGGAGATTAGAAGCATTTTGATCGCCTTTTTGATATTAATAAGGTTTATGCTAATTAAAACTTACATTTAAGTAATAATAAGTATAAAGTTTATTACTACTGATGTTATTTCAAATTAATGGAACAAATGATTAATACCCAGAAGCAAAATATTTTGCACCTGTGAAGCAGAAAGGAGAGAACTTTATACGCATAAAATTATTTATGTCACGTATAGTGAGTGAGTAGTTCGTATTAGAGACGCAAACACATTAATCAAAACTTAGCACTACACCAGGGCTTTTCCTCGCACCTGACTGGGGGGGGGGGAATCTGGTAAAAATATTTGAGGCGGCTTTCCAGCGGGAGCTTCATCATCCTATTTTGTTTGGGGGCGCGGCGAACATCGCCGGGCGGGAGGGGCGGCGGCGGCGGCGGCGGAGTGGGCGTGGCGCGGCGAGGATTTCTCCGGGGGAGGTGGCGGCGAAGAACGTTGGGAGATTGTGCAATGAATAAGTGACGAGGTGGCTCTTCCACCGTAGACACGTGTGGCCACAAAAATTGAGGCGGCAGCGGCGGCGGCGGCAGTGGCGGCACGGCGGCGGAGGTGGCGACAAACCCACACGAGAGGTGAGTGCGGGCGTGTGTGTGTGTGTGTGTGTGTGTGTGTGTGTGTGAGCGTGCGTGCGTGCGCATGTGTGTGTGTTTGCGACGCCTAATAATGCCACCGGCACTCCAACCCGGGCGACTCCTGGCGCTCGTCGCGCCCCTGGCGGACAGCGCCGCAACTACGCCACGCAGCGCTCGTCTCATGCCGTGCGCGAGTTGCACGTTGGTTGAAGACGAAGTTCCTAATGCGATCTGACTGATATAATTAGGGGTAGATATTGTTTAACTTTAGGAACAAAACGAGCCGAGAATAGGACAAAAAGCGTATGAAATAATATTTTTCATAAAAGTAAATATTAAATAGTAGTTTTTGCTTATTAAATCTAACTTCATTATTATTCTTCATTAATAACGCAGAAAATATTTATTGCAGTAAAAACAGCACTGGTAAATTTGTAAGATTTAAATCTTACCTGAGAAGTCAATATTTTCTTTGTAAGTACTGTCTATCAGAATGCGTTCCATAAAATGTATTATTCATTATTTTTAATTCAAAACGATTCAAAAGTGCCTGGTTTACACTTCATGACTTTTACAGAGAGCTAAATATTTACCACAACGACGTCAGTATGATTTGATTCATCAGAATGCGAAACTAAGTTTTCTCGTCGATGGCCTTTATTTCAATTGTTTGTCAAGAATAACATTTGGCTGTTCGTGTGCTTTATCCACCTGCATCAAAGCACATTGCAACACAAAGCAAACCAAAATTGCACTGCAAATGAAGAAAATAAGTCATAGGAATGTTCTCATTTTCAGAAACAATTAGTTTCGTAAATTCAATAACTAGAAGGTGCCAGTCTACTACGAAATTTAATAAGTAGTTTAATAAATAATGATTATAATTCATGTTCGAAACAACGATAGCTGAGTAATATTGTGATTTGTGACAAGTATAATAAGTAAATTGGAAAGTATATTTTTCCACCCTTCGACTCTATTTCTCCAATTCTTATGTAGGTTCTGTTTGGGGTCACTTTTTTGTCAGTATTTGATACAGAAATGTTGTTTGGAATTATTAATTGAGAAAACGATGTTATCTATTTGTTTTATTTACTATATTGTGCTAAATAACAAAGACTAATGTTATATTCAGGAAAAACATTCTAGCATATCTTCATCACTATTCATAGGCGTCTTTTTCCAGCAGGAGAATGTTTGAAACAGGGCTACCAAATCGTAAGAGACAAATACACCAAATTATCTCACAGAAACATCAATATACTATTACAAAGCGAAAATAGACATGTTTGTAGAATTTTTCCTGTTATTTTGATGCCAATTATGGCATGCTTGATTCCAACCGCATAAAAATTAAATTATTTTCAACAAAAACCAACTTGGAAAATTGAAAATATTACAACATATGTAAAACTGGAATTAAATATCTAAAATGAGAAGTGTATGTGAATAATTTTCAGAATGTTGCGAAACAGTACTTGTCTCTAGGGTAAAAAAGACCTATAACAGAGACTAAAGGCTAATATGTTATTTCACTCACGTAGATACTATTACACATTGCATGGGGATGTGAGAAAATATTATAAAACAAGTACTATAAACAAGATTTACAGTGATAGCCTACAAGAACATTTCTATGTTTCATTTTAAGATGGAAAATAGTTTGAAACAAAGGACGAATTCATTTGGTTCTTTTTTTTCTGTTAATCATAAATCTTCTTTAACTAAAAAAAATATTTTTCTTGATGTTAGCCGTGGTTAATTTTCTATCAGTATTTTTATATTCTTCCTTTCATTATCTTCCAACTTTTATGAGTGAGCGATTAGCTTAATCCTGTTTCAGGGAACTTTCACGGACCGAGATCGATACTTACCAAAACCGGCAGGTTTTCAAAAGTGAAGAATATTTATAGGGCATCGTACTTCGGCCTTGTAAAGAAACACTGTAGAAAACTTTGACAAAATCAAATTATCCCACTCTTTGTATTTCATTATTCGTTCAACAACAGAGACATAAGGTCAGTTAAAAATGGATTGAACGATTTCTGACAATTTCTGTAGGGCATAAAACGTAATAATTTAGTGATGTAAATAAGAAACAAGGTGTGTTCATAAATATAGATAGCCAGCTTAGTCTTAATATTAGGTTTGAGTCCGGACGGAGGCCCATTTTTGATACCATATAAGTAGATGGGTTTGGTGATACCGCAGTATGATTGAGAATCCTGGAGGCCATCTTCTCGATTAATTCCAACATGTCAGGGGAGTAACGCATAGTACAAGGGCCACCTACTGTGCGCCATCCTACGTTCTCCGTGTTGTTCTCACACCCATCTTTAGGTTATGATTCATTTCTGAGAGTAGCAAAAATTAAGGCAAGATCTATTCGTATAGCGAGTTGAAGTCGCAAGCGCAATCGGAAAGACGGATGAGAGAAAGAAAAGATGTTAAGAAGAAAGCCGATAAAAAAGAAAAACGGAAGGAAGGAAAGTAAGGACAAGGTGTCAAGGTGTACAAAGAAAACATTAAAATCCCTGAAGAAAAAAAGAAGAAGAAGAAAAAGAAGAAGAAAAAGAAAAAGAAGAAAAAGAAGAAGAAAAGAAAAAGAAGAAAAAGAAGAAGAAAAAGAAAAAGAAGAAAAGAAAGAAAAGAAAAGAAGAAAAGAAGAAGAAAAGAAGAAGAAAAGAAAAAGAAGAAAAAGAAAAAGAAGAAAAAGAAGAAGAAAAAGAAGAAGAAAAAGAAGAAGAAAAAGAAGGAGAAAAAGAAGGAGAAAAAGAAGGAGAAAAAGAACGAAAGTAGCAAAATTTCTATTCATAACCCTATATACAAATACCTCAAATTATATTCAGTGACCAAACAGATTAATTTTCAGGTGGCCGAGCAACTCACAAACATTTCTTCCCCTCTACGTTTGCATTTGGAAACCATATTCTCCTCCCATTCTGCACTTCTTCGTCCCTTGTTTCCCCCGCTCGTATTTGCGTCGTCCGTGGCACTCGGGACGTGCACTAACGCAGGTGGGGCGCGGAGTTGTCGCCAGGTAGCGCCGCTTAAGCCGGCAATGACGGCGGCAGCGCAAGCGGCGGCGCGGGCGGGCGGGCGGAAAACAAAAATATTTTGCGCGGCGCTTTACGGGCGCAGGCGAGCGCAATCTCGGGCCGCGCAGCTGCCGGCTGCTTTATTAGCGGCGCGGGCGACGCCGCGGCGCGGCGCTGCGGTCGCTTTACTGCCGCGCTCGGGGACTCCGCCTTGCTCGTGCGACCCGGCCACGTGCGGATCTGAATGGAGGAGAATCCTGCTGCTGCTCTGATCGGGAGTTTTTTTTCTTTTATTGACACCAGACGAATGATGCAGCTGTACACAGGCGGTTTCGATCTGACCAAGATACCGCTCATCAATGAGAAAACCTTCTGAGCAGTTTGTTTTATCTTTTATTTATTTATTAAAGGATATTTTTTAAACTACTAAGGTCGCAAAGCAACCACTCTGCCTTGCTCGTGAGACCCGTTCACGTGCGGATCTGAATGGAGGAGAATCCTGACGGCCAGCTGCTCTGATCGGGAGTTTTTTTTCTTTTATTGACACCAGACGAATGATGCAGCTGTACACAGGCGGTTTCGATCTGACCAAGATACCGCTCATCAACGAGAAAACCTTCTGAGCAGTTTATTCTTTTATCTTTTATTTATTAATTAAAGGATAATTTTTTGAACTACTAAGGACGCAAAGCAACCACACTGCCTTGCTCGTGAGACCCGTTCACGTGCGGATCTGAATGGAGGAGAATCCTGGCGGCCGGCTGCTCTGATCGGGAGTTTTTTTCTTTTATTGACACCAGACGAATGATTCAGCTGTACACAGGCGGTTTCGATCTGACCAAGATACCGCTCATCAACGAGAAAACCTTCTGAGCAGTTTATTCTTTTATCTTTTATTTATTAATTAAAGGATAATTTTTTGAACTACTAAGGACGCAAAGCAACCACACTGCCTTGCTCGTGAGACCCGTTCACGTGCGGATCTGAATGGAGGAGAATCCTGGCGGCCGGCTGCTCTGATCAGGAGTTTTTTCTTTTATTGACACCAGACGAATGATTCAGCTGTACACAGGCGGTTTCGATCTGACCAAGATACCGCTCATCAACGAGAAAACCTTCTGAGCAGTTTATTCTTTTATCTTTTATTTATTAATTAAAGGATAATTTTTTAAACTACTAAGGACGCAAGGCAACCACACTGCCTTGCTCGTGAGACCCGTTCACGTGCGGATCTGAATGGAGGAAAATCCTAGCGGCCGGCTGCTCTGATCGGCAGTTTTTCTTTTATTGACACCAGACGCATGATGGAGCTGCATACAGGCGATTCCAATCTAACCAAGATACCGCTCATCAATGGGAAAACCTTCTGAGCAGTTCATAGTATTATATTTTATTTACGGAGACACAAATATCCATACCCTGGACGGAATTCGAACCCGCGACTCTTCAGGAGGAAGTATTATCTTTAATTGTTGTATTGCTATAAATTTGCAGTTGACATCGCACTCAGTTTTGGAGAGAGTCTTATTTGACTTGAATGCGGTATGAAATTTGAGATTTTTCACAACAGCTTCTTCACAACAAAGCACCTGTGCTTACTACTGAGAAAATAAAAAATTCAAAAAATAATGTGATGGTCTATGGCTTTAAGGAATGGTATCATTTACACTCCAGTGCATATTTGGCACTCAGCAATGTCTAAAACGAATCAAAAGTTAAGGAAAACTTTCGGGGAAAATAATTTTCGGAGATGGTGAGGTGAAAGAATTTTTGACCCTTTTGCGAACAAACCTTTGAAGTATTTTCCAAAGACTTAGATGTGTTAATATACAGACGTGAAAAATGGGTTTGAGTAAAGAATGAAAAGTTACATTTTTTTCTTTCTATCAAAAATAGATGTTTATGGAACCTACCACATACCTTAACAAACGGGCCACGGACCGCGCGCAATATTTCTTCCTCTTCCTTCTGCTATTCTCACACATCACACACAAACACACATACACAAACACACATACACAAACACACATACACAAACACACATACACACATACACATACACACATACACAAACACACATACACAAACACACATACACAACAACACACAACACACATATACACATACACACAACACACTTATACACATACAACAAACACTTATACACATACACAAACACTTATAAAATACACACATACACACAATACACACATACACACATACACACAAATACACATACACACATACACATCAACTATACACATACACAAACACTTATACACATACACAAACACTTATACACATACACAAACACTTATACACATACACAAACACTTATACACATACACAAACACTTATACACATACACAAACACTTATACACATACACAAACACTTATACACATACACAAACCTTATACACATACACAACACTTATACACATACACAAACACTTATACACATACACAAACACTTATACACATACACAAACACTTATACACATACACAAACACTTATACACATACACAAACACTTATACACATACACAAACACTTATACACATACACAAACACTTATACACATACAAACACTTATACACATACACAAACACTTATACACTACACAAACACTTATACACATACACAAACACTTATACACATACACAAACACTTATACACATACACAAACACATATACACTTCCACTGACATGCAATATACCGCCACAAATGTCAGGAGATCAGCCGAGAACTTAGAGCTTGTCCCGGCTGAAGAGATGCCTCATTGGCCGAGATACCATGAGACGAAAAAACTTTATCAGAAATGCAGATCAGCACCGGACTCACGTTTCAGAGGAAGATGAAACCCCCCTCCTCCAGGTTATAACATTCAATAAACGTATGAGAGTTACGACCAAAGTAGTTGCATCCGGAATCAACCCACTCGCTCATGCAGTTCCTCTTCATAGGGTTCGGGCACTCTGACGCAATGCCTCACAAATATTTTTACTACGCTATATGTTAGGAAGGAAATCTATCGATCTTCAATTTTTGGTTGTCAAATCCGTAGTCCGTAAGATTTGTTAGAGCTTCAACTTCGTACACATGTCAGAATTGAAGTATAATGGTACTGTTCCTAAGATGGTAAATATTGGTGTACGTGGTAAAGAGATCCAAGCAGTTTTGTAGTACCGAAAAATTGTGATGTCTCTCTGTTTATGGATTGATAAATGGATGCAGGGCTTCATTTCTGAAATTTTAGGTCCTGGAACACGCCCCAAATTAACCATTAATTTAATATAAATAGTTATATAATTATAATATAATTTAATAATTATTCCCGAGGTACCAGAACACCGTTTCGTCACGTTCCGTCAGAAATCAAGCTCTGGATGGAAGTATGTGTTAGGCATAATCCTGTGTGTTTCAACTGAAACTTCGTAAACATATCAGGAACAAGATCCAGTTAGACCGTTCCGGATATAATTGCGATATTTTACTTTTTAATGGTAACTTACAGGAAGCCATTGTAACTTTTTAAATTTTCTGAACGATACCTACAATTTTTTCTTTAAATTCTTTGTTACAATAAAAAAGTTAATTTTTAAATATGATATTGTTCCGATTTTCATTACACATCTTGAATTTTGGAAATTGGACAAATTCAAATATGTGTCGACCTTCCCTACACTTCCAACATTGAAGCCGGATATTATTTCCGCAATGCAAATTAAATAAAACCAAACAAAACTATACGCTTACGGGTTACGAAACACTGGCCCACGCTTGAAGAAGTGTATAGTTTTATTTTATTTTATTTTATTTAGCAGTATTAATATATTTTACTTCTTTGTATTTATATTAATTCTTCTATTTATATCCTTTTATATGTTTTCCTTTCACATCTGTTCAAATAATGTAATATCTGAATCTAGTGTAAATACATTTTTAGTCTGAAACATTATTTCTATTTACAGTATCCACAAAATTTGTAGACATTTCTGAGTTTGTTATGGATATTTTGTGTCAAAAATTGTCGCCAAAGTGGACATTCAGCAAAGAAATGAAACAAACTGTATAAACCGTTTAAGTCTGGTTGTACAAGAGTGACTAAATTTAAAGATTGATCCCACACTTCAAGTTTTCACATAAGTCTTCAGCCATTTTATAAGTGATCTGGTGTAATCAGAATATGTAATACCAAACTTTAGGTGCTTAGTTCTTTCTCTAATTTTGTTCTCGGGAACACGGTACAACACGAAAATTAAGAATTTACATTGAAAGTCTGTGGAATATACTTTAGAACGCGGCCACCAGATGGTGCGTGTGAAGACCTGTGTGGTAGCAAACGCGCACCCATGTTCAGTCGGTGAGTGACAGCGTTTGAAATGAAGGTCGGGAGGCAGGAGCGAAATCCGTTCGTTAAAATAGCACTTCCCTGGGGTAGAGATGGATCTGAATGCCACGCGGATCAAACAGTTTGAGGGGTGGGTGGCAGCTTTCAAACGGCGCAGCGAATCAACAATCGTTCTGCCAAACAGTGAGTGTTCTGTGTCCAAGGACAAGGATGTACGCGTAGCAGTATTCAAACAGTGCTTGTGCAACGTCAGTCGCTACACTCTAGCAGAAGGACCATTTCAGAAGAGCTTTTCGCTTGGCAGTATATCGCTGTATGAAAAGGCAGTAGAAAACGTAGATCTAAATCATTTATTCATACATTCGTGTAAATTAAAGCGTAATGCATCAAAACTGTTGAAATACAAACAAATTTCAACAAAAGTGACGAGTGGGTTGGAATTTATCAATAAATTTTAAAGCACACTGCATTTGCTCCAGTGCAGGTTCTGTGCTTTGGAAGGTCTTTAAATAATTGAAAAAAAAATTAAAATATCGGACAAAATCACGCGGATTTGTTGATTCATTGGTTACTGATTATATCAGAAGGCGCGTAGTAAGTTATGTATTTTTCTTCGGGAGATGGCAGTGATCTTCCCCCGCTAGTTGGTGATATTCGGCTCCGACCTGCGAAAACAGTCAATGAATCACACGCATACATTTCTCGGTGTACGATTACAGCCTCAGCGAGCAAGGAATATGATATTAAAATGTTATATTCTTGTTTGAATTTCAATTCGTTATTGAGAAATGGTAAAGGAAACATTTGTAGGACAGCAAAGGAAAGAACGGAAACAGTCAATGAATCACACGCATACATTTCTCGGTGTACGAGTACAGCCCAAGCGAACAAGGAATATGATATTAAAATGTTATAGTCTTGTTTAAACTTCAATTCGTTATTGATAAATGGTCAATGAACCATTTTTAGGACAGCGAAGGTAAGAACGGGAACAGTCAATGAATCACACGCATACATTTCTCGGTGTACGAGTAGAGCCCAAGCGAGCGAGGTATATGATGTAAGCGCTTATTCTGCAGGATGAAGGCTGCGCAAAGTCGGCGGCTCGTAAGTGGCGGCCTGATCCTCGCGCGCGGTGGCGGCGGCGGCGGCGGCGGCGGCGGCGGCGGCGCACAGTGGGGCCACACGAGGGGAAATTGGGCAAAAAATCCCAAATTAAAATATACTGCAAAAGCTCCATTTCACATGAAAGGGGTAGCAAAACGTCTCCCTCATCGTTCCCCGATCAGGAAAAAGAAGGGGGAATCACGCCACTTCATTCCGTGCAGGTTTGAACTTGCGCAAGTGATGCGCGCCGCACTTCTTCGCTGGCGCAGTAAGAAGAGAGGTGTGATTCTCGATGCAAATATTTTTGCTCTCTCAGCTAGCTGAATTGTATGTTCTATGGATACGATACATGGAGATATATACTTTAAATCTGTTATTTTAAAAAATATATTCCTTGAATAATAATTAAGTAATTTTAAGTAGAAACTTCACGTGGCACAATGGAAATTTTAAAATCGGATTTTTCATATCGTCTTTTAGTTCCCTTTCGAGCGTTTCCGGGCTATGATATTAACTGAATCTGTTACATTATACATTAAAGTTTACCCATTTTTGCGCCATTTTGTGTTAGCCTTTTTTGCCTATAATATTCTTTTTTTTATTTTTCGTTCATGATCAGGTGCTGACAGCTCTTTATTAACAAGGAGGGATTTGCATGAAGTTATTAAACACACCGAAAAAAACAAACGGAATAGTGCAACCTGGAAGAAGAAAAAAAATTCTTCGGAGGCTGTTAATTGCATCTAATCCACCGATCTCACAAGTGGAATAGAGAAAAAATACCACAAAGGCTAGATCTAGAAGTTACACCAATGTGAATGGCCTCAAGTACAAATTCAGTTTTTGAAGATGACTGTCATGATGAAAGTTCTGCCTTTGAGGTTATGTCAATAAATATTTAAAGTTTACACAATTAAATAAAATTATTTAATTACAAAATGCGTTAATTAAATAAAATTATTTAATTACAAAATTCTTTAATTAAATAAGATTATTTAATTACAATTTTTTTATTGCCAAATATCCCTAAAAAGGCGTACAAATAATTGTTTGCCACGTTTCCCCTTTCTGGCCCCACTGCGCGGCGGCGACGGCGCACGTAAGGAGTCTCGCACGGGGGATCGCCCACGTGCAGAGCAGCGACGACGCGCAAACGTTCGCTCCGGGCCACCTCCCTCCCCCTGCAGCCGCACCGTGTGGGGAGCGGGCCGACATACTGGGGGGAAGTGCGCTTTGACTTTTCTCAAGGGAAGTGAAGAAATTATTTCATTACTTCATGCGCTCTTCGACGTTTCCCTAGTCATTGTTCTCTATATAGTTTACAAATATCGGCAAGCTAATGTAATTAAGTGTTGGCAAATAAAAGTATCCAAAGTTTTTAAAGACAATCATGTATTTCAGCAATTGCACAACGTTTCGTAACTGGTTTTGTTACATCACCAGGTGCTTATTGAGGGAACTACTATCCCATAGATTACCTCTGCAGTAGAACCATCGAGGAAACATTACGAAATTAACTCACACAGTTGATATCACATAACTTATTTGCAAACATATATTGACAATCAAGAAGAAATATTGATTAATTAAGTAAGTGGTACGTGAGAAATTTCAAAGAAGTATTTGGTTGTAAATTTAAGATCTACCTTTATAAGACGATCTTGAGGCGCCGAAAATGAAAATTACAATTAGTGAAAAGTAATTGTCTCAGATAGAATAATCAACCAGAGGTTACTAAGTTGACTGTTCAGTTAGAACTCCGTTCGGGTACAACCAGCGATGATGTTAATCTGGCTGTGAAGTGAGATGTAAGGTTGCCGACGATGGTGGATGGTGATGGAAAAGATGAAAGCGTGAGCGTCTAAAAATGGGAGGGAAGATGATTTGGAAACTTGAATACGTAGGGAGTGCAGTCCCAGCTTTAGAAGAGCGGCAAGTCTTTAGCAATTCAGTGCTGACGAAGTAGAGAGCTGCGAACGGCCACCGGGTGTGGCGCCTGAGAAGAGTGCGCTAATGATGAGAGAGGCAGCTGAGAGAAGAAAAGGAGGAGATGGAAGATTCAACCTACAGATGCGAGCAGTGCTATTGTAAGAGCGAGATAGAAATGATAATACCAGTTTGGCAATGTTGACACTGTCGAAGGTAGTTTCCAGGTCCCAGAGACGCCGGAGATGACGGGGAGAAAAAACTAGTGGAAGCTAAGAGAGAGTGAGAGAGAGTAGAGAGAGTGAGAGAGAGTAGAGAGAGTGAGAGAGGTAGAGAGAGAGAGAGAGTAGAGAGAGTAAGAGAGTAGAGAGAGTAAGAGAGAGTAGAGAGAGTGAGAGAGAGTAGAGAGAGTGAGAGAGAGTAGAGAGAGGAGAGAGAGTAGAGAGAGTGAGAGAGAGTGAGAGAGAGTGAGAGAGAGTGAGAGAGAGTGTGAGAGAGTGAGAGAGAGTGAGAGAGAGTGAGAGAGAGTGAGAGAGAGTGAGAGAGTGAGAGAGAGTGAGAGAGAGTGAGAGAGAGTGAGAGAAGCGGGGATGCGGGAATTGGTTCAGTATAAGCGAGAAAGATAATGGCGACGGTTCCAGAATGGTAGCGCTGACGCTGGCAAAGGTGGCTGAAGGTGTACCGTCGGCTTACCGGGAGGCAGTGGTAAAGGAGACAAGACTGATTGGAACTAAGATAGGAAAGGGCGGAGATGGCAGCTTCAACATCGGCGTACGGGCAATTGCCCTGTACGGTTGAGAAAGATAACGGGGACTGATCCACGCGCCGGTCGCTGGCAGTGGCTAGGGGGTGGAGAGGGAGAAGGGGGCAGAGAAGGAGGCGAGAGGAGAGAGGAAGGGGAGGGGAGAGATTGAGGCAAAGGGAGAGAGGGAGGAGAGGGAGGAGAGCGAGGGAAGGGGTGGCTGAGAGATGGAGGGGAGAGGAGGGAGGGGATGGAAGGAAGGGGAAGGTGGGGATGTGGAGAGGGATGGGATGTAGAAAGGGTGGGGAGGGGGGGGGGGAGAGAGGGGAGGGAAACAAGGGAGCGGAGGGGAAGGGAGTAGGCGAGGGGAGAGGGAGGGGCGATAGAGGGAGGGGAGAGAATGGTGGAGGGGAAGGGTGGGAAGGTGGTGCCGTAGGAGGTCGGCTGCGGGAACGCACTTTTCTGCGCCGCAGATTCCAGGAATATTACATGAGCGCCGCGTCTTGCCTCGCCGCTGCTGAGGGAACTGGGCCTCGCCGCGTTCCTCGCCCGGGCGAGGGCGGGAGGAGGTGTGGGCGGAGAAGCGCGGCCGACATCGCCCGAATCGCGATCTCTCGAAGACGCGTGCTGGTCGAGGCGACGCAAATTTGCTTCAAACATCTGGGCAACTCTATTGAGTAAACGTCTGCAGGTTGATTGAAGCGGTAACTCTAAGATTCTTTTGTTTCAGTTTGTGTGTTTGTTTTCGAATCGTGCTAGTCTTTTTGTTTTGTCAATTAAAACCTGAAAAAAATGTATCAAATTGAAGTCAGCATAGCATTCCCAATTTTCATTCAAAATAGATTTTAGAACATTCTTCTCAAATATGTTTCTCTTATAACGGCTCAGGTGGAAATGAAATATACCCTATCCACATCCAGAGTTTCGACAAACAAAACAGAAAGATGCTTGTAAACTGAATAGATTAATGATCATTAACTGCAAAGCTCAATATCGACTTCTATTCACTAGAATACAATACATTCGGTAACGAGCTTTGATTACTATGATTTTTTAAATTCAAAACGTAAAAAGTTATTAAATTTTAATATTGTTTTAAAAATGTCAGACATTTTAAAGCTAGGGGCGCTACAATAACAATACTTTCTCACATTACTTGAAACCATTACAGTTTTTGAAAATTCAGAGACATCAACAGAAATCGGCACTGCGCCCTTTTTAAAGCGTTCTTTACACTACCATTTTAATCAGCAATATTGCAGAATTACAAACCTATAGTTCGTAGAATTCCATAACTTTAATCTGCAGTATTACATAATGATACGAGTACTACGTAAGAAGTGTGCGAGGAAGTATAATTCACGAATTCACGTTCTCCTGATCTTATATGTAATTTGTAGGCTATACTATGTATCACTCTTCATTCGATGTGCCCTTTATTATTTAAGATTATTTGAGACTACAAAATTGTTTGAGATATCATAAAGGTGATTGTTTAAAAACGCCACTTAGCATTATTCTTTTTGACGTTAATAATCTAGTATCTCATGTCATTCCGTCATTATTTGAACTAATTTTCTCGCTCTAATAAACAAACCGCTCAACCTATTTGATAACTACTTTTGAACTCAAAACATTATTGTAGCGTGAATAATTATACAATTTGGCTTATCTCACCTGGGTTTATGATTTTATGAAATGTACTATGTTAATTTCGTAAAAAACCCTTCGGCCGATACTCAGCAACGACAAAGAATTTAACGTCTCCGATTGTTGTACATTAATGTAGAGAACGTTTTGTGCCTCTAATAGAATGCGTCCTTCATTTTTGGGAAAAATATTATTCACCGGGATAAAAGATTTGCTCGCCAACGGATGTGTAAAGTCCCCTAGATATCCCTCCTTTCTCTAACGTCCCTCCTAAGGGGAAATCGCCTCCACCCACTCCCTCCCCTTCCCTTCCCTTCTCTTCTCTTCTCTTCCCCTCCCCACCCACTCTCTGGACAACTGACAGACGGCGAGGCGAGCTTGCTCCGTCGCCACGCCAAATTCCGCGTCATTTTTCAAAAACAGATGCCGTCTTTTTGTTTCGCCACATGTTAATATGTCAGCTTGACGTTTCGGTAAAAACTGGACGGCTGTGGCTGCGACGGTGGCGGTGGCGGTGACAGTGGCAACGTAGGATAGGAGGGGAAAGGCGAAATCGGGGGAACGTGATTGGAAGGGGAAGGAGACAGAAATCTGCGGGAGGAGCAGAGGGAGAGAAAAATGAAATGGAACGGGATCAATCGGTGAGTCAACTGACGCAAGGACAGGTCTGAAAAAGAAACTGGAAGTGTAAAATTTAAAAACAAAGTTAGGTTTTTCTGTGTCTTTGACGGGCCCAAGCTTTGTATCGACGAAGGTATGTAACGAAAGGTTTATTCGAAAATAACAAAAATTCAACTGCTGGCTTCCTTCAGTCAACTGGCAGCGTGATTAATTTGCTCATTCATTCTCGGTATGGTTCCAACACATTTTTTAAACAACAACAACAACAACAACAAAATGTATCCGTGAATTGTTCGAAAACAAGATGCCAGATATCCAACTTCCCGACATACAAATTTAATTCACATTAAAAAAACAGAAAATTAATTTCCCACCAACCTTAGTAATTATTTAACATCTAAAAATTCATTGTTAATATCAACTATTTACTTCTTAGTTAAAAATAATTATTACTACAATACGTCAAAATTACTTTTGTAATCGCCCCAAGACAACAAGCTTAAATATTCGAAATTATAACATTTATTATTTTTCTGGCAACCACGGAAATGACACACAAATTATTGTAATCCTAAACTACAGAATAGTTGCAAAAATAATAATTACTTCTTTAGAACGTAGACAAAATACGGTACCGTGTGTAGTCAGCGTTAATGTACAGATCTGGACAGTAGAAATTGAAATATCTTAATAATTAGTTTCTCAAGAAATCTCTGGTAAGCGCTTCAGTGCTGATAGGGTTTGAGAGCGCGACATCTGACCCCTTTACTTCCTCGCCTACTTTTTATGTAGAATAGACAAAGAATCGTAATACTTGCGGCAGAGAATTGGAAATTTCCAAAAGAAAAACTCGAGTTGTGGGACCCTGATATCGAAAAAGTGGAAAATTACCGTTTCAATTGTAATATTCTAGCTTTTCACACAATCCTACACAATATTAATCTTATGCTGTCCGAGTCCATTTGCATTTAGAAGATGCGTTGTATTCAACCGTCCAGTGTGAGGTCATAATCTTTGATGCAGAGCTCGTGTCACATCCAACACTACTAATTTGGTTACAGAAGCACCTACTGTATCCGTTCCGACAATTTGCCAACGTTCAAATTCTGTGAGCCTGCCCATGGTGCACTCACAACTGCAAAAAACAGTGCCACGGTGATGACCGAAGTTAATAACGGGCGTATGTTTTACAGGTGGTGGTAAAAGACAAGTTTGATAAATCAAGTTACAAATTTCTCAAGAAAAACATTGCTAATCGGTCATGCATTGTAAGAGACGTTTCAAATTTTTGTACACCCCTGTGAAGTTCCATTTGGCAACTGAAGCTTCGCAAATCGGATTGTCATGGGATCGAGTACCGACGGTGGTGGTTTGAGGTCCTGAGCTAAAGAGCTGAGTCAAAGTCGTTCTCCGCATGAGAATTAAGAGGGTAATGGGTACGAACATGGTAACCCACATGAGGCGCATTTTTCACTAATAGAGTCACTACCGCAATAATAACCAAAAGTAAATTTTAGTTTTGAATTCTTGGCTGTCCGGGATTAGCCGTGCCATGGTCGATGGAGCTGACGTTTCGGCCATCTTGCTGTGGCCTTCTTCTGAGCTATACTGCAGTATAGCTCTAAAGAAGGCCACATCACATGAAGAAGCTCCATCGACCATGACGCGGCTAATCCCGGACAGCCAAGAATTCAACGACTCCGACTGCGGAAGCCTACGACTCTACAAATTTTAATTTTGTTTAAAACTTTTGTGTTAAGAACCCCTTTGCTTCATTCTCTCAAGAAACATATCCCAAGACCACAACTTTCGATGCACCAGAGATTTCTCAGGCAGTATTCATACATTTTCTTATCGCTTGTGAATTGTGGGTTTCTGTGTATTTACCCACAACCCTTAAATTGTAGAGGCCAGCTTGCCAGATCGATCTTCCAGAGTCTCTTGCAGATGGTTGCGGGAATGTATCTTAAACCCCTGCCACGAAATCCGCGTGATACTTCTTTCTCGGTCCTGCTCCACACCCATCTATGAAGCAGAGCGAAGGGCTTGTTATTCACGTCCTTTCTCAAGAATCTAACCAGTAAGTTGATGTACGACCAAAACATGAGTCAATAAGTGTCAGTGAATTTTTAAAATGTCTCGTGAATTCATATAAAAAATATCATACTCAGATAGCAAGAAAAGGAGAATAACGACACAAAAGCTTAAGTTTCCTCCTTTTTATACGCTCAGAAATTAGTAAAGCATTCTTCATAATATTGATAATCAATGTAGAACATAAAATAAGTAATTATTTGAAAACAATTTTTCTTGCATCTTGTGAAGTAGGGGATCTGAAACACACAGCTTCCTCTCTCGTGTGATATTTTCGTATAACATGGCACTGTAACATAACAAATGTGTGTATTTGCACGACATTGTCACATATGTCAGTTTACTTTACGTAAAGTGATTTTACAGCATTCATTAACTTTGTTTATATTACCTTATTTTGTTACGAAATACCAGAGATTATTTGTGAATGAATGTGCAAGTCCAGTAATATTTGCGTTTACAAGAAAAAAGGAGTTTTGTATTATGGCCTCAAGAGAAGAAGAAAATTATTCATCAACTATCCAAAGAAAAACAAACCGTTTAATTAAGAACACTGTTCATGAACAACATTCTCACGCTGCAGAATACATTATATACTCAGTGCTGCTAACTTTTTCAAAGCTTAGGAATTTTAGAAATGCATATCATCAGTATTTTAATTTCGGAGCGAAACTGCTGTATTAAAAATTGATTATTTTTGCTTGACATCCAAATTTCACAAAAGATTTAAAGTACACGAAAAACATAATTTGATGGAGAAGGGATGGGTCATTAGGATTTTTCTAATAAACTTAATATCACTGTGAACAAAAACAATATATAGAGCAAATACGGTACCTGACACAAATCATATATTCTTCTGTAAGACATAAAGAAACGCAGATAAAACATGTATTGTTTCATTTTGCTATTTAGCCACGAATTAAAGTAGAAGCAAGTAAAAATAAACATGCGATTGAAATAAAAGTGAATATTTGGCTTTTTAAATTAATGTAATATCACAAACTTCTCTCACTTGGGTAATTTTGATTCAATTGCTAATATTATGCACTGGTTTGATTTGCTATTCCTCAAATCAAAGAAACAAATACAAGACAATGACAAAAGCATACATAATATGTTGAGAAAAAAGATTGACAAAAATTTAGTCGAGACATTGATTAGCTCATTCCAGTCATCGAAAATTCACAAATGCAATTGCAATAATTTAAATAAATTCTTTTCTCGTTATTTCATAAATGAGCGTATAAAATTATATGAGGATAAATTTGTAAACATGATCGACAAAGAAGAAATGCGAACCAATTCTTCACACAAAATTGACAGTAAGAACTTTTAAAACGCAGTTGATTGCAATGGTATAATGGAAACTAAATAGACTGTTTTTGGTATTTCTCAAGGAAACAGTAATGTACAGAAGAAATTTGTTTATACTACATTAATAGCTTATTGTGAGAACATTTTTAAATACTCTTAATTATATATCGCGGATAAGAGAACCTTTTGTAAGAATAATTGTCCATACATTGTCAATTTATTTTACTATTCCCACAGATAAAAATATATCTAAATGATATAAATATCCAGGTACTTCAGCAGAAATATGAGTATATGATAAATTTTTGAAGTAACTGAGGAGTGTGGGGACACAAACCCTAATAAAGCCAATTGTGTTATGCTTCACAAACGGTCTGTCCTCAATAAACCAGCTAAAAGCACACCGCAAATAATAGACGTATTAAAGTGGCTACGTATGTTAATGTGCGGGATGACTAAACAGCTATAACGATTACTGTTTCTTCGTTTCGCAACTAAACAGTTAAAACTGAGCTACGTCTAAAAATATATAGTTGTCCGACCACCATAAAAAAACTATAAAAAATGTAAATTTGCGGAACGGTTTTTATCTGAACGAAGCAGTTTACGAGTGGCCAAAAATACAGTGTTTTAAACTGTATTCGAGACGACTTGTAAACTCTGTGTAAGATTCTTTTATTACTTTAAACAGAGCATTTGCAAAATATATTTCTTTAGTGAAAGAAAATGCGTATTTCTCCCATGTGTCACATTTCTTCCCCACCGATGACGCGGTTGGGTGGTGAAGAGAAACACACATCATTTTGTTGTTACAAATAGTTCAGATATAAAACATGTAAACCTCACGAAAATAATTTTGAATACAAGCAAGTGTATATTTCAGTT
The DNA here is from genome assembly GCA_964035755.1 of Teleogryllus oceanicus. Taxonomy (NCBI): domain Eukaryota; kingdom Metazoa; phylum Arthropoda; class Insecta; order Orthoptera; family Gryllidae; genus Teleogryllus; species Teleogryllus oceanicus. Next base: position 18,109,968 of record CAXIVR010000011.1, on the reverse strand, counting down.
AGGGGTTAAATTAAATTCTATAAAAATGAACATTGGGCTAACAAAGCACACTAAATGAGGAGCAACCAATCAACACGTGACATATCCACTTCATTGTTTTCTAATAGAAATGAGAAATGTGGCGCAAATATTACACTTTTCAACACTGCCTGTAACTCAACGAATAGAGTACTATTTAATGTATTGAAATAAGTATTACGTTTCTTTTTGAAAATAAAATTCTAGGTAAATACAACAGAACTCAATTTTTGCCAAATGGACATGTCATTTTTTGAATGTTTGCTCCTCAATTATGTCATTCTGTATCTCACTGCAATAAAACTGTCAGGTGGCTAACATAGTGCTACAAAACATTACGTTTTGAGAGCTGTCATTTTTTACGCCCGAGCCCTTCGTAGATAGTATATGCGGTTGGGTGGGGAAAGGAGCGGCTGAGGCGATTGGCCGAGGCAAGGAGGCGGCGCGGCTCGAGGTTTCCGCGCCGAGGAGCCGCCTGAAAGCGGCCACTCACCTCCAATTACAGCGAGAACCGCGGCGCCCCTGATCCCCTCAGACCCGCCCTCTCCGTTCCCCCTCTCAAGGGCCGCCTCCACCCCGCCAGCTCCCGCCTCCGCCCCCCCTCTCCCCCCCGCCGCCATCACTGACCCCCAACCTTTCCCCCATCCTTCCACGGTGCCCCCCCCCCGCCCCTCCGGCCACGCCACCGCCCCCGACGCCAGCTCTATAGCCTCCGCTACCTTCATCGCCGCCGTCCACGCACGGAGCCTCCGTCCCCGCCCCCCTTCGCCCCCGCCCCCCGCCCCCCCGCCCCGCCCCCTCCGCCCCCCCGCCCCCCCCCCCCCCCCCGCCCCTCCGCCCCGCCCCTCCGCCCCCCCCCTCCCCCCCGCCTCTCCGCCCCGCCCCTCCGCCCCGCCCCGCCGTCCCGCCCCCTCCGCCCTCTTCTTCCCCGCCACTCCACCCACCTTCACTCTCGACGCTTCCAACGCCAGCTCCATCGCCTCCGCTGCCTTCATCGCAAACGCCTCCGCCGCCGCCGCCGCTGCCCTGCGAAAGCCTCAATTTAACGCATTGCTTCCCCTGTTTGCGCCCGCGAAGGCGTTCGGCGCCCCACCTCGCGGTCTCTCCCCGCCCCGCTCCGCCCGCAACTTTTGACTTGAGCGCTTCACAATGCGGCGACGGCTTAATTCCCAGCGCCGCTCCCCGCGATTCCCTTTGCCAAGGAACTGGACGAGAGCCCTCTCGCCCATACATCCAAGCTTCTCGGAAAATCTGGGGTGCATTTCAAGGCCATAGAATAGCGACGAAACAAGGGCGTTTTCTTAGTTCTTAAGTGTCTAATCCATCTTTATACTACTCAAACGGACTACTACTGCTATTTCACAAAGTGTTGCATTGTTTGTTCAGGCAGAAGTTTAAGACATTGAGAAGAAAAATGAGGTTACGTATTACATTGATAAATTGAATACCAAGGACGACTAAGCAATGTAGTAATAAATACAGTGATCAAAATGAACCGTTTCTTCACGAAGGGAAAGTGGGAAATATGGGATGAGAGATTTGAAGTGCATGGCTTGCATATCGTGACCTAACATCCAAGACATTTTCAGAAGACCTCAAGTAAATTTACTGTTAATTCTGATTTGTCTTTGAATGAACTAATATGCCTAAACCTTTTCTTTGGTTTTGGACATTACAAACATTACAGACCAGTTCAACATGAATTGGCTTATGGTATTCTGAAGATATAGGATAAAGGAAGAAAATTTATATCAAATAATTTTTATTTTAAAAATGATAATTAAAATAAAGAATAATTAACTTATCTTAGAATACAACTAATATTAACAAACGTATGTAAACAAAATAAAATTTTTGCAATAAACTGTGACCGTATCAGATTTAGAATGTATGACGCGTAGAATCTATTTTATGATGATAGACATATCGACGGCCCAGTTTCAAAATGTAAAACTCAAAATTCTAAGTTTTGATATACCACCATTTTAAAGTTTAATATTTCTGAAAATGTCAGTTTACATAATTTGACTTTAAAATACATATCCGGGAGGGATTGCGGGGGAGAATTTGGGCCAAAAACATTATTTTTGTGCAGTGTTGTTTCAAAACATCGAATACTCTTTTGATTCTCAGTACTCTTATACTAATTCTTTATCTTCAAACTCCATTACGCATCGTCACACGATTGCAGAGTACCTGTCAATTTTCAGAAACGTATTTTCTCGCGTGGGTGTCACTGACATCAAAAAGCTTCCATGCGCCCTGCTCGTACGTTAGACTCACGTTGACAAGCAGAGCCGACAAACATATCGCCCGTGGAGTCCTTGCAATAAGCCACATTTCCTAGGACAATTCAAGTAGACTCGTTCAATCCTCAGAATGATATTACATTACTGATAACTACGCCAGAAATAAGTATTGTAGACAGAAATTTACATCGTTTTCATCTATTTATACTCTATTATCGTACTGGTCAATAACAGGACTGTCGCTAAAGCTGATTTCTAAAATAAACAAAAATTTGCATTCAAAACTAACATAAAATGCAGAAATTCAACAAGGAACACTATCAAGATAAAATTGAAGTAAAGTTTATTTACGAAATTTAGGCAGCTAAGCAACCTGTGGACGTGCAAAATGCTTGAAAACAATAGTATGAAAAACACATTTATTCTTTGTTTGTAAATACTTAGTAACAATTTGTTAATGAACTTTCAATTTAATCTGAAATCATTATTAAGCATACATCAATTTTTATGCATTTCTTTTGCATTACGTGATAGAAAAAAAGAATGATCTTATGCACCAACAAACGTTTGATAACTTTTACATATTTATATGAATTTATAGAAGACCTCTTTGCAACAAAAATTTATTTATCTGCGAACCATTTTCTCCCAAACTATCAGTAACGTTCGTAGGCAAGACGCGACCGGTTTACAAATAAAGCAGTCCACAGTTCGATTCCGGCTCTGCCACGAACTTACCAGCAGGTGCCACAACCACATCAAGTAAATTTCTGTCACTTTACCACGATCGAACCCGCAGCCACCCCGTTACACTGTATTCACGGTACACTGGAGCCCCTAGGGCTGTCTTTACGCTCCACACTTTCAGAGTGGGTAAAGGGAGACTCAAGACCCTCTTTTCATGTGATCGGCTGCGCCGCTGCAGAAAGCGGCCGCTGGCGGCGCTGGTGGCGCGGCGGTGGGCGTGCCCTGCGTAAAGATTCTTCGCAATTTTAGGGAGTTTCCGTCTGCGCCCGGAAACATAAATTTTAATTACTCCAGCTTAAGTGGCGGCGCGCGATGCATCTCCGTTAGGCGGCACTGCGACGGCGGGAGAGGGGGGGGCTCCGCTTCGAGCCACGGCCTACCCACGCCGCCCCCGCACCGCCCCCGCACCGCCCCCGCGCCGCCCCCGCGCCGCCCCCGCGCCGCCCCTGCGCCGCCCCGCGCCGCCCCTGCGCCGCCCCGCGCCGCCCCGCGCCGCCCCGCGCCGCCCCGCGCCGCCCCGCGCCGCCCCGCGCCGCCCCCGTCGCCCCCATTCCCACCCTCATCCCCACCTCCGCCCTTTTGTCTTTGCTCCTCCGGCCTTCCCCGACCCCCCGTCCCCACTCCCGTCACTCATCCTCGTTGCCGTCCGCGCGTTCATCCATGCTGTCGCCCCCAAACTGCCTACCCGCCGACCCTACCCGCCGACCCTACCCGCCGACCCTACCCGCCGACCCTACCCGCCGACCCTACCCGCCGACCCTACCCGCCGACCCTACCCCCCCCCCCCCGCCGACCCTACCCGCCGACCCTACCCGCCGACCCTACCCGCCGACCCTACCCGCCGACCCTACCGCCAACGCCCTCTCCCCGTCACTCATATTCGCCTGCGGCGCCCCCCTTCCCCCGCCATCTCCACGCCAAAGCCGCCCCTGGCGCGTTACTGCTCCCGGTCCGCGCTACATGCTCTCGCCTCCATAGTCGGCCTTGCCGCCCTCTACCTCCGCCACCGCCCCCCGCCATTCGCCCTCGCAGCCGCTACCTCTGACGTCTTGCTATCACTTCCGCCACCTCTAAACACCACGAGATTAAAATACACATGTGGTTTCGCTGATACCTGACGTATCACCGCTGATGTAAAAGTAGATAATTGTATTGCATTGAGCTCTACTTCACTCCTAATTATACTAATGAATCAATGATATTCTTTATTTGTTTATTTATTATATATTTACTGTCGTCAATGTAGATCCCATTAAGGGACAAAGTCTTCTGCTTTACCAGGAGTGAAAATTTGGTTGGTTCTAAAATTCCCATAGCTTAAACCAGCAAATTGCTTCTTTTCCAGTTCCAGACTTGATCTAACATCAAATGGGAATAATTCAACAACTACAAACACTTCATAGATAGTATATACAAGAAACGCTAAAGCTTTCGGGAGTGTTCTCAACATGATTATAACTGACGGACTCCGAAACACAAGAAAGACAAACATCTCATTGAATTGACCAATGACTAAAATCGTCGGCAATGCGTCAGTAAAAAAGAAAATACATTAAAATAAAGCTTATAAAGGATCTACACGTGTCCATTCACTCGAATTCTGCTCATAGTCGAGTTTTATAAAATGTTCTCCAAATCATAAGAAATTTTGTACTCAATTGTACCAAATAATTCTGTTCAAAATAGGAATCAGCTGTATTAAAAAATCTGTATCTGCAAACTATAATATCACTAGTAACCTTACTTTTAAAAATAACTTGGCTACTGAGCCCAAAACTACATGACTGTTATTCTAAGGGTAATACAAGATGATTGATCCAAACGAAATTTATTACGAGCAAGCAGTGATCTATACAACACGAAGAGCAGGTGATTTCTAAAAGCAATCCCAGAGCAAGTTAAGAAATCCAGCAATGACAGCAGAGGAATAGGACACGTTCTCTGAAACGAAGATGTCGAAATCCCCTCCCTTTCTCTTCCCCACCTCCCCCAGTGGGCTTCACTTGTCGCCTCTGCGGCAAAGGCCGGGAGCGCGTGTGCCCCGCCCCTCTGCTCCGCCTCCTCTGCCCCCGCCTCCTCCATGCCTTGCCTCGCACTCCCGCTCCTCGAGCCAAACACATCCGCCTCCGCCCTCACCTGAACGCTCCCCCCACTCCTCCCGCTGCCCTGTCCCTGCCCTCCCGCCTCGCCCCCGGACCGCGCGCGCCCATGTGCCTTGTCGCCGCCGTGTGGGTCCCAAGCGTCGCCCATTCGCCCCCGCCTCCGCCCACCCCCAACACCGCCTTTCGAGCGGCGCCTTCTTTGTGCGCTGCTATATCTTCCTTTACGTCGCCTCCCACGTCTATGTTCTTCCGGAAAGCTCCATTTCCTCGCTTTCGCCTCCGCCTCTTTCTGTCGCACGCGCCATCGAGGCCTATATGTTTGCCTCGTTCCTCCGCCCCCGCCGACGCCGCCTGCTGCCCGTCCTGGCGCGGCGCACTTCACCTCTGTGTTAGCCTCCGCCGCCCCCACAGCCGGCCCCGTCTGCTATTTCGCAGCGCCTGCAACTGGCGCCTCGGAGATAGGCAGTGGCGGAGACGACGGCGGCGGCGGCGGCGACGGCGGCTGCAATGGGGGCGGCGGCGGCGTCGGGGGCGGCATCGGTGGCGGCGGCGACAGTGGTGGCGGCGGCGACGGCGGCGGCTGGCGGCGGCGACGGTGGTGGTGGCGGCGGCGGCGACGGTGGTGGCGGCGGCGACGGTGGTGGCGGCGGCGGTGACGGTGGTGGCGGCGGCGGCGGCGGCGACGGTGGTGGCGGCGGCGGCGACGGTGGTGGCGGCGGCGGCGACGGTGGTGGCGGCGGCGACGGCGACCGTGGTGGCGGCGGCGGCGACGGTGGTGGCGGCGGCGGCGGCGACGGCGGTGGCGGCGGCGACGGTGGCGGCGGCGACGGTGGCGACGGTGGCGGCGGCGACGGCGGCGACGGTGGCGGCGGCGATGGCGATGGCGGCGGCGGCGGCGGCGGCGGCGGCGGCGGCGGCGGCGGTGGCGGTGGCGGGGTTTTGGGGGGGTGCCGGGAGGGGCGGGGAGCACGTGCGGCGCGCCGCACGTCACTCGCTTCGTACCAGGCCCCCCCGCTCCCTCCACACCCTCGTCCCGCCCCTACATCGCCCCTCACCGCCGTTCCCCGCTTCCGACGAGGGATCCTGCTGCAATGCCTTCGCCAGCCGAAGTTACTGTCACGTAAATTCACAGACCCATTAGCCACATTGGTAAAGTGAATCTTCCACTACTCGGTGGTATTCAGGTGACCCAAGTTGAGTATGAACCGGATTTATAGTCGACATTCAAGATACAAAGGAATTATCATATAATTCGTGAATGCTTAAAATAAACGGTCATTCTCAATGATCCGCCATTCTCAATGATTTCATAGACTTCATAATCAATATCAGCTCTAGTTATCTAAATCGGTCAACGTGTCATTTGCGCTACATGTTTGGTAATGATGAGTACACACTCAAGTGTTTTTCATTCAAATAGTACCCAATGGAATTCTCGGTTTTCAAATCTTTCATTTCATACAAAAAATTATGAAAGACAACAGTAATACATTTTAAAATTTGTGCGCCTACATGACTAGCATAACATGCCTACTAGAAATAAATTTGTTATAGTAATATTTGTTTAGAATTAAATTTTATTTCAATATCCTGAGTCTAGGAAAAACATTAAACAATTACTAATTCCTTTTCGAATAACGTTGTATCGGAAGTGGTGTAAACACGTGCGTTTGTATCTCACAAACCAATTGTGAAAATTACTGACTGTTTGGGACTGAGTGTGTAAGGCAATAACATTGAAGGCATCTATAATTCAGCAAATGCTATTCGTTCATTAAATTGTGTCATAATTTTCGTACTGGTTTGATTGACTTCGACTAATGTGATTTTTTTCATATTGCCGGCAACATTAACGATCACGAATGTAATTTAAAAAACTAATTACGATTATCGAGATAATAGATACACTAATTGTAGGAGGATTTCATGAGAAAGTATTGTTACCATCACAGCGTCTCAGCTTCACAGCAACCCAGTAGTATTTTTAAAAATATTTCAGACTAATTCCAATGGTCACTATGACTTCCAGAAATAGTGTGAGCAATCGTCTCGAAGAGTAGACTTTACCATTGGTATTACTAAAGTATAATTTATGCCCCTCCGTCAATCTGAATTCAATTCTTTCATTGAAGCTTCCCTCACCTTGTTGAGCGTCTCAGGAGCTGAGGGGAAACTTCATATTTAAAAGGCCAACGAGACCACTGCGCTTTAAAATCGATCAGTTTTTCTTAAACTCCACTTCAAAATATTATCACATTGTGGTTTACGTCACATTGCGATTCCCTTTATAAGACTCGGCTATAAAGAGGTATAAGCAAACCCTTAATGAAAAATCTGAAACATAACTGAATAAGATCTCTTGACATGACTGCAATACGGCTATATTTTCATTTATTTTGCGTGTTTACTGATTAGTCAGCAGTAAAGTACAGTATAATATAAATATATTTTTAGTACTAGACATCACTGGAAACGTTCTGAATCCGTGGTAATGGCTTCGTCTTTCAAAGCTCATCGAAAATTCTCAAAAAATTCGAATCCGTCGCCATACGTAATCGCTACTCACAAACGGCGACGCTCTCTTACAGGCAGGTGTGCCCACAATCACGTTGAAGTCTTATTTTGGTATCGGTGGTTGAAGAACACAGCAGTGCAATTGGAGAAACATAGTTAATATTAAACTAGTTTTTCGAAAAAGAGAGCATCGCCATCTCTTCCTCTAAGGAAAAGAGTACAGAAAATAGGAAAAGTACAGAAAATGTTTATGCCCTTGACATACACCAAACACCGTAAGTATTTTAACACTAACACGCAAAAAAACACCCTAATAAATTTCTCTTAAAAATATAAAAAATTTCTGAACTTTATTGCAATTTATTCTGGAGACCGCCGCTGGCCCCTCCATTGTATTTTCTGCGTATCCGTATGGTGTTAGTATGCAATTGTTAATTACAGATTTTTATTATGTTATAATCAACTAATATTCACAAAGTTGATAAGAGTTGAGTCAAAACATTTGTCATTCTTTATCGTGGAGACACATTCTACGTGCGCCATTTATACGTTCTGGTATTGAGCCTGCTGCACGTTTGTGTATTGTCTTAGAAAGCCCGCAACCGTGCGCAACAGAGTCTAGATTGCCTACGAACCTATCTCGTGCCTCGCGACCGACGTAGTTCGGAGCCTCGTCAACGCGAAGCCGAGCACCGCTGCGTGCACGCGACGAGAAGACGCTGACCCGAGAGACAATTAACGTGGCGAGGGGTAATGAAGGAAAGCTTCTCTGCGCCGCAGACATCGATGGTTCGCAGCCCAACTTTCCTCATTTGCATTCATTCGTCGTAGCAATTTCAGTCTTGTTTCGCCTAAAAATACACTGCCCCCCTACGTCGCCGCTGCCGTCTTCAGCGCACTCCCCGCCGTCCGGAATGGGAGGGAAGAAAAGAGTGCCTGAGGAGGAGGGGTGAAAGAGAGAGAAAAAGTGCGAGCACAGGGGAGGATTGGGGAAAGTGATGAAACGGATCGTGAAAAGTAAGAACCCGAGGGGCGGGAGGAGTGAAGTGAAGGAAGAGCGAAGCGCGAGGAGAGCGAAGCGCGAGGAGAGCGAAGCGCGAGGAGAGCGAAGCGCGAGGAGAGCGAAGCGCGAGGAGAGCGAAGCGCGAGGAGAGCGAAGCGCGAGGAGAGCGAAGCGCGAGGAGAGCGAAGCGCGAGGAGAGCGAAGCGCGAGGAGAGCGAAGCGCGAGGAGAGCGAAGGCGAGGAGAGCGAAGCGCGAGGAGACGAAGCGCGAGGAGAGCGAAGCGCGAGGAGAGCGAAGCGCGAGGAGAGCGAAGCGCGAGGAGAGCGAAGCGCGAGGAGAGCGAAAGGCGGAAAGTAAAAGTGGGAGTGAAATGGTGGAGAGGATGAGGGAGTGATGAGAGTGTGCGGGAGTAATAGAGAGGAGTTTGAGGGGTGAGGGTTACCGCCATGGGGGCCCAAGACGACCCGCCACGCGCCCCCTATCGCTTAATGAAGGTTTTCAAACGCATTCAGATGTCGACACAAGGCCACCTAAATCAAGGAGTCCTGCGCCCTGCGGAAAGGCGACGTCGGCTGACGTGCATCCAGGGTGGGTGCTCTGCTCAAGACGTGAAACGGTGACGTACGGTGGGACCCCACAGACTGTCATTTACGCACCAATTTACTGAACGACTTACGTCTGTAAATTGGACCTTTTTAAATCTTCAATTTCCCCCTTCAATACAAAGAGGTTGCGTGTCTATTTTTAACATATAATGCAGCGTTCCTTCGGGATGAATACACGTGAAGATCGTACTAAAATATAAAAACATGTTTTAATTAAGAAACAATGTTATTTTGTTTGTTTTCACATGATTGCTTTGATGAAGGCTTTTTTAGTTGGAGCTCGTGGGCGTCATTTTTCATTTCTTTCCTCTGCAAGGGCATCAACGTGTAAATTACAAGAAGAAAACTAGCCCGATATTATTAATTCAGCTAACTTTGGAAACTGACACTTAGAGTATGTTACTTACCCATCTTGCAACTACTTTCACCCAAGGCTTCTGCAGACTACCACATCCGCGGTGTTGACGATTGCTGAATTTTAAATGAAGAATTAAAATACTTGAAGGCATTTGTGGGGCAATTTTATACTCAATATAGTTATCATCATCATCATCATTATTATTGTTATTATTGTTATTGTTATTATTATTATTATTATTATTATTATTATTAACTATGATACTCTGATATACCGATATGTTGAAAATATTTTACATTCACTTACGCTTACCGTCCCTTTACGCTATCAATGATCTGTATTTTTATTTTTCTACTCCCTTTTATTCAGAAGGATTGTCTCAAATATTATTTCAGTAGTACATATACCTTTTGCGGCTCTCACACGCAACCAATCTTAATAAATGAGGTCTCTAAAGAAAGAGAATTTCACGGAGAAGTGACGAATTGCACTTTCACTTTAAAAATATGAAGGATTTGTTGAAAACAAAACGCATCTATGTATTCATGTCAAATGCAAACCGCAACATTGTTGCATTGTTAACGCATATCGTTAAATAACTTCTAAACAAAGCATTTTAGGGCCTCAAAAACTAAAATATTGACGCCGGAGGCCTCAAATAAAAGCCCCTCACACCGTAATCTATAGGATGAGATATTCTTGAAAATTTGATTACATTTTTTTCTGATTTGACGCTTCTCGATTCTATCCTTCTCCGAGCCTGTAGAATCTGCAATTGTATGTGAAATTAAACTTAGAGAGTCTTTAAGAAAACGTATATTACAGGGTTAATGTGGAAATAGAAAAATAGGGAAGAGGGAGGGATTTAACATGCGAGAGCTCTCGCGCTAGTATATCTTAATTATTACAATACACATTCCCTCTTATCCTAGCACAGTTTCCAAATCAAGCCCCGAGTCATAATTAATCGTTTTACTCTTTTTGCGGGTTATTGCTCTATTAAGTGTTTCTTCGAATGTGTTTATTTGAATTACAGTGTTTATTTGAAACAATCTGCGGGCTGTGACTGAAAACTACGCATGTTCATCACTGTTTCTAAAAATCAGATTAATACTGAATACTAATTCATACTGAAGTTCTTGATGGAACTGAAACAGATATTCAGAAGACGAGAAGTGCGAACTGATACATCACTAACAGGAAATTTTTTTAGATATAGGATTCTACCTTGCCATATCTCTATCCCACTTCTGAGTGTGATCCTTGCGCGATAGTAGTTGTTGGGAGGAAACTGACAAAACTAGAACAGTGAATAAAAGGCCGTTTTATACGGTTTCTGAGTGGGAGTATGTTGTATTTACGTTAGTTGAAAACCAGACGACAAATAATACTAAAATGTTGAATGGAGAGAATCACTCATAAATTTAACACGATAGAGTAAAATAAGGAAATTGTATGGAGTTTAGCTACTATTGGTCTCATTAGTCGTAGAAACGGCATTGAAATAAAATTCGATGTAATATGTATTATTAATACCAAATGTTTAGGAAGTTGAAGATATTCGTTCATTCCTACGTAGTGCAGTGGTATTTTGCATTATGGTGCAATTTACGTATCATCATAATACAATTTCAGAATATATTATTTTCACGAGTAAAAAAAGAGTGAAAATTAAAGTGTGGTAATAAGTGTTGATTCAAAAGGGTTTTGCTGATTTTCTTATTAGTTAAATAAAATTAAAACACGACAATAATAAGAACCGACACTTCATACTTACTTTTCATATAAGTAAATTATTCATTAAAAAATAATCTGCAGATTCCTTTTATTAGACTAAAACATTATTCGTCTGTAATTTACTAATAATTAGAAAACAAAAGTAATAAAACTCGTGAATTATTCGTTTCATTTCGGTCTTGGTCTGTGTACACTTTTCACGCATAAGCGCGTTCTTTTGGCAATCCTATATTTTTATATTTAAACTCCACTGAATTAACACTCATCACTCGTGATTTTAACATTATCATGGATATGTCACGACTGTAAAAAATGGAAATTATTTAAAATTACAGGAGACATTGATTATCGGAGCTCCGAATAGCACAAACAGTCATCAGAATAACAAGAAAAAATGTATTGAAAAACACAACACATGAGCTATTAACACATGAGATTACAAAATATTACGATAGGAATTTCTCAAATTATCTGCACATATCCTAAAAGTATGTCAAAAGTGTTTTTGCCCGAGTCAGGAATATAACGCCAGAAGGAAGTATCCATATTGTTCCTCGTTGTTTGTTTTTGATTGATTGATTTTTTCGTGTTTCCGGGCGCGTCAACTGCTTCGGTCATTAGTCCTGTTGGTGTAGTGCATGTTTTTTTCTCGGGAGATGCGCGGTGATCTTTCCCCGCTCGATGGCGAGATCCGGCGCCGACCTACCATCGGCTACTGAGGTTTCCCTAACCAGGACTCTCCCACCAGCGGGGCACCGCCCCAGCCGGGACAAGCTCTAAGCTCCCGACCGGTCTCCTGGAATATGTGGTAGTGTAGTGCATGTGAATGTAAGTGTGTGTGTGTGTGTGTGTGTGTGTGTGTAAGGGGAGAGGAGAGGACAAGGAAGGGGAAGGACAGATTGCGCGCGGTCCGTGACCCGTTTGTTACGGTACTGCTCCGGCATTCGCCTAGTGTTGATCGGAGAAACCACGAAAAACTATCGATCAGAGTAGCGGGCCGCTAGAATTCTTCTCCAGGCAGCGACTGAATTCGACCTAACTGAAAAGCTAGTATCGAAAATCCTGCCGCCGTCAGCACTCGAACCTAGGACCTCCCGGTCAGAGGCGCTGCAGTGACATCAGTTGCTGCACTGAACTACAGCTCCCTGTCACACCGTTGTTTGTCGTTGAATGAATAATGAATCAAGATACATTAGCGACAGATTTACAATTTAGTCTATGCACTCGTCCAACGAGGCTTGCTGTTGGCTGCCTAGCTTCAGAAATAATCCCAGTCAGATCGAAAAAATCGCGTAAATACATCTTTTTGTGTCCATTCTTCGAAACAACGACATTCCTTTACTGTTTACTGAGTGGAAAGTGACACATGGTGATACGCATCAGGCAACACAAAATGTGTACCGCAATGTCACGGTTATGGCTATATAAAAACCTGAATAAAACACTGGGGTGACGCGAAACGGCATCGTTCCCGACTCGCATATTGCGAATGGCTTTCTATAGCGTTTTCTTGTAAGTTACTATACATTCATTCTAAAATGCAATGTAAGCTATTTAAAAATATACTTGGCACACTTTCCAACTTTTCAAGCCTCTCCCATCGTCACCTCACCCGGAAACATTTCATGCGTACGCCAAAGACTGACTTTCTGTACTAGTAACATAAATCACTATTAAGCGTAACCTAAGCGAAGGTCTTTCATGCACACGCGACGGAATTCACGAGCGGAGAAATCGTCACCGCTCTTTAAAGGGGGCTCACCCCCAGTGAGCGGTAATGGCGCGTTTTCGAAAACGCAGCCTCCCTCGGAGGGGCAGGTGCGACGAACGGGGCCCGGCGCGGCGGAGGGGGACGGGCCCCCGAGCGACGACAGGCAGTGGCGGGGGCGGGGCCGGGCGCGGGGTGGGGGCCGGGGCGGGGGCGGGGGCGAGGCCACGCGGGGTCGGCCTGACGCGGCCGTTCCCAAACTGCGGGGTAACTTTCCATTTCCAGAGCGCTGGCTTCCCATTTCCGAAATGTCCACAGTAATAAATAAAGTCACGTAGCAGCGGTGGCGGTGGCGGCGGCGGCGGCGGCGGGAGCGCGGGCGAAGACGGCTGTTCCGCAACTTGAATGGGCTGCGGCTGAAATATGCAGGCGACTGAGCGGTGCCTGGTCGCCGCCGCCCCCGCCGCTGCCTCCGCCATGCCTCGCGTGATGCGACTGATCGTCCTCCTGAGGTTTATTAAAACTCCGCCCGAAATCACTTGAGAGCGCGCGCGCCCGCGCCCGAGCGAGCGGTGGGCGGGTGGGTGGGTGGGTGGGTGGGTGGGTGGGTAGGTAGGTGGGTGGGTGGGTGGGTGGGTGGGTGGGTGGGTGGGTGGGTGGGTGGGCGGGCGGGCCGGGCGGGCGGGCGGGCGGGCGGGCGGGCGGGCGGGCGGGCGGGCGGGCGGGCGGGCGGGCGGGCGGGCGGGCGGGCGGGCGGGCGGGCGGGCGGCCGTTCGTGACCCTGGCAAGGCCTGCGAAACGCGATCTGCGTCGTGTGAAACCGCCTGCCTGTGGGCGGTCGCGAGGAGCTGGGCATTGGAGGCGGGGGAATAGACGGGCTGGTGCAGCTGGTATAGGAAAAGGGGGGTGGAGCGCATCAGTGATGAATAGACTCGGATTTTAGGACAAATATCTATTTAGTTCCTATACGATATTATAGAAAATAATTGCGTATGTTCATGAATCATGAAAAAATAGATCTTCTGAAAGCATCTGGTAGTGCCTAAAATGTCCTAAAACTGCGTTTAATGGCTATTTTAATATTTGTTTGCCTAAATATGCTAAAATAAGTAAATTTTTAAAAATTTGTTTTACCGAAACTCAAATACTTCCCCGAATTTCCCGAAATGTGAATATTCCCTGATCGAATTTGCAATCGACTACGCATCTAAATCTTTAACCCAATACACCGAACATAAGGAGCTCTGCAAGTCAATAGAAAGACCTTTTATATTCGTCTCAGATTAGCACGCACTTATTAAGCAATTGAATCCTTCCTGGTGCTGTTGGGGGGTTCAGAAAGATAAGTGTGAAATAATGAATGAAATGAAAAGAAATGAAAGTGAATAACATAATATGCTTGTAAGTCACTCACAAATGCAAAATTACTTGACATTCCTGAAAAATAAAAAGTACCTTATTCAATCCTTGTGTGATCAGTTTTAGACGTCGGAAACATAAATTTCCGTGTATAGTGTTTTTAAATGCCTGGTTTAATCATTTCGTAACCTATTTTAAGTGCCTGAAACGTTTAGCGCCACATTTCATTATTTTGTTACTTATTTTAGGCGCCTAAATCATCACTTTTTTGTGCCTAAAATAAAAAGGTCTAGTGATGTGGTAGGTGAAATAGAGTGACGGTAAGTGCGGTGGGGCGGGGCCCGACGAGAAGGAACGGACGAGTTGGTGCTCAAGGAGCGTGTATGATGGGGTCAAGCGGGGGGATGGGGGGGCGAAATGGGGGCGAGCGATGCGCGGCGGAAATTTGGCGAATGCAGGAACTGGAAGAGTTCTCGTTCCAGAAGTTCCCTCCCACCGTGGGGAAGATTAATAGGTAACCTGATGAATATGCTACGTGTCGACTACTTTATGCTGTCGAATATACTAGTCTGATACGTTTGTTAAAGTGAAAAGTTCGTTTAATGGCGATAAAAATCTTTTGCCAACTAAAGTGAATCAAATTTTTATTTGATAATGACCAAATACCTTTCGATTATTCTTTTTCTTTTTAATATTATTAATTGTATTTCAGTGCTACATCTATTGTTAACCAGGACCGTTGTTTAGCAGCCTGACCACGGTGCATAATAAGCAAAATGACATGCACCTTGACCCAGACTAGACGTAATTATGGAGAACGTATTAGAAACCATCGTATAAGCTGGCAATATCTTCGAACAGCAAACAATCTCTGTATAATGTATCATTTTCATCGACGTGTTGCACGTCGGCGATCGCCAGTTTCTCATAAATTAAGGTTAAAGGTCTCGAAACGCAGCGTAAGGGATACTTTTCACACTTACATTTCATCTAAGTAGGAAAAAAATATTTTTTGAGAATGCTTTCTTTCACAAAAAAATGTAATACAATTGAAGAAAGTTAACAAAAGTTTTAAAAAATATTTTGTAAAATTAGCAAAATATGTAAAATATGTAATATAGTGATAAATATGTAAAAATATCTGACGAAAGAATTGGAAATTGTGTCAAAAGAGCGACGATTCGTCAAGATTACAATTTTGAGAACGGTAAGTAGAAAGAAAAAAAATAGTAATTACATAAAAAATATGGTCTCTATTTATCACCTACTGGTATAAGCAATTCCTAATCATTATAGTCAGTTACTCTCCGTCAAACCCGCGTCAAACCGTGGTTCCAATCCGATTGAATATATCAGGTATATACGGCGGGTTCGAACCCGACCGTATACACCTTCCTTCGGAGGAAAATAGAACCAGCTGTCCCATGTTGTAAATTGTAATGCATGTAAAAAATGTACCAAGCCTAAAAACGAAGCCTCTGAGCTAAATTCAAATCTCCCCCTATTTGATCACGTAAGTAATACCTTCTTTTTCTGCTAGATGATGAAAGGAGCGAAGGGAAATGTGCGTGGTCAGACGGAAGAACTGACCTGATGGTCTAAGATTAGCCACGTAAAATAAGGTATTAACCAAGCAGTAGCAGCCACCAGAAAGTGTCGGAAACGGACAAATGGGTCACCTCCGACAGCCAAGAAATTGGAGGGTCCCGTCCCGAAATATGATAGAAACATGAGAATAGAAAGAGATTTGTCATGTGGCAGTACGGCGGGTTGCTAAGACAGCTGTAATTGACGAAAGGCGACCTGATCAAAACTAAGCATCAGGTACTTATCGTATGTCTAGTACGACATTACTATTTCATTTCCCATTTAGGAAAACATTTCTTTATACATTAATTCATTTTTATACGTAAATGCTAAGTAGAGTACGGTTGTCTTTAATTATTCTTCTGCCAGAATACGCGTGTGGTGTCACTGTTGAACAAATTTTTTTCAGTCTCCACCAATCAATACTTGTTTATTGTCCACAAGCTGACATATGAGTGATCTTCATACCAAAATTCTAACTAACAACATGTTTTCCACTTCAGAATCGTTAAAATCATTGTATGCCACTTCTGGTTTTATTTGGAGGAATCGTTGAAAGACATAAAAATGTCAAATGGGATGTTACTTTTGGACTGTCGGACTATGAGCTCGAATAAAGAGTTCACAAAGTCGAGAGTCAGCAGTAATTAAGAAACCAATATTCAGCAGATTTGTGGTTAGTATCGCATTTCGGGGAGTGATTTCAATTGCGAAGTTATAATTGTTTCATTGAAGCAACATCAAGATGACATACACCGTCAGTGCAGCAGAACATCCACATTCATAGTAAATACAGTGAGATCAAATATTCAATTTTACCTCTGAACTTTGCTTTTTCACGATTAGGCAAAGCAAAATCTAAACAAAGAGTTCTTTGCTCTCCACGTGACAATAAAACGCAGGTGCTCTTCAGAATAAAAAACATTCAAGCGAAATACTTTTATTAAAAAACCGAATTGTAAGCTTCCTTTTGAAGTTATTCGAACTTCATAGCTCTGAAAATTCAACTTGTAGTCTTCCACAACTTGTTTATTCATGAAACGGAGCGGATAACGTGTTAATGAAAGGAGATCACCAAACACTGCCGAGCGAACGCAACGGCAGCCATTTTCTACTCAAACACTGAATCGGATTTCGATTCTCATCGCGTCTCTTTAACGGATGGTGAAGGGGCTTTAGTAAGAGCATCTACGCGTTCATTACTTGAAACTTTCGCGTCAGATACCGTTAACGGAGGCAAGAGCTGCGGTGGAGGTGAAGGAGGTCATGGAGACGGTGGAGGGAGCAACTTAAAAGCGGTTGCCGCATGTATCGTATCACGCCAAAGACAAGAACCAGGAGAATGGCCAGGGCGACTGACCCGCGTTTGCCGTCCCCGCCGTTTCCGTCCCGCCGTTTGCCGTCCCCGCCGTTTGCCGTCCCCGCCGTTTGCCGTCCCCGCCGTTTGCCGTCCCCGCCGTTTGCCGTCCCCGCCGTTTGCCGCCGCGTTGCCGTCCCGCCGTTTGCCGTCCCGCCGTTGCCGTCCCGCCGTTTGCCGCCGTCCCGCCGTGTGCCGTCCCCGCCGTTTGCCGTCCCCGCCGTTTGCCGTCCCCGC
Source organism: Teleogryllus oceanicus (assembly GCA_964035755.1). NCBI lineage: Eukaryota > Metazoa > Arthropoda > Insecta > Orthoptera > Gryllidae > Teleogryllus > Teleogryllus oceanicus. Next base: position 18,092,386 of record CAXIVR010000011.1, on the reverse strand, counting down.
CGTTTGCCGTCCCCGCCGTTTGCCGTCCCCGCCGTTTGCCGTCCCGCCGTTTGCCGTCCCCGCCGTTTGCCGTCCCCGCCGTTTGCCGTCCCCGCCGTTTGCCGTCCCCGCCGTTTGCCGTCCCCGCCGTTTGCCGTCCCCGCCGTTTGCCGTCCCCGCCGTTTGCCGTCCCCGCCGTTTGCCGTCCCGCCGTTTGCCGTCCCGCCGTTTGCCGTCCCCGCCGTTTGCCGTCCCCGCCGTTTGCCGTCCCCTCGTTTGCCGTCCCGCCGTTTGCCGTCCCCGCTTTGCCGTCCCCGCCGTTTGCCGTCCCGCCGTTTGCCGTCCCCGCCGTTTGCCGTCCCCGCCGTTTGCCGTCCCCGCCGTTTGCCGTCCCCGCCGTTTGCCGTCCCCGCCGTTTGCCGTCCCCGCCGTTTGCCGTCCCCGCCGTTTGCCGTCCCCGCCGTTTGCCGTCCCCGCCGTTTGCCGTCCCCGCCGTTTGCCGTCCCCGCCGTTTTCGTCCCCAACATTTCCCCGCCATTTTCGTCCCCGCCATTTCCGTCCCCACACTTGCCACCCTGCTTTCCATGACTCACGCCGTCGCCGACACTCGCCGTCGTCGTCACCATCGCCTGCCGCGTATCCGTCCGCCAGCCATCATCCTCCCCAAGCTCCCCATTCTCCCGCAGCGAAACAGAACACGGCCGGATTTTCATACTTCTTTCCCCGCACGAAAGTTGCCCGTGTCCCGTCTCCCTCCATCAGCAAAGTTCTTTATTTTATTTTACGCCGCCGCCGCTGCCGCTGCGGCGCGCGCGTCCCGCGGGATTTGTAAGTCGCTTTGCTTCGCGCGCGCGCGCGGCGCCGCGCCGAGCCGCTTGCGCCCACGTGATTATGCTCTTCCGCGGGCCGCTTTTTATTTGTCTTTATGCGCTTTGTCAACTTCGCCGCTGCCGCCGCCGCCGGCGCGGCGCCGCGGGGCCGGATTTCGTTCAGAGGTCGCGTTAGGGACGGGGAGGCGAATCCTGCGCCGTGTTCGGGCCTCGCAGTTTGGAGTCGGCCGGCCAGAATCGAGTTGGAAATATCCGGAGATCTATTCTCAGTTGATATAGTTTCAATATTTGGAACTGTGTCCTAGTGCACCGGTTTTCAACTTTCCCAACTTGTGGCAAACTAACAGTAATTTAAAATCTCAGAAACCTGTATAATATTCATGGTTATAAATAAAATTTCTTAAGTTATTCAAAATATTGTTTCTATTATTACTATTATTATTATTGTTATTGTTATTATTATTATTAAAAGATAATTACTACACTAAGAAGAATCCGCTTGTTAATGATGAGCGTTTTATTTTATTTTAGAAAATTTTTCTACCTTTTTTAAAACATCAACATAATCCTTCCTTATTACGTTGTATTTTCATTTACGGTCTACACGCCAACGAGGAGGGTTAACGGATTGGCAAAACGCCGCTTTGAAACCCATTCTCTACGGACGAACTTTTTTGTTTTCCCCCTCGTGAATGCCATTAATCCTCTTGTAACCTCCAATTTTGGGCGTATTTTTTGTTTAGAATGTTTTTATTTTTCATTGATGTATATTTGTAATTAACGTTATTGCAATAATATTTTCAGTTAAGACTTTGAATAATAACATATGCTTGGAGTACTAGAATAATACATTGTGGTTAAAATTCGAAGTCCTGATATTTTGAAGTAATAATGTTTTAAGATTATAATTGTGGAACTGTACTCATTAAAGTACAGAGTGGAACAACTAAGTGATAACACCCCTCGTATCTCCTCAACTGTGTAAGATTCGAAGATGCCGTATGGATAATTTATTGCACAAAAGGGGGCTACTTGAGTATAGCATACTTCGTCTTTGTACTACTTTTTACTACGAAGATGTAAGGTCAACTTTGTTTCAATATAATCCTATGTAAACTTTGAGCGTATGATAATGGACTTAAAAAGACGATTTCAAATATGTGTATATCTTTTTATTTAAGCAAATAGTTTTTTTTAGAAATTGATGTGTTTTTGTAACGTATTTTTTCATAGAGGCTGCTATCTCCCACCAGCGGCGAACCGCCCCAGCCGGGCAAAACTCTATAGTATCCACCGGTCTCCTGGCATGTGTGGTAATGTAGTGCATGTTAGTGTGTGTGTGTGTGTGTGAAGGGTGATGATAGGACAAGGAATAAGAAGGAAAGATCACACGCGGTCCGTGGCCCGTTTGTTCGGATACTGCTCCGGCATTCGCCTGGTGTTGATCAGAGCAGCCGACCTCTAGAATTCCTCTCCAGACGGCGACTGAATTCGACCTAGCGGACAAGTTAGTGTCAAAAATCTTGTCACTTTTGGGACTGGAAGCTAGCGTGATGTGACCTCTCGGTCAGAGACACTGTACTGACGTCAATTGATGCACTGAGCCACCTCTCCCGGCGCATCGGTCAAGAAAAGCTGTGCTTGTAATTCCCTTTGTCTGGAGGTGCGGAAGTCCCCGATTTGCAGCGCGGGAAGTAGCTACCTCCGCGGCGTGAAGGATTGATTGATTTTTTCGGGTTTCCGGGCGCGTCAACTGCTTCAGTCATTAGTCCCGTTAGTGTTGTGCATGTTTTTTTCTCGGGAGATGGCGGTGATCTTTCCCCGCTGGATGGCGAGATCCGGCGCCGACCTACCGTCGGTTAGTGGGGTTTCCCCCTAACCAGGACTCTCCCACCAGCGGGGCACCGCCCCAGCCGGGACAAGCTTTAAGGCTTCCGACGGGTTTTCCGGGATATGTGGTAGTGTATAGTGCATGTTCGTAAGTGTGTGGGTGTGTGTGTGTAAGGGGTGAGGACAGGATAAGGAAGAGGAAGGAAAGATCGCGCGCGGTCCGTGGCTCGTTTGGTAGGGTACTGCTCCCGCATTCGCCTGGTGTTGATCGGAGAAACCACGGAAAACTACCGATCAGAGCAGCCGACCACTAGAATTCTCCTCCAGACAGTGACTGAATTGGATCTAGCTGAAAAGCTAGTGTCGAAAATCCTGCCGCCGTGGGGAGTGGGAACCTAGGCCCTCCCGGTCAGAGGCGCTGCAGTGACATCAGCTGATGCGCTGAGCTACCGCTCCCGGTGCGGTGTGAAGGAGGAGGAGCGGGGACAGCAACGGAGGAGAGGCCGCGGGGGAAGTCGTTGGCTCGGGCACGCCCCTCGCACGCCAACTTTTGTGTTGAGCGCGCAAGTTGTCGGCCAACACTCTTTAGGAGATGCTCATTTCTAATTACGGAGATCTGTTGCCAAGTTGCCTTTTCCTCGCGCGGGGCGCGGCGCACCTTTCCCCGCCCTTTCGGCCTGCGAGGGCCTTTCTGATGGAGGGACTGCTGCGCTCCATTGTAGAAACGTCTTTGCTACAGAATTAAGATGTCATTCGGGCGAAGTAGTGACGCAGTCTAGTTGGGGATAACATATCCCTAATTTTATCGAATTTCAATCATTAACAGATATCTACTTACTCCACAGACAGAATTATTGATTTTAATCCTATTTTACAATACGATAATAGTAGCAATCATACTGACAATATCTTTATTACAGTTTGTACAAATACAAATAATCGAAAATAACATTATTCTGCAGAGGACAAAGTCTCGCATGAAAATAAAATATTTTAAAGTGTAATAATTGCAGTTTTGAAATATGATTCTTGGTAGTATCATCAAAAAGGAAATACACATTTCATTTTTTCAGTGTAAAACAATAACAACGGAAGTAATTAGAGTATGTGGATAATGCTATATGTATTAACTAACAAATACTCGTATAATGAATTCGGCGTCACAAAGGAAACTGATATTTACAAATCATTGGATTTGAATAATTTAAATGATTGACAACACTAAGATTCTAGTTTGAGAATTTCCCATTATTTTCAGGATTTCTAGATTCAATGATTCCACGATTCGAATGCCTTGACCCTACTTAGACTCAAACCACATTTGCTTATATATAATGGTGATCTGTTTTATTTTCGTTTGGCATTCCACTAAAAAGTATTCAGTATTCGTATAATAATGTAATTTGTAGAAAACAATGAAAGAAATATTTTTTTTACAAAATTCTCAAAACACCAACGTACTCTACCCGCAAACACTATTGACATACAAACAAATAGATCAATTTCTTAGTTTAGTTTACAGTTAAGCATTTCAATAAAACTTCAAGGCAAACAGGACATAATAAGGGAAACTCAATTAACATGAAAACTGTAGAGAGTTGAAACAACTCCTAACACCATCTTGCTCAATGAGCGACATTTTCTGCTTGTACATGTCAATATGAATTACTGTTTACTTTTGAAATTTATTGAGAAGGCCCTCGGATGAGTCAAGAGTGCTAGCTTTTCGTGGTGCGATTTCCGGTTCAATTCCCGCTCCGGAAAAATACATAGCCGTAACTATTTCTATTACAATCGTCTCGGTTCCTGAGCTGTGCGACGAAAGAAAAGCTCAAGCAGGCCAACTATGCTGAATACGGTGAAAGGGTATATCATGTTCGTCGCTTGTTACCCTTAACACCAGTCGAGGATAATAAATAAAAACGAGTCCCAGGCTTGGGAACACCGCTATATGGCAAAGTAGGATTAATCCGCCCCCCAAAACGCCAAATACACATATACAAATATAATGAGAATATGAGTCAATCTAATGGAGTTATTTAAACTGTAAAAAAGTTTCCCGAAAATATTTTTGAATTATACCAATTTGGCTGAGCCTCCTTGAAGTTCATTTTTGTCGCCTAAATTATTTTTCGTATACAATAAAAATCATGAAACAAGTGTTTGCAACTCTTCTTTTCAAGTCAGCCACTTCATTAAATATCGTTATCACGTTTGGGATACGGCACACGAGAAAGGGAAATAGAGAGAGAGAGAGGAGAGATGCAGAAATACAAACTATTCTCATCCACTTGCACAATGTAATATGTATCAAGTGCACTTCATGCACGTGTACTTTCACACAGCTTCGACGGGTGATAACGGAGACTGTCGAGAATTAGCGAGACCGATCGTTTTAGGGTAGACATGTGAAGGTCGCGGGCAAGGTAATAAGCTTACTAGAGCTCGCGGTCATTACGTCTAGAGAAATTGGCGCGAGATTTGAAAATAAGAGTTGTACAAATTCCTCCGAAGTGGCAATACGTCACTGGATACCTGTCACATGACAGTTTTTGGGAGAAATTACTCGACACTCGACACTCAGTTCTTGTCACAAATTTGGCTATATTAATTGTAATTTTCTCTTTAAGACGAAGAAATGATCCATTGAAATGAAATAATACATCAGCCAATTTCAAATTCTCAATTGAGAGAAAAATTAAAAATTTTAAATCAAAAGAATTTTGATTTTGTAATTATGTTTACTTAACAATCATATTAAAGAATGAATTTTCTAGGTTCAGGTTACAAGATTTAACAGGTAAATATTCTCGTCTTAAAAGCACAGTCCGTCCGTAAGCCAGAAATATTAACTTATAAAGGCATGCTAATTTATTTCACATTATTGCTAAATACAATAAATAACATAATTTAATAACACAGCACAAAACTAAAACATGGAAATAATTCGACACTCCAACATATTTCTGGCACTTAGCAAAGATATTTATGTAAGACAATTTAGAAAGAAAATAATCATCAAATAGTAATAAGTAGTGAAGAATATAAATATAATACACTTCTCGGTTATTTGATAGAAAAAAATCTGGCAAACATTTTCTAATGAAGCTACTCTTCACCGCCTCGCGCCGCTTCAGCTAGCGCGAGTACAACCTTTTCTGTATTTTATGGCGAAATGAGTGCGGAGTCAGAAGAAATTGTCCGTGCCCGTAGAAACGCCGGGCCCCAAGGCGGAGAACTAGCTCGTGCGGGAGCGGTTTAACGTGTGTTGATTGATTGATTGATTTTTTCATGTTTCCGACGCGTCAACTGCTTTGGTCATTAGTCCAGTTCGTGCAATGCATTTTTTTTTCTCGGGATTTGGCGGTGATCTTCCCCCGTTGGATGGCGAGATCTGGCGCCGACCTACCGTCGGCTAGTGGGGTTTCCCCCTAACCAGGACTCTCCCACCAGCGGGGCAACGTCCCAACCGGGACAAGCTCTAAGCTCCCGATCGGTCTACGGGAATATGTGGTGGTGTAGTGCATGTTAGTGTAAGAGTGTGTGTAAAGGGAGAGGATAGGACAATGAAGAGGAAGGACAGATCGTGCGCGGTCCGTGACCCGTTTGGTAGGGTACTGCTCCGGCATTCGCCTGGTGTTGATCGGAGAAACCACGGAAAACTACCGATCAGAGCAGCCAGCCGCTAGAATTCTCCTCCGGATAGCGACTGAATTCGACGTAGCTGAAAAGCTAGTGTCGAAAATTCTGTCGCCGGCAGGACTCGAACCTAGGACCTTCCGGTCAGAGGCGCTGCAGTAACATCAGTTGATGCAAACGCTCCCGGTTTGACGTGCGTGCTTTAGGGCGTCGGAGCGATCTCAAGCGCTTCCACGCAGCCCCGGCGCGTGCCGTGATCCAATCTCAAGGGGCGTGAAGAGGCGTGAAGGGGCATGAAGGGGTGTGAAGGGGTGTGAAGGGGTGTGAAGAGGCAGTCCCAGGTGCCGGACGCGCAGGGAACCGCTGGGCGGTCAACGGGCGGTAGCGCCTGGGCGGTCGCGACCGCAGCTGCGCCACGGAGATAAGGCGCTCCACTGCCCGCCCGCCCGCCCGCCTACCCTCACCCACCCACCTAACCGCTAGTTCCCTTGCACGGAAATGTGCGTTACCTCCGGCAGCAAACTATAAACAAGGGATTCTGGCATTATCTGCTTACCTGCCTCTAGTACTCTTACTGAATATTTGGGAAATAAACTTTCGAATTTCGCATTTTCAATAATTAAAAAAAATAATTGGTGAGTTTTTTAGTTATATGGTTTAAAAGATAAGCAGTTATTTCATATTTCAGCAATAATAGTACTGGGTCAGTTATTTTAATAAAAAATAGACTAATAGAGGAAAAATATAGAAAATATTTTCTCTGTCATTTTGCGTGCTTTCATGGTGGTGAAACCGACATATACGTTAGCCATCTCATGAATGTGCCTTCTTAGTAAATTAAGGTAACAGAAAAATGTTGATGTCTTCTTACAACTTTAAAACTACGTATTATTTTAATATAAAAATAAGTTGTTGTTGTTATTATTATTATTATTATTATTATTATCATCATCATCATCATCATCTTGCTGCGGAGATATATTCTACCTTTCAGGCGCTAGTGCACTTACAAACTCAGCCAAAAATTGCAATCTGCCGAAAAAAGTTTTTTTTAAGACCTTTGTAAACAGGTGCTTCCAACTTAAAAAGTACGCAATGATATTAAGTTGTACTGTTTTCCTGATTACAAATTAATGTTTCGCTGGAGTTCGTAACTGCTACATGGCTATCTGCTAGAAGCTTCCTTTCATCGAAAATTGCTGTTCTACCTCCGGAAACAAGCTATAAACATGAGATTCTGCCATTATCTTTGCTTAATGACTAATGGGATCCTTACTAAATATCCGAGGAATTAACTTTCAATTTTTCTGTTTCCGGTCATTGTAGAAATATGTATAAGTAGGTTTCAAATACATAGCTTTTGACGCATTTCACAATAACATTAGTGTATAATTTAAGAAAAAATGAAGAGAACATTGGAAGAGAAAACTAGAAAGGAAAATTTACTGAAAATAAAAGGTTCTCATGAAATTGTGTAACAAAACAATTAAAGAATTAAAAAGGTAGTGAAATGCTATCTGTATCAATGTTTTTTACTACTTTGGGTGTTAGAGACCATAGGTCTGTCTACAGTTTTGGTAAAAAGAAATATGCAGAGACACGTTTTCCGAACGAACATATTGTACCAAGGTCATTTTCATCTTATAAAATAAGATTTTATATTGACATCTCTTGCGCTTCTCATTATACGCATTTTTTTATCATCTTGTCCTCCCCTACTTTAAGTCATTAACAGCACAGTCGTTTTGCACTTCATGTGTCAACAGATTGAGTAAGAATAACTGGAAAATAATATGGATACAGTATATTACAATGTAAAAGAATTCTCAAAAACGTAAATATTTCTACTTACTTCCAACGATTGGTTATTTGATATTATTGATTAGTTATTTGGATTCCCAGGAAAAAAAGTGTAACATGTCATATAATACATGTTATCATAAGTATATCAGTTTATAATATGAGAAACGTTATAAGCCCAGCAGAATAAACATTGCAGATGCGATGTTGCAACTTAAGCTTCGTATACATGAACAATTAATCTTTTTAAAATTTGTTTTGAAGAAAAAAATGTAATAGTCAAAGACTGTTCGAAATAAGTTTATATTAACGTTTTTTATTATATAAAAGTTATACACAAATGTGATGAGCAACATTAAGCAAACCTTGTGAAGAAATGTGTTCTAATAAATCTCATGTTCTGTGAAAAAAATGCAATGGCCAAATATCTTTCAACTTATCTAAATCTTAGTAAATTGGCAGGGTTTAGGGGATAATTTAGTTCTCGGATACATTTTTCCATACCTTACCGTCTTCTCCAGCCGCAAGTAATTCCCTACTTGGAAAATCCTACACCCGAAGGAGAATTCAATCCAGATTCCCCAAGGAAAAATTCGGATCATTTAATAACCCATTTACTCTTCTAACTTAATGGTATTAATGCTTAATCCTCTATCATTCCTTCAAATCACCCTAATCACATGTATGTAAATTGAAATTGAGGCGTCTAGAGGGTGTGGCCTCGCTTGTATTAATGTAAATACTATACTGTACATCATTAATGTGATAAACTCTTGTAAAGCGCGAATCTACACTATAAGAAAATTGTTTAATAAAAAATACGCGCATTTTCTACATCAAAGATGATGAAAGTGCACCATCGCCTGGCTAAGAATGACTGCTCCGGTGGCTCATTTATGATGTTTCCTTCAATTCATTCCAGACGGATGGTGAGATAGTTCGGCAAAACAACGGGCCACGAAACGAGCGCAACCCTTCACTCTCCATTCTCTCTGTACTTTATATTTTGAGCCAAACTATACGCGCATCTACTATCCTTTACGGCCACTTCCCCATAAATATTTAAAATCTTTGACAAGCGTCGCAGATTCGGACGGAGGTAACAAGATGCGAAATTCTTAATCCCTATGTTTATTGAAATAGGCAAATTGTACTAAATAAAAAAAACCGTCATTCATATCGAGCTACACGTACTTGAGGCCGAGTTTAAAAATGCCTCCACAATTCCTCATACAACCGCTTAACGATTTTACTCAGAATGCAAAACCTCAGTTTTCCGTGCTAGAAATGAATGTCTTTATATTTTATTCGTGTTACGGGATTTTTACAACGTTTCGTTACCCATAAACGTTGCGAGCGTCGGTTTAATTACATCGATTCTACGCTTGGGCTGCGCACTTTATTGCGATATTTTTGCGGGAACGCTTTCGTAATGGGCGGAAATCGCGGCGCGGGGCCCCGACCTCGTCGCTTGGCCTCGCCCGCTGCTGCCGCCCAACGCCCAACGTACTTCGCCCTTCGTTCGGGCCCAGTGCCACCGCGAACGTCAAAATCTCTCCTTCGGCTCTCGCTGAGTTGGGGGCTGGCTTTCGCGTACTGTTGGGACGTTAGAAAAACATGTTGGAGGAAGAGATGAGCAACAGACCAAAACGAATCAACTCCAAGATGGAATATTATGTGTTCTGAAACGGTCAAGTCACGCGGTAACGTTTTTAAAGTGATAAATACATTTTCTTCATTACGCAACTGAATTGCAAGCATTGGTTCAGCATATCTTTAGGGTATGTTCATAAAGTTTAAAATGTATTAATAATTCGCCACAAATTTAATTAAAGTAAATTGTTAAAACATTTTGTTATATTTATGAAAAATCTATTGCAAATCAGAAGAAAAGTGTGGACATTTGTTCTAAAATGCTGTAATATTGTATCAAGTTTAATACGTGTCAGATCTTTGAGTTCCAAAATAGATTTCGTCGTTTCATCATTCAAAAAATATGCTGAAGTACGGAGAGAGAAACAATTTCTTGAAAAAAATTTAACTTCTAATCTTGCCTATTTCCGGGCTGATTCTTTTTCAAGCGACCAAAAATAAACTATAGTAAGAAAACAACAACATTCAGCACCGAAAACCTTTTGACTTAAAATTTCGCTTAATATAAGGATCACTCCTTACAAGCATCTGAATCCTGAATGGACGAAACAGACCCAAAAATTTGCTTTCAAAATACTTTAGCTTCCAGATATTGACTAACACGCACCCTATCGTCGTTCACAGTACACGAATCCGAGAAATAATTTGAAGTACGATAAGCTGAAAGGGCACCATAATTCAAGGAACAAAACATTTAATATTATTCTCTTTTTGATCCTAATTGTCAGTATCTGAATAAGTCAGAAAAATATTGAAAACGAACTACAAAAGAGTCGAAATTTGGCGTATAAATATTTTTATTTCTAATCTCATTAATTATGTATTAGATCTATATGCTTTATTCCTGCATGCTAGAAATATGATAAAGCGAAGAGAGCAGAACAATGCCTAAAATCACCTTTCGAATATTTTAATATCAAAACTAGCCTAATTGGAGTCCGACCGCTGTTGACTGAAACGAGCGAGAAATATACAACAATAGTCCACAACTGTTCTGAAGTGAAGCCGAAACAGGGTCAGTATTCTGATAATATTCTGGTACCATGTCCGGTTTAAAATTCAATTGCGCTCTGAACACTCGGCCGGAAAACACGGGAATAAGAAATTCCGCCCCAAAACATGCTGTATATGAATAAATGCAGCGCCGAAATACGTACAAATACTATTTTCCGGTTGCCACCACCTGTAGTATTTATATTTTAGAGCTACTTCTATTTTTATTCCAATAATTACGAGATACTTCCAGTTTAATCATTACTCAGAACGAATGGAGCTACATATAACATCGCAAAATTTTCGGGAAATAAAAAACCGTAATTAAGCGTACACAATTAGTTCCTTTTGAACCAAATCACAGAATATGAAGGTTATTTTATCGGCTAGTAAACCAAATAGAACATGTCTTTTTATAGTTTCATGTATTGGCACCGAATGAGGGGAAAACATTTTCTAGGAAAATGAAAATTGCTCTATAGTAACAAACACACCACATTTGAGATTTTCTCAGTATTACGCATTTCGTAATTGCAACTAACATTATTTTATGTCCGATCAGTTTGTTTGTTTGTTTGTTTGTTTTTCTAATTTCGAACGTCATGCTTCAAAATGGGTAGCGGTGACTTCAAAGGGCCGAAACGTATGCTCTTTGCATAGACACACACTTGCAACTGCAACGCATTTCCCCAAGCACTCTTCTTTCGCACACAATCGTCTTCTTGGGCCCTATTTAACACCGTATTTCTCAAATACTTTAGGTTTACTGCACAGTGTTTGTTGTGGAAAACTTTGAGGCATATCAGTAGGAACACTAGGCTTTCAGTCGCCCGGAAGCTACCGCCTATACTACTTCAGTATTCAACAGTGTAAATGTGCAAACAAGGATATGTAGCTCTGACTTCCGTTTAAAAACAAGCACGTATGAAATTCATTTATGTATGAATAATTACTTATGTTGCAATAATACGTACACTATTGAGCACACAGCATAAATAAAGAAGCTCATATTTTCCATTAAATTGTAAAAACATAATTATACACAGAACATTTTGCGTTTTCTACATAAAGTGTCCAATGTTAATATTCAAATGTTCAACGAGGTAGTTGTTTCGTCTTGGAGTGACCAATTTAATGAGTTAATATTTTTCATATTTAATTATTTCCGCAACAAACTCACGTCACATTCCGGCAAATCGCTTTGCCACGGCACCAAATTTGAGAAACATTGATCTAGAGGAATGTTAGTGACAAAGCTAAAAGAAGTACGACTTATTATAATAAGCAATTATAAAGTGAAGAATGATAATTTTGATGCTTATACGTTATCTCATATTATGAAATACGGATTCTTTACAATTAGCTACCTGTCAGAGTCACAATGTAAATACATTCGTTCTCCACTCCAGGATTCGAGTCCATTTTTTCAGTGGAGATCCGTTTCCACGAAATTCGTCTGCGTGGTACAGCCATTTTAAATCGCGGGAATTGGAGAAAGAATTGCATGGCGAAATCAGAATAAGGTGTAAAACACTTTCGAAAAAGATTATCAGAATTCCGAAGTAACAGATTTCTTTCCGTGTATCAGAAATTTTATCCTTATTTGCCAAGTCATTTAACGACCTGTGAGACTACATTTAAACTCATTGCCACAAAAAGTGATGAAAACAAAGATGTCTAAATCAAATTGCTGAAATCGAAAAATGTGAAATGTTATTATAAAGGTTCTTGTTCAGCTATACTTAAGTCTTAAGTGCAACCAACATTTTAATTTCTTTACTAATTCCGAAGGGGATTACATTATTTTGAGAACCTACATTCCAATTAGAATTCTTCACCTACTTAGTTGATCACAATTACTAATTCATGGTAACTTTCCCAGAAGAAATTAATAACGTTGTTTTATAAATTGTCGCTATTATTCAGCTGAAATCAGATATTTAATCATATTTAATGCTTTCTAGCAGTGCAAGTTCGATTTTAAGATTTCTACTGTTAGAAATGAATAATAATTATATTGTTATAATATTTTAAGAAACTGGTAACGGGTATGATAATTTAAAAATTAATTATTTTCACCATCTTTTTAATGAGATTTTGAATAAACTTTGCTGTAAGTGTATCTGCGTATTAGGTCAGTTCTTTACATATTTAAAATTACAATAGATTATTATTGCACATTGAAGGTACGAATGGCTGTGGATTGTATTCTAATGAAAGCGTAGTTCAAGTAAAAAGAAAAGATTTCATTCTGAAGCCTATGCAGAAAGAAGTCTCGCATCATTTCGTTAAACAACGTAGGCTTAAAAATCCACCACGCGAGGGTGATTCGAGCAAGTAACGACGATACCAAAGTGGAAAATGAATTAATATCACCAACTTCATTGGGTATAACCTGTGTTAGAATGATTTTATATTTCAAGCTTTTGTAATAAGTTTCAATAAATGTTTGTTGCAAATTAATAGTAATGTAGTGATTTTAAAATGAATTATTGTGCTGTATAATACTGAACCCTAATTGATTTTTAAATGTATGAATAATGATTTTTACAAAAGTGTAGTTTTTGAAGTTTTCTCATTACTTTTGTGGTGGTTAAAATGACTGTTTACTGTCCAATTATATTTTTCCATATTTCTAGTGTTAAATATATTTTTCATCATTTATTGGTAATGGAAATTTTAAGCTTGTAAAATAGTCAAAATCATTTCCTAAAACCATTGCTCATGATACAAGTAAGTCGCTAATGGTATTATGCTCATGTACTACGTAATTTGATGTGAAAACTAACCGAAAATGAGAAACCATTGCAATATTTCATTTTGAGCAAAAATTTCAATTTTTAGAGACATCAAAACGTTAATTTTAAACACTATGGGTAAGCTTTCTAACGTCATTTATAAACTTAAAGCTAGTTGTACGCATTTTTTACTTTTTACTGATATTGCTTAAAGAAAGATACCCAAAGAATTCCTAAATGTTCAATCTTAACGTCTGCATAAACTTATCAACTCCCCTTCAGAAACTTCGTTTACTATAATCCTGAGAGTTAAGGTGAAATGGTTCGCCAGGGACGGATAATAGGAGCGAAGTTTAGAACTGGCCTCTATGATGGTCAGTTACAAACTTAAGTCCCTCACATCATACTCTTTATAGTTTCTCCCTCAAGAACGAGAACATTATATTCTAGTTAATGGGATCTATTTAATACAAATTTGGGATCTATTTAACCGTGATAAATTATTGGTACATTAATATTATTTAATCTCATGGGAACAGTTGTATCCAATATCCGACGTCGCAACTGCATTAGGAAGTTTTCCTAAATATTTATAGGAACTATCACTTTATTTTAAGAGCCAGTAATAAAAGTTACTGACAGACATACTTGATTTTTCTTGAAATGAATATATTTCTTCTGTTAATGACATTTATTTCTTTGGCGATATTAAAAAATAAACAGGTAGTTAGAAATGTCTAAATTGGACTAGACAAACAATTCTGTCTTGATGGTCTACCGAAAGTAGATAAATTTCAGAATAAAGAAGAAAGTTTGAAAGAGCTCACATTTCAGTCCAAACGTTCTTGAATGTCAAAGTTTGAAAAGCTGTGCAAATAGGAAGTTTTTTTCCGCCTGTGAGCGCTTCTGATATATTTTCAATGCAAACTTGAAACAAGTACATAAAATATGAACGCTCATAAACCTCACTGCGCAGAAGTTCTAATACTAAAATATTCTTTTGCTTCTAACATTGGAGCAAATTCCTTCTGACTGTAATATTTCTTTCAAATTGGAAACAAACGCATTTGCGTGCTTTGCTATGATGCTCGTAGAAGTTCATTTATTAAGAAACCTTTTTATTATGTAACTTTCTCAGAATAGAATGAGGAATTTATCTACGTTGCATTGCACAACGCCTAGAAATAAAAGTATTATACATGTCGCAAACGCGAATCAGTATTTCTTTAATATGGAAAGAAGTTTGCTGCTGCAAAAGTGTAGCACTTTATTGTCTTAGTTGTAGAAACCCATAAATCAAATTATAATATATTCGCTTGACTGTTCATAACATTATATAAATTAATACTGTGTATTCAGAAACAAAAATAGGATAATACACCATTATCAAGAACTAGTTCCGACTTTGTAAAATCCTTAACAGATTTTCTACGCTTTTCGAAGGAAATAAAAGTTATTAGCACTCGCTAGATCGTCTTTAATGTCCACAAACCCATTTCAAACCATACTACATAAAATTTGACGTTCCACAAGAAATAACGAAGCCGTAGGTAGAGCTTTCTTCTTTTTTGTTTGCGCGACCACGTTCATGTAAATGTCACGTCGGCATTCGCACTTTTCTCATCATGCAACACAGCGAAAAATAATGTGAATGTGTAAGTTTTCGTTTTTTAACTGAAATAAAGTTTCTTTTCAAGATGAAAGTGTAATGATAGTTGAGATATAATCGTAACGCAAACGTAATGATAGTGAAGTTGGGCACTATTTATTAAGTGTAATCACTACATTTACGGCCTCTGTTTCCCCATTCAAAACGTTGTAAAATTGGAAAATCTTTTTTTTTTTTGGTTTTAAATTTAAAAAGTGAATCGTCGTGGAAGCACTACAGAATTTTATCCATCGCTGAAAAGTTCACGTTTTGGACTTACGTTGGATGAAATACGCTGATTTCAAAAGTGACATTGTAAAGGTTTGACGATGAAGATCGTTGCAGTAGCACTGGGTCGGGTCGGGTCGCTGCGACGTACACCGTTCAGAAATACGTTAAAAAAATCGCTGTTTGCTAAAGAAGGTCGTAGAGAAGTTGTCGAGAAGGGGATCACTTCATGTTGTGGGTTTCGGCAGCATTCACGATTTGGATTTCTGTAGAAAGAAATCCACTAATGATGAAGACGATTGTTTGGTTGTGGTAGCACTCCTTTTTGGGGGTGGCTGCGGCGTTCGCGATGAGAAAGTGCGCTGTTGGGTGATGAGGCGCTGCTGGGCGGGCGAGCGGGCCTCGTGGTGCGAAGCGACGTGCCGTGTGGAGGCACGCGCCACTTACCGGAGGCTCCGACGACGGCGAGCGCCAGCACGCAGAGGACGGCGGCGCGCAGGCGGCGACCGGCGGCGGCGGCGGTGGCTGAGGAGGCGGCGGGGACGACGCGTGGCGGCGGCGGCGGCGGCGGCGGCGACAACGGCAGCGTCGACGGCATCTCGCGCGCCTACTGCGCCTCGGCTCATGACACACACTCCACACCGCACTCGCCCGCGTTCGCACTGCAACTGGCGCCCCGGGCGGCGGCGGCGGCGGCGGCGGCGGCGGCGGTGGCCCGCGCGCGCGCGCCCGTGGCGGGGCGGGGCGGCGGAGGAGGGCCCGGGCAGGCGCCGTGCGCCCACGACACCACCCCCCCGCGCCGGCGCTCCACGCCACGTGCTGCCCGCGCCGCCCTCACCCCTCGCCCGCGACGCGAGGCGCCGGCCGCCGCACCCGCCCCCGACCCACGTGGGCCCCACCGGCGAACAGCCATTTGCGGAAGAACTAGCCGAACACATCCGATTACGATACGAGACTAGCGAACCAGTGCGAGAACTCTCGCATGTTAAACCCCACCCTCTTTCCTACTTTTCCATTTCCATATTAAACCCATAATACATATTTTTCTTCAACACCTTCTTATCCTCCGTCACTTGTTCTATATATCTCCTTGTAATTGATAACATTAAAGCACTTCCTTGTCAATACAAACTATTCTTATTTAATGATATTACTGAGTAGAGAGGTACACTCGTGAAATTCAATCGCGTACAATGTGAAATAATTAGTATAATTTCGCAGAGTTGCAATTTTTACAGGCTCACAACGGGTGGGGTACAAGCGAGAAGCGTCTAACCAGAAAAAAGTTTATGGAATGTTCAAGAAGATCTCATCGTGTACAAAACGATGTGAGGAACCTTTCTTTGAAGCATCTGACCTCAACATATTAGCTTTTAAGGCCTTAAAACGCTTCGTTTAGGAGTTATTTAACGGTGTCGATAAAAAATACGGACGGTTGTTGCGAGTTTCATTTACATGAATATTTAAATGCGTGTTTTTAATTCTCCATATTTTTTAATTCAAAGTGCAATTCGCCATGAAATACTTTCTTTAAAGACCTCCTTTATGAAGATTGGTTTCGGGTGGAAGCCGCAAACGATATGTATACAACTGCAATAATACAGGAGACGATTTTATAATTATCAAATGATGCCTTTAGATCATGTTTTTCGGCACAATGTTAACAACGTAACGGTTGATGTTTTTCGCATATACTTGATTAAAATGGAAATGAATTGCAATTTTCTTTTAAACTTGACTTTTCGAAAGGTGACTGACATGTTCATAGGAGATATTAGAAGACCACGGATTAGGAAAAAACTGGTGAAAATATTTTTCCTTTCATTACCAAAATCATCATTGCGATAATATTGGACCACGGTTTGCTAGAAAACTAGCATTTTAATAAAACTCATTAAGACATTGATCTCCGTATCTTTTAGTTTGACTTTAAAGAACTAAACGAGTGGTATGAAAAAAACGTCTTATAATGAAATATTGAATTTATCGAGAAATTTTCAATTATTTTTGTTCGAAAATTCATCATATGTAATTAAACATTCGTTAAAAATTGTATACTAAGAAGTTATTGAAACGTTAGTATGAGTAATCATTATTGACTCGTTTAAATCTTCCAAGCCTTACTATCGAAGTGAAGCATAATTGAATCGTTTATTTCAGAAACCCGTCAAACGGCAAAATTTTTAAAAACGAATTAGCTGTGGGATACTGTACGATGAGGATAGACGCATCGTTTACAGCAGGAATCAGCTCTGTACAACTCTCGTAATGTAGTGTGGAAAACTTTAAATCTCGTGTTTAGAACAGAAACCCGCTAAGCGACGTCGATTGACGGGTTTCTGCTCTAAATCAAAAGTAAATTTGTTTTTAACCCTGCAGGGGTCGCATGCGGACTTTAGCGCAAATGGCTACGTGTATTCACTCTAATAATTAAAATAATTATTACAATGGTAATTATTACTATTCTAATCCAAGTTACTTTGATAGGTTATCAGCACCAATCCAGAGGCCGGTTAGGTTACACCTTCGGGAGGGGCGATTTTCTAAGAAAGGTGCAGGAAATGTCGCTGTAAGACTGAGATCCCTCTATGTACTTTTAAAAAAGCCAAACAACAAATTTTTGTTCTCAGTTTGTAAGTAGCGTATATTCAGAGTGGTAATTTCAAGTTTCTTTCGCAGTGATTTGATTGGGATGAAATAGAACATGTTTATAAGAACACTTGTAAGAACATGTCTAGTTCTGAAGACGAACCTGTACGTAAAAGGAGACGCGGAGTTGTTCTTGATAAAACTTACAAGCGCAACTTTTACACAATCCCACGATGACAGGGATACACCGGTAAGCAAGAAGTTGAGAAAACAAAGATGGCGGGCATTTTATGCTATATTTCATACTCTTCATATATTAATGAGCAAGTAATAATCGTAATCTGGAGTTATTTTTACTCTCTAGAGAATAAATGAAATCAAGATATTTGTATTCAAATTTGAAGAGAAGCAAAAGAAAATTGAAGAAGACATAAAATGTTGTTTTACTCAAACTAAGAAAGCCTTTTTTTGGCCCTAAATGTTTCATTAGACAGGTTTGTTATATATTTTATAGTTCTTGTGGTAGGGACCAATCAACAACAAGAAGTTAGAGGATTTATTGAAACTGAGACCTTATGTAGTTGGCTATGATCACTTTTATGACATTTTGCATTGGTCATACAGAAATGATGAAAGTGATTGTGGTATTGCTCTTCAATGCTAATAACATGTCTGATTTTTCGAGGATATTGTGTCAAAAATTTCATATTTTCTAAAATCATATCGTATAATTCAATAAATAATAAATAGCAACGCTCATGATTCCATTAGAAATAATTACTCTATATAAAAACTGAAATTACAAATTAAAACAAGTCTTTTCTGATCTTTTATTGCCGAAACCCGTCAAGTACACCGATTTTAAACATTTAAGAAAATTGATATGATTAGAAACCATAAATATTTACGCAAAAATTTTTTTATTTATCAACTACTTTAATATTAAAAAATATATTTGAAATAGAAAAACTCCACAGCAAGGATAGTTTTTCTTAGTTTTCTCGGATGGAATTTCGCGTTTGACGGGTTTCTGAAATAAACGATTCAATTTTTCCCTTGGAAATTCCGAACTGTTGAGGAAACAACTTCGAAAATAGTAATTGTAAATAGTCATGTACTATGAGTTGCCGATCTAGATGGCCGAGGTGGCTAAGAGCGATGACCGACTCAGCGCTTCGGTCCGAAGGGTCGCGAGTTCGAATCACGCCTTAGGCATGGTTGTTGGTCCCTTGATGTTGTATGCATTGTCGGGGAGGGCCTCGCTTTCTGCTGACCCCAGATCAGAGGTAAAAAAAATGTCCAGTGAGTTTAGAAGTAGTTCCAATTTACTACAAGTGCAACGAAAATGTGGAAAGAAGAACGACAGTCTTCGGTTTAGGGGAAAGAGTCTTCCGTTGCTGAGGACGAGGACGGCGCCAAACTGCGCTCTTCCAACTCCACCTGCCGTCACCTAGCTCCGTGTGTCTCAAGGTCATGTATAGCCACGCTCGTAAAATCTCTGCGTCGGTTAAAGTTCGTCACATTAAGGGAAAAATAAACTGGAATCTTTTCTTTCGTCCATAGAATGCGATGGTGAAAATAGTGAGAATAACCAATGATAAAAGTAATAAAGGTGTATTCTTTTTAAAGTGAATGAGTGAAAAGGAAAGAAAGGAATTGCTGAAACGTAATAGGAATCTAAAAATTGTGAAGAAGAGGGAATAGTTAGGTGCAACATAAGAAAGTGAAAGATGTACAGGGAGTCCCACCAACTACGGGCCACCCTAATAACTTCTAAACGGATCGCGATATTTAAATGAAGATTTCGCTGAACAATGCGGAATCATGCGACATGTAACATGCCGTAGAGAAATTGTCTAAAACATTTTTAGTTTTCTATAAATTTAATCATATTCGATTTTTAAATAGAACTATTTGTTGTTGTTTTTCCCTAGCAGTAGATAGAACATGAAAAGACGAGTACGATGTATCATGTGTTACTATTTTGATAGTGATTTGAGAATAAAATTTTACTTTCTGACGTGATTTTAAATTAAACGGACAATATTTCCTGTAGCTGCCTTTGCAACTCTCGTCTTCGGGGAAGGTGGCCTTCGCGGTGTCAAGACTGTTGCGTGGAGAGGGAGACTCAGAGGGGTGGCAGTGAGGGATACAACAGCGACCTTGAAACTACAGCAACTACTTGGTCTTCACTCAGAGGTTACAAAAGAAGCAAAGTCACGTATCACACGCTGAATTTGTTTAAAAAATAAATATGTAAGTATGAAACAATTTGGTGTTTAAAAATTCGGACTTTCGTGAGACCGTTTTACTTTCTCGCTACCGATTACGCAGAAGAGAGAAAGTTATGTAATGTGCCAAAAACGGCGAATTTTCGGTAGAAAAACTCTTATTACAGGACACAGTTTAAAAAAAGTGAATAAATCAGGTTGCTAAATTTAGAAAAAAAAGTTCTCTAGCACGTGGTGTAGCCAGAATTAAACTTTTGTGAGTACTCGATACCGAAAAATGGAATGATGGAAAAACGTCCACTCGTCCGTCTGTCTGTGAACAACGCTAGCGACTCATTTGTTCTGCCGATTTTCTCCAAATTTTATATTTCCCAATCGATCTGGTTGATGTCGCAGTCCCTTGAGCCAGAGTTTGAAATCTATATTTTAATTTTGGGGGATACTTTACATGAAACCCCTGGGACATTTTCCAAATTTTCAAAAAAATAGCTCCATCGTTTTTGATTAAATGTTGTTTTTGGATAGTGTGAAGGTCATTTAACCTTTAATTGGTATCACTTTTCAAAACCTTTAATTGGTATCAGCGGTCTGTGATACTGCTCACGCTTAATTCTTCTAATTCAACGTATTATTTGACAACATTTAACTTACCTGCATCTCTAAGAATTAACATTTTTTATCATGACTTATGATGATGTAAAACTTCTAGTTCGAGTCCCGGTAATGGCAGAATTTTCCACAAGGGGTCACATAGGGGAACCGGGGTAAGTGTCGTTGAAAACGAATGAGAGTCAATGGGTGGAAGTGAGAAGGAGCGTTATGGAATACCACGGGGAGGGTGAGACAATATCAATCGAAGACTGAGGTAGCTCAGGGCTTCAACTGATGTTACTGCAGTGCCTCTGAAAGGGGCACTCTAGAGTTCTCTCTAGAGTTCGAGTCCTGACAGTGGCAAGACTTTCGACACTAGACAAGAGACTTGCATCATTCTCTTAACCTTTAATTGGTATCGCGGTCTGGCATACCGCTCCGGCAAGTTTACACGTGTGTAACAATCACTGATTTTTGTGTCTACACGTCCAGCGTTTGAGTACCTTCCATGTTAGAGTAGATCTATCTTTGAGCAAAGAAAGAGCTTTATTAATGGTTAAGTTTAGAGTTATGTAATATTTTTTTGCCGTGCGGGACGAGATACCGCCGATACCAATTGCGTACGTTTTTTTCGCTTAGTGATACCAAAAATACGAGATAACAGATATATACAGATCATGATTATGATTCTGAAATCAAACAGGAGTAACAGAATGAACATGAATATGATTCAAATACTGCCTACAATGAGCGCATTTATTATGAAAAAATGCTTCAAGTGGTGTGCCTACCCTCCATTGATTTGGTGTTTCCGGGTGCGTCAACGGATGTCTTTTGTCCCGGATGTTTTTCCCGGGATGTATCTATGATCTTCCAACGCTGAATAATGAGATCCTGTGCCGACTTACACATCGTCTAGGGGCTTTCCCCAACCAGGTATCTCCAACTAGCGGGGTGCTGCCATATCTCAGCTCCCAATTAGTCTCCCGTCATATGCCGTAGTGTGGTGAATGTAAGTTAAAATGTGTCAGTAATGGGTGAGGATAAGAGAAGGAAGAGGAAGGAAAGATCGTGTGTGGTCCGTGGCCCATTTGTTAGGGCGCCGGCAAGAGCCTCGCTTTCATTAGAGACTACTCAGGCATTCATGTACTACTCGCGCAACTTTTCTTGAACGATGACCTTGCTTCCCCCTCCCTTGAGCAATAAACAGTTGAAGGCAAAAGCTCGCAGCGAGCACTGATGACAACATTTCAAGCAATAAAACTTCGTTGGTGCGAAACAGAAGCTAGTCTAAGCTAGTTGCTTTCATAATCGAGAACTTCTATTCAGCTTTATTACCATTATCTAAAGAAATGGCTGAGGCAGGTCATTCAAAGGAGGCACCTAAAACTCCTGTCTGGCGTCAGGACTCCCTACTGTTGCCTAGCCAGAGCGATGACCTGGCCGCACACGTAACAGATTTGATTTTGACTTTCCAGAGGTTAGCAATATTGTAAATACTCTAGTGACCGACTTTGTAACTAATACCCCCACTCCGCCCGCTTTTCCTCAATCCATCGTTCAAGAAAAGTTGCGCGAGTAGTAGTGTTGATCGGAGATTAGAGCAGACAGCCGTCCAAATTCTCTTGCAGAAAGCGGCTGAATTCTACTTAGGTGTCTAGCTAGTGTCAAAAATCCTGCCACTGTCAGGTCTCGAACCCTAGAACCCCAGCACACAGGCACTGTAGTATCAACTGAAGCCCTGAGCCACCTCAGTCATCCTTTGATATTGTCTATGATAATCTATGAAAATAACCGAATAACTTTTTTTCACATAGAGAATTATATGAGCGTATACGAGCGGTTTGCTTACTATTTATTTAGTTTGTGGTTAAAAAACAAAATACTCAGCCACTAACAATCCTTCTTCCTTATCCAGATTTCATCATTGAAATGTGTCAGTGAACTACTGGATTTACTCAGAAAATGTTGTCTTGCAAATGTATGTGCGGTATCTGCATTTACGACCATGACCTTTCTGATAGCTCTTTTCAAAAATAAAAACACGGGTCTGATAAAATGATTCTTTCGTAATGAAATGCACGCCTACAAAATAACTGGAGTTCAGTAACCGGAATCCTTAAATTTTGTACGATATCTTCCTTGGAAGATGTACATTTTTCAATAGGCAATTTAAGATAGTCCTTACATTTGTTCCAAAGAAATATTTTATTATACTTACTCCCATGAATGGAATTATTGATTGTTTTATATTAGAATACAGTGTATGGATGATATAAAGCGCGTTGATTGAATTTAGCGAAAGCTATATAATTATTAATCAATATAAAAGTAATTAAGTAATTATCTTAGTAGTTCATTAGGTCTATGTTAAGTAAAAAGTTATCGTATGTTTACAGGAAACACAATGAGAGGCCTGAAAGTGCTATCAAAAGCAGTTAAGAAATTACTCATTTTTATTTCCATTTTGAAATGTTTTCATGGGAGACAATATTATTGTAGTTGATACATTTATCTCCATAAGCTTACCTGAAACATTTTGAAATTTATTGTTATTAAATAAATATTAAATTAAAGGAAAATTATGAGTTGTATGAGAATTTTAGAAGCAGGCCACACTCAGTACAGTCATATTGACTACAGCCGATAAATTGCAAGTGTCTGCCGGAAAAGGGTCTATTTAAAGTAACGGGTCACTGGCTGCGTTTATACATCCTTGTCTATTTCAGACCCTGCTCTCTAATCGTACAGCAATGTAAAATATCACTGGTTATTTTACCCAGAAATATTTTAGAATATTTTTATCAACGGTCCTACGAGTATGCCTTTTTAGGGAGGGGTGCTGAATTCGAAAATTAAGTTCGTCACCTAAAAAAAATTCGGCTTCGCGGAGAAAATTGCAAAATAATCTAAAAAGTTCCCACTTTTTTTTAGTTTTTCACTTGTTTCTCCAAAACTGTTCGTTTAATCGAAAAAGCCACTATTTTGAAATTAATTTCAGAAAATTTTGAACCAACTGAATATTTTAACTTTAATTTTGAGAAGAAGAGTTTAGGTGCTGAAAAACGCGGACAAGCGGTAACTTTTGGACCGCTCTGCAAAAAGGAAAAATATTGCCCTCCCGGCCTCCTCCCTCGTGACAGCGCTCTGGTTTCAATATCATGCTTGAAAACCACTATTGTGAAATAATTATTGTCATTAAAATGACTTGCGGGATGTCGCCTCAGCGGGGACAAGAACTAAGCTCCCAACATGTAGTGCATGTTAGTATAAGTATGTGTAAGGGGTGAGGATAGGACAAGGAAGAGGAAGGAAAGATCGCGCGCGGTCCGTGGCCCGTTTGGTAGGGTACTACTCCGGCATTCGCCTGGTGTTGATCGGAGAAAACGCGAAAAACTACCTATCAGAGCAGCCGGCCGCTAGGATTCTCCTCCAGACAGCGACTGAATTCGACCCACCTGACAAGCTACTGTCGAAAATCCTGTCATTGTCAGGACTCGAACCTAGGACCTCCCGGTTAGAGGCACTGCAGTGACATCAATTGTTGCTCTGATCCACCTCAGCTGATAACGCATGAAGTAATAACTGCTGACGCTGATAAAGTCTGATATGGTTATCCAAGGTTTCTTCGTTTCGGCTTAAAAGTACTCCAATAAAGGTTTTTGCGTATATCTCACTGTTTTGTAACAAATTTTCACTAAAAGTATTTATTTTTCACTTCTCTTTATAGTGATTCCCATTTATTAATATTTTGATCCTTTTTTTTCCCCCATTTACGATGAAAATAATTGGAATATGTGGAAGACAACGAACAATTTCTTCAAGTTTTATTGCAACCCGAACTTTACAATTTTCAAATAAACGTCTCCAGAATCATGGACCCAAATCACAAATACGTGTAATGTCTCATACGCACAAAGAACATTCTCTACAGAACAGTCCAAAACTATTCTTCCTCGTTTCACACAGCGGCTGAGCTCGACAATCCAGATCACAAGAGAAGCCTCAGAGCTCTTGTCACCGCCATGCAATCGTCTCATGACTCTACTTTTACACCCGCTTCCGTCTCTCTGCCCCGCCCCGCTCGCTCGCCCCCATCCCCCTCTACAAAACCCTGAAACTCCGCGAGACGCAGTTTCATTCAAGACGGCGCCGCTATCACAATTCATTTCATCGGGAAATGAATTTAGAGGATTTCGGCGACTGCGTCTCGGCGAGCGGGTCGGCGGGGGCGGGGGCGGGGGTGGGGCGGGCGATTGATTGGCAGAACTCGGCGCTGCGCGGCGCGCGGAGACGGAGCAGGCGTCGCGACGCCGAGCGCCGCGAAGAGGCAGCGGAGCGCCGAGCGGCGCAGAAACTGTTAGTTATAGCGCAGTTTAAAATTTCGTGGCCGCGACGAGGAACAAATTCTCTCTCTTCTTTCTTGATATGAGAAACTGCCAAGCTGCCAGCTCGCACACCACGCGCCAAAGTTTTATATCTAAGTCCATTTATTTCCCACTTTTTTTCGCGCGCCGCCGCCGCCGCCACCGCCGCGCGGCAGCTTCACTTGCACGCAGCGAGTGCTCCGTCGTCGGCGCCGCGGGGGAGGGGAGAGGCGTTGGAGGGGATGGGCGGGGCAGAGTGGGAACGAGGCGTGGAGAGGCAGGCCTTGGGTGGGATGGGATGAGCGGGGAACCATTGGTTTTGATGGTATCTGTTGTGTTGGACGGGGCAGCGAGGCAAAGCATGGAGAAGCAGGCGTTGGGTGGGATGGGATGAGCGGGGAACCATTGGTTTTGATGGGATCTGTTGTGTTGGGCGGGGCAGCGGGCAAGTGGAGAAGCAGGCGTTGGGTGGGATGGATGAGCGGGAAACCATTGGTTTTGATTAGATCTGTTGTGTTGGGCGGGGCAGCGAGAGCAAAGCATGGAGAAGCAGGCGTTGGGTGGGATGGGATGAGCGGGGAACCATTGGTTTTGATGGGATCTGTTGTGTTGGGCGGGGCAGCGGGGACGAAGGGTGGAGAGGCAATCATATGAGGGGGACGAAGGGAGAAGATGCAACAATTGGATGGAATGAATGGGAGAGGCGGGAATTGAATTTGTGGGGCAGGGGGCAAGTGGAGAGGTAAGCATTAGATGGGATGGGATATACGGGAAGGGACTGACGAGGGGGTAAAAATGAAGCGTGCAGAGGGTAAGATGGGATGCGATGGGATGGGCGGGCATTGAATTTGTTGTTGTGGGGCAGAGGGGACCAATGGTGGAGAGATACGCATTAGATGGGATGGGATATACGGGACAGGGACTGACGATGGAGTGTGATGGGCTGGGATGAGGGGCAGTAAGAATGAATCATGCAGAGGGTAAGATGGGATGCGATGGGATGGGCGGGCATTGAATTTGATGGGATGGCCTGGACACTGGGAACGACGGGAGAAGATGTAAGAATTGGATGGGATGGGCAGTGTAGCGAGAGATGGTATGGGAAGGGCTACGAGAGTGACGCGTTTTTTCGTAGATTATTCTTTAAAATAAATAGGATCATAATTTCACTTTGATCCTATTTGACTAACACAGTACTTCCTCGCAGGCGAACTGGTACCATAGCCACCTGCCGCAGCATGCGAGGGTAGGGTTCGGAAGCTGTCAGCTAGGTGGTCTTGGCTAAATCCTGCATTTCAACTGCCATAAAAGATTCAATGTAAAAGTTTAACTTATGAACCGTGTGAAACTCGATATAATGGGTATTAATATTCAAACGCCACTAGCTACCATGGCAGTCGTCGGAAAGAATGCTCTTTCCAGCTTTGAATATCTCAGGGGGCAGGATCTTTGGGGTGTGAGAAAGACATACACCCAGAGACAGAATTAGGTAAAAACAGTAATGTATTCTTAGAACGTATTGCACAATTAAACCCTTTACACTGTCACACAAAAGAGGAGAACACAAAATACCAAATTGTTTAACTGCGCGCTAGGACGAATGCAAATCCACTAGTGGTAATATCTCTTAGAAAAATTGCAAAAAAAAAAAGGTTTGCATAATGATTTCACTCTTCACCTAACTTGCGGTCATTTGCCTTAACACCCGTGCACGGAGTTCTTGTTTGACCAATATTAATTAATGAAATTTAACTTTTTCTACACCTCCTGGATTGATTTACCAGTACATTTTATCACAGGTCTTACTGCTATTCACATACAAAATTTTCCTTGTCACTAATTACATACACAAAATTAACATAAATTAACTATCTTTACTACAGCTTTTGAATGAAATGTACCACTGGCGTACGAGGTTATATCAAATACTTCGCCGTTAGTCAGTTTTAAGGCGAACATGCAAGATTTAGTATTCTGGTTTCATGCGCTAACACTACCCTCCTAGTTCCTGCCTCCCCACTTCAGTTTTATGCAACTTTGGGTTACCTTCACAGCTGCCCCAAGCCCCTGGCTTACGGACCGCGCCGCTGCGTCGTCAGTGTATATTGAGTTGTATACTGAGTTTAGGACACAAATGGTGGTCTTATTTGTGAGACATCATGATGTCATTGTGGTTCTATTTCTTCTGTTTGATTTTTAATACCAACAAGAGTTTCTAAAGAACAGCGCCTTTTTTTGTTGATGTAGGGGTAAATGCTCTGTACAAGAAGACTTATCCGACATTTTGTTGTATTGTTTTGTTTCTTCAAAAGTTACAATATTTTGAAATGCCTCTTACGTTGTTAATATTTACATTACCGGTTAATTGTATACGTTATTACATTTTTTAGTATAAGTACCTCAATTTTTGTCTTATAAATTTTGAATTGAGAACTCAAAAGGTTTTTGTAAAATTGATCTCAAAATTCAGCAATTTCAGAAATGCTCGAACCTTTTCTCAAAAAAGGCCCTAATTGTTTTTTCAGTCTTTCTACAGACTACTCAGTCTTTCTATTGTACTAAACGTACAATATAAAATTACATAAACGTCATTTTTGATACATTCTTTAATTTTTTCAAAAATGTGCTAGGAAGAAGGTAAGTCAAAACCGTAAATCCAGCTCAGTCCACAAAGATTACAAAAAACTAACTACTATGAGAAATTTTGTGTCATTTTGTGGCACCACTAGTTCAAACATTCTTGCTTTGCCTGCTAATTTGGAAAGCATCTCCGACTAAATCATTACACACTTTCTGCCATTATGAAAAAATTGAAGAGATCATGGCAACAACATATTAAGAACTAATTTGTTAGTTTGGGGAGAAAAGTTTCCAAAATTCCTGTAGTTTCAAACGGATAAACGTAGAAATAAATTTTGATCACAGGTTTGTACAGATCGGTTTCAAAACAAAATAAACTATGTTGTTTAACTAGCTGAAGAACTGGGTCGAATTCTTGCACTGTCTAGAGAAGAATTCTAGCATCATTTTGTCTTATTTAGTGGATTCTCTGTTGATACCAGGCAAATGTCAGAACAGTTCCCTAGCATGGGAACTGTTCATGGATCACGCACGATCTTTCCTTCATCTTTGTCTGCTATTCTCCCCTACCATAATTCCCCATACACTTACGTGCACTAAACTATCCCATATGTCGAAAGATTAGTCAGGAGCGTAGGGCATTAACCCTTTGGGTCGATGACCCATTGGGGACGATACTTGGAGGTGGAAAACCCCACAAGGCACCCCGAGGTATAGTACCTACAACCTCCCGAGATATAGTAAACACTAGACCTCCGAACTATTCCTCCTATATTATTTCTGTAGTATGCACACCTTTTGTGGCCCTCACACGTAGCCAATCTTTATAAATATCTCTAAAGAAAGATAATGTCACAGAGACGTGATGTATGGCACTTTGTAAAAAAATGAAAGATACGTTGAAAAAACGCATCTAAATATTTATGTCAAATACAATCCGCAACACTTTGCCGCATTTTTGAATCTATATCGTTAAATAACTCCTAAACGAAGCGTTTTATGGCTTCAGAAACTAATCTTTTGAGGCCAAAGGCCTCTAAAAACGTTCCTCACATTTTATTCTACAGGGCGAGATCATCTTGAACATTCTATTACATTTTTTCTGGTTCGACGCTTTTCGATTCTACCCCCCCCCCTGTTCAGAACCTGTAGAATCTGCAACTGTATGTGAAATTAAGCTAATTTTTTGATATTCTTCGCGACTGAATTACACGGGTGTAATACCTCTCTGTTGGGTAATAACGTTAAAAAAGAATAGTTTGTATTGGCAAGGGTGTACTGTATTGTTATCAAAATGTGAGGAGACATATACAACGAGTGATGGAGGATAACAAGGTCTTGAAGAAATAGATATATTACAAGTTTGATATGGAAATTGAAGGGCAGGTTTGATTGATTGATTTTTCGTGTTTCCGGTCGCGTCAACTGCTGTGGTCCCGTGAGTGTATTGCATGTTTTTTCTAGGGAGATGGCGGTGATCTTCCCCCACTGGATGGCGAGATCCGGCGCCGACCTACCGTCGGCTAGTGGGGTTTCCCTCTAACCAGGACTCTCCCACCAGTGGGGCACCGCCTCAATCGGGACAAGCACTAAGTTCCCGACCGGTCTCCTGGAATATGTGGTAGTGTAGTGCATGTTAGTGTAAGTGTATGTGTAAGAGGAGAGGATAGGACAAGGAAGAGGAAGGAAAGATCGCGCGCGGTCCGTGGCCTGTTTGGTAGGGTACTGCTCCGGCATTCACCCGGTGTTGAACGGAGAAATCACGGAAATCTACCGATCAGAGCAGCCGGCCGCTAGAATTCTCCTCCAGACAGCGTCTGAATTCAACCTAGCTGAAAAGCTAGTGTCGAAAATCCTGCCGCCGTGGGAAGTGGGAACCTAGGACCTCCCGGTCAGAGGCGCTGAAGTGACATCAGTTGGTGCACTGAGCTACCGCTCCCGGTTGGAAGGGCAGGGAAAAGGGTGGTATTATAACATGCGAACTTCTCGCACGGGTACGCTAGTTGACCATATTAGTGTCCACGCACGGCACCAATACTGTCCCCTCACCCATTGGGAATGCATTCCAATATCGCAAGTACCCGAGCCAGCTCTAGAACAATCTAGAGCGAGCGACTTCACAAAGTGTGTCAACCCACGCATTCGTGGAAAGATGTGTCGCAACGCGGACTGAGCTGGCCTTCCGAGGGGGTGGGGGAATCTGTCTGCGCTGGCGGCGACCCATGAGACGCGCCCCGCATGAGGGGCGTTCCCCCGCCCCCCAACCGCCCCCCCCCCGGACCAGCCCCTTCTCGCCGCGGTCCCCAATCAATACGTGCGCGCAAAACGCACCCAAGACCTCGTGCCCCACTTGCTGCCGTTGCAGCCGCCCCCGAGTCAATTTGAGCAGCCGCGCTGCACTCCACCGCTCCCGCAGCAGCCGCTGCCCGCCGCGTCGCCCCAACGCGCGTTCAACCGGATCTTAGTTAAGCAATTACTCGCGTGATTAGACTCTAAGACTCGCACACGTGGGAGTGGTCTTTACTGAACTTCCCCGCACGTAGTGCTCAGTTATAGGATTCGCAACAATTATTACATTATTGTTGTTCAGTAAGTCAGTTGTTCGTGAGGTTCAGTATAGGATTCGCAACAATAATTATATTAGTCAAATTAACAAAAGTATTTGTCACGTCTGTCGGGAGCCTAATACAGGTCTCTTAATTAAATAATATTATTTTCGTAATATTATACTATTATATCGACATAACGCAATAAAGAAAAAAACGAAAAGCCACAATTACCGGACGGTGTTCGTTAAGGATTTTAATTATGGGAATTCTGATGCGGTGTTGTTGACGTTTTTATATGAAGAAATAAAACAGGTCATCTCCATCAACTTAGTATATTTATTGAGATAGCCGGCTTTTTAAGGGTTAGCCGTCACCATCAGTCTCGCTACTTTCGGCAAAAGTCGGGGGACTGTGCCGGAAAAAGTCGAAACAACTGGCTGTAAAAATTGAAACTGTTGTGTAACATTCGGAAAATTCCTCACTCTTCCGATTTTTGTCAAATGCAGCGAGACTGATGATGAAGGCAAAACCTTCGAAAGCCGGATATCTCAATAAACATACTAAGTTGATGAAGATGACCTCTTTTATTTCTTCACATTAAGGATTTTAACAGTTCGCTGGCACAAGCAACACAAGTAAGTAGTACCTGAAGATGATGTACAAGTACTGCTGTTGAGAAAAAAGTATTATTTATCAGCATTTTTATTATAATAAAAATGGTATTACAATAAAATGGTCACCGTCACATCACTTATCCATTCCAGGTATGGTCATAGGGTTCAGGCACTGGCAACATAATAGAGACCAAAGCCTGGGTAGAAAATTTGGGAGCAGAGTCAATTTCCACCTCCCTGAAACTGTCCCATTCCATGATGATACGTTAATAATAATATTAATAAATACTATTTTGGAGTACTTTAAGCGATTTTTAATAATCTCTAAGCGGAAGTGCCGAAATGAGGGCTAACAATCAGCTTACTAACAGAACTTGTTCTCGAAGGTTCGTGGACTTCAAAGATTTATTAAGCTACAATTTTTGCTGCTTATTAAATTCATTTTTATTGTAGTAATTGAAATTTACCAACTTTTTCTTCTTCTCTTTAAGATTTCTCCTCACTTATTTAATTTTTGCATGAGCAAGGAAAATCCACCGCCATAATCAGTTGATTTAGTTTCACATTTTGCCGTCAGGACCAGAAGAAAAACGCACTGTCGTGAAAGTATCAAACGCAGAACTAGCAACCCATCTGCTTAACAAGGTCAGCTCTTGAAAGATCGCAGGGACACAAAGATTAATGGTGGAGGCTTCTAGTGAAAACCTTCTCCAACCTGTGAGTGTGTGTTCTGCTGTCAATATTAGCTATAAAACCTTTAATTTCCCCTAAATTATATTTTTTTAAACATCTGGTATTCGATATCAAATGTAAACGATATCAATCAGCTTTCTCTTGAAAAATCTCGACTGGAAGAAAGTGTAAATGTCGTGTAACAATCGAAAGAATAATTCGATTCGTCAACCAGTCTTTGGAACTAAACTTACTTTTGAGAGAGATAGACGAGTGGTAAGGATTGATGGAGCGGGCTGTTGCTCAAACGCTTGTACTCCAACGCTACGATTTCTTCCCTCTCTTATTGTCCCTCCCAAGCTCGTATTTCTGTAATTATATTTCGTAGCATGCACTACCTTACTTTAATTGTATTTTTTCCAAAGATCTGAAATCACATCTCAAGTTCTTCCCACTCCAAACCGTCGTTAGCTTCCTTTCGGAAACAATTGGCTGTAAAAAATTGAAACTGTCGTGTAACAATCGAAAAGAGAACTCGCTTCAACAACCCGTCTGTTTAGCAAAACCTGCTCTTGAGTGATGGCGGAGTCGCAAGGATTAATGGTGCAGGCTGCTGCCCAAACGCTTCAGCTCCATCGGGGTGATAGCAGCCTCCCATCCGCGTCTTCCGGTGAACATCGGTCGTAGGTGCAGGCTGCGCCGGTCGGTGGCGGCTGTGAGCGAACGGCGCAGTTCCTCCCTTGCTGGGCCGCGGAGCGGGGCGGGGAGGGGCAGGGGCGGGGCGGGGAGCGGAGGGGGCGTGGCCGCAGGGATTGATGGCCTGCGCTTAGCGGTCGGAGCGCTCGGTTTCTTCGTTGCTATTATCCGCGGCCTGGCCGTAATTCATTTCGCTGCCGCCGCCCCTCCCCGCCACGTCTCACGGCTCCGCTCCGCTGCGGAGATTCCCGGATTCGCAGCTAGCCGGCCAACAACGCGGGCTCCCCAAGGCGCGGCGCCCGATGTCGCCTCGGCGATAAAGCCTCTTCATTGGTGTAGCGCTGGAGCGTTTCTCATTTTCAACCCTGCGGAATGCCAATATCGAAACTAATGATGTTTATCTGTGGAGTTGGGATTGCCTGTTGGAAACGTCTCTTTGAACTCCTTCCTTTTTCTTCCATTTCTTTTATTATTGTCTACATTTTATGCTTCGTCTTCCTCTCTGGAAAAAGGTTTTTTTTTACTAATAATTTTTTGCCTTGATATTTCCTTGCAGATTAACCTTCAACTAACCAGCTTTCCCAGAGTGTTGTTTTTACTAATTAATGCATTAAGTGAATTCTATTTCCGTTTTTCTATAGATGAAGTATGTCTTCCTCTCCTCTTAATGTCAAAGCTAGCGCCTAAATCGTTCAGCCGATTTTGTCCAAAATTGATATTTCCTAATCAATTTAAAGGAACTGAAGACCCCCAACTTTAAAAATAATATTTTTTGTGGGTGGTTTACATGTATACTCATCATTTACAAACTTTTCTCGACTGGGGCGGTGCCCCGCTGGTGGAAGATACCGGGGAAACCCCGCTAGCTGACGGTAGGTCAGCGCCGGATCTCGCCCTCCTGCGGGGATCACCGTCACCTCCCGACGAGAAAAACATGCACTCAACGTACGGGACAACAGACCTCGTTAGTTGACGCGCTCGGAATCACTAGCAACCAACCATCAAACTTTTTCCAAAATACTAGCAATTTTTTTTATTTAACTTTGTCCTCGTATTGCATAAATAACACTTCAGAGAAAGGTGTAGACCTCATTTTCGTTGAAATCCCTGATTTCTCAAAATTTCAAGAGGTCAATTTTTTCTCCGCGTCTTCCTACCACTACAATACTGAAGATAGAATATTTCTTTATTGATATCGGTTCTTTAAAGATAGACCTTGAATTAAGGCCACGTACAACTTTTAAAAACATGTACAGTTTCCGCGTAATTTAATGTGAAACATAGCTAACTTTATAAAGATTTTTCAAACTTTTTTTTTCAGAAACTGCTAAAATATTGTTTAAAATTTTCACCTTCTGTGTATCAAAGCATGGTAGAAAATGTGCTACTCTCATTTCTGTACTCTCTGTATTTTCGAAAACTGCAAAATTTTAACATTTAAAACTTCAAAATTAAAGATACAAACAAACGCTGTTCTTAACGATCAATTCTTTAAAAAAGGTGTTATACAATTTTTTGAAAGATGAGTAGTTTTTGCGTAATTTGTGCCTGAAATGGATTCAATTTTTTTTTTTAACTGCTTCTAATTGTTTCTTCGATTTCTTGTCCAAGGACAGACAAAGGAACTTTTAAAGGAAAGGCGTAGGGTTCATGTTTATTTCAAAGTCCATTATGTTATATAAAGACCTATATTGACGGATAAATTGCATTGAAAAAACTATCTTGTTTTAATATTGGAGGTGTAGAACAGGTACGAAACTGAATTTGAACTTTACATGTTTCAAAATATCATTGTTTGTAATGAAAATCGTAACAAGACCATTTTTATAAGAACACTTTATTCTATTTCAGCAAAGCACTTTCTATATTTTTCCCAGAAAAAGTTGCAAATGTCATAGTGTCTTAAAATAAAGAATTCCCCCAAACTAAAATATAATAATTTTTTCCAGAATAACATTCTTACTCCTGACTTATTTATCAAGTTTTGGCTGAAAAGCATATAACCGGCAGAGATTTGCCAGATATATATCCATTCATCCATCCATTCATCCAGACAGACAGACAGATATTCCGATTTTGGGGTACATAATGGCGTGTATCTCCTCGCCATTAGCACTATTATTAAACCTCTTTAGAACAGCACTAATAGATGTTAAGCCTGATGTACGAGCGATGCTCTAAAGATCCTTAAACAGGCATTTTTCGACAGAAAAGTAATGATCGCATTGCTGAATGGATTCCAAAACTAGTCCTCTCTATACAATATCATAAGGAGGAAAATTATTCAAAATGTTCAAAATACTATGCAGCCATAGAAATACTTCTGAAAACTAAAAATTTTTATCGTTAACTTGCAGATAATGATTGTAATATATTGTAACATATTCCCTTAAATATGTAAAATTCCTTTCAAGTACATTGCTACTTATTTTGGAGTCCGCTGTTGACCTTCCTCGATTAGGGTTCTCCTGATAAAAGGTTCGATTAATGTTCTCTTGAATGGTGGGCAATTTCAATGTGTCAATCTGTCTGATCGCAGTGCTTGTTGCGACTCCAGCGTGTAATACATTCATTTCGAATAAGTTGTCAAATAAAACGGTAAAAAGGTGTCGATTCGGTATTCTTAGCTTTAATCATTAATCGATTTATTACAGTTGAGACATATGGTATATGATACAATTTATTTCTTTTTAATTTTTCGTATAGACAAGTAAACAATTCATCAGTCTAGATATTTAGTAGAGTATTATCCCCAGAAAGACAAAGTTATATTTCTGGTTTAAATATAAGATCCAGGGAAATGTATTTATTTTTAAAATTTTATGAGATAAAATAACACAGAATTTAGGACAATAACTTCAAGGTAACAATTGTAAACTCTTTTTCACATATATAAAAAATAACAAAGCATTGTTACAAGTTTCCAAGAAAATAGTTTCTTACAAGTTTAGAAGTGCACTCAAAACCTGTGCGAACTCGAAGGAAATCGTAAAAACTTATCTAGGTTCATCGAAGTAGCTGCCAGGTGCGCATCTTTATGGCACAACGTTTAAGCAGAAGAGGTAGCAAGAGTCGTTCATGGCACACACCTAAGGTGTGCACACCATAACAAGAGTATTGTCATGAATATGAAGTATTGTATTGAGAAAATATTTTAATCGCGCACATTGGTTTGGTTTGGTTTCTTCGTGTTTCCGGGCGCGTCAACTGCTTTGGTCATTAGTCCCGTTAGTGTAGTACATGTTTTTTCGCGAGAGATGGCGGTGATCTTCCCCCCCTGGATGGCGAGATCCGGCGCCGACCTACCGTCGGCTAGTAGGGTTTCCCTCTAACCAGGACTCTCCCACCAGCGGGGCACCGCCCCACCCGGGACAAGCTCTAAGCTCCCGACCGGTCTCCCGGAATATGTGGTAGTGTAGTGCATGTTAGTGTAAGTGTGTGTGTAAGGGAGAGGATAGGACAAGGAAGAGGAAGGAAAGATCGCGCGGTCCGTGGCCCGTTTGGTAGGGTACTGCTCCAGCATTCGCCTGGTGTTGATCGGAGAAACCACGGAAAACTACCGATCAGAGCAGCCGGTCGCTAGAATTCTCCTCCAGGCAGCGACTGAATTCGACCTAGCTGAAAAGCTAGTGTCGAAAATCCTGCCGCCGTCAGGACTCGAACCTAGGACCTCCCGGTCAGAGGCGCTGCAGTGACATCAGTTGATGCACTGAGCTACCGCTACCAGTCGTGCATATTGAATACGGCGAATTTTTGACACTTTTTCGCGGACCCTGTAAACAAAAGAGTGGATAAATCTCGTTCCTAATTGTATTCTTATACACAGGAAATTACTCCTTTTAACACGTCGTGTATTCATAATGCATGTTTAGTACCTCCATAATACCGAAACCTTTTCTGACTGCAAAACGTCTGTCTGTCTCTCCGCCTCACTGTCTGTGATAAACACATAGTTCCACGTCGTTCACTCTATTTTCACCAAAATTGATATTTCTCCCTCAATTTAAAGAAACACAATACCCTCTCAGTTTGGAACGGATATTTTGATTTTGGAGGTACTTTACATGAAGTCTGAAAATTATTTTCAAAATTTTCTCAAAAATGTCTAAACATTTTTTATTGACCTTCGTCCTAGGATAGCATAAGAACGCTAGAAAGAATGGCCACGTTATCGTTGATATGCCTGATTTATCGAAAATTGCTAAAGTTCAAACTTTTTTTCCTACGTCTTCCAACAACAAGAGATTTTGTCTTAAATGGAATCTGTTAATTAAAAAATTAAATAAATGAGGTTCAATTTTTCTCAAATAGAAGTAAATGATGCCTAATTTTGCGTGAAATGCAGGCAAATTTAAAACAAATACATTCTGTTAAAGGTCTCCGTTTTTTAATTTTTTTTCTCCTATGTATCAAAAGAGGGTAAATGATTGGGCTAGTTTCATTTCCGGATAACTTTCTGCATTTTCGAAAATTACAAAATGTTAACATTGCAATACTACAAGAATAGAACACAGAATGGAAGAATTTTTCTTTAAAAATCTATTCAAAAAATCAAGTCTTTGAAAAAGATATAGTATATTTTTTTGAAAAAAAACTAGTAGTTTATGTAATTTCTGTTTCATGTTAATGCAATTTATAAAAAATAAACCTTTTCTCAAAAACCGCTCCATGTTTATTCTTTGATTTTTTTTCACGGATAGAACAAGAAAGGCTTAAAGAAGGGTGCAGGTCTCGTTTTCGTTGAACTCTTAATTTATTAAAATTGCGTGTTGAAAATAATGGGAGAGGCTAATAATTGCATTCTTAAATGATTGCCCAAGTGAGAACGTCAAAGTGACGCCCTAGTGTAGTGAAACAGCATACTGGGAGTTAACGCGATGGGGCTGAGTTCAAGTCTCGGCGCGGAAAAAAATTGTGCTGGTTGAAAATATTTTTGCAGGTTCATTTCTTTGTATAATATTGGTCAGCCGTTACAAATAATGCGAGAAAGTATATTCTGTTGCAGCAACACCAGTTTTATTTATGTTTGCATCATTTCATATGTTTTATTATTGTTTGTTATGCCATATATCTAATGGTAAAATTCCTAAACAGTTTTGCATGGGTAGTTTTTATGATCACATAGTGCTTTCTTTCACTCAAACTTAATGATACTGACAATTATTATCACTATTTATCCGTAAAGTTGCATTCTAGAGATTTATCGTAATGCAAATGAAAAATATTTGGCTCACTGACGAAACTTTTACGAAACCTTTAATATAAATAATAAAATAAAGTTATAACAATAAAGAAGCTCAATTACATATTTCCATATTTGCAATAAATATTCTAAATAAAATGTCTTCGAGACAATTTGAAACTCTTGAATTTAGGGCAAGAAAATTTCAAATTAAACAATTTTCCTTACAAAAGGTTAGTGTTGCCCAAAAGTCACAATTAAATCTAGACTGCCCGTGGTCGCCCGCTGCAGTAATCTGCATACCCTCTTCTTTCACAAGACTAGAGCCGATCGCGCGCGAAGCAATTCCTAGTTTTTTCTGCCAGTTCCTCTAACTAACAGGAGGAATTAAGGTTGCTTCGATGTATTCATTATCTTATCTCTCGCCAGCTTTGATTGTGAGTGTAACCTGTGGTGCTTTCAGAGACTTTTACTTTCTCGACCTTAGTCGTCAGAAGAGAAAGTATTGTAATCGTGCGCTGAAAAAGGAAACTTTTCTACAAAAAAAAAAAACACAAACTCTTATTACCTGACTTTGTTTCTATATAGAGTAACTTGGTTCATCTAATTCGTTGTGTAGTCAAAATCAATGATTTGTAGGTCCTTGACACCGAAACACTGAAATATCGATTGATGGAAAAGTCTGTCTGTCCATCTCAGGTCAGAGCTAGCGCCTAACCATTCAACCGATTTTCTTCAATATTGATATTTCTCGACTGATTTAAAGGAACTCAATGCGAGTTGGAAAAGGATATTTTAATTTTGGGGGGATACTTTAAATTAAGCCTCATGTACATTTTCGAAATTTTCTCAAACATGAGTATATATATATTATTAAAC
This sequence comes from Teleogryllus oceanicus, assembly GCA_964035755.1. Classification (NCBI taxonomy): domain Eukaryota; kingdom Metazoa; phylum Arthropoda; class Insecta; order Orthoptera; family Gryllidae; genus Teleogryllus; species Teleogryllus oceanicus. Next base: position 18,054,098 of record CAXIVR010000011.1, on the reverse strand, counting down.
TTTGTTCTCGGATAGTGCAACAGATGTTTAAAAGAATTGCGCATATTTCATTTTCATTGAAGTTTCTGATTTTTCGAAAATTGTAAAAGTGCAAACTATTACGTTTTCCAATAATTACTCCTAGAATAATTAAGAAGAGATTTTTCCTTCATGTAATCTGTTCTTTAAAGAAGATATAGAAATAAATATATACAATTTTACGAAAATATGTGGACTAATCATACGCTTACGTGAAAAGTAGACATTTTTAAGCATACATTTTCTCAAAAATCATCCAGTATTTTCTTTAAATATTCTTCTTAAATATATCAAAGAACAATAAAATTTGGACGCTAGTCCTACTTCTAGTGAATTTTCTGTATTTTAAAAATTGCAAGATGTTAACATTTCAAAATTTCAAATTTGAAGGTAGACATTTTTGCCCTCAAATCTGTTCTAAAAACACAGATCTTTAAAAAAGTCAGGTACATTTTCAGAAAAAACTAGTAGTTTTTGAGCAATTACTGCTTGAAGTTAATGTAAATTATAAAAAGTACTTTTTCTCAAAAATCGTTTACTTTTTTTTCAAAATTTCTCCGGGAATAGAACAAGTATCGCACAAAAGAATGGGGCAGTCCTTCATTGAACACATTGAATTTTTGAAAATTACAAATTTAGAAATAATGTGGGAAAGTATGTGCAATTATAGCACTACTATTTTTTTTCTACAAAATGGTTTTGTGGAGGACAAAACAAACACAAAATTTCTTCACAAGTAATCCTTTTATCTTGTGTGAAATGAGAAGTCGAAAATCTTCGGAGCTAGCTTGAATCGTCCGAAAGATTTTATTTTAAACAAATGTTGACTGTAATAAATAAGTATAGTGGGGCGATCAATTCGATAGTTAATGGAAAATGGGGATAACATTATGGGTAAGACTTAAAAGCTAGTAGAGATAAGGTATATACTCTTAGTTTCGAATTATACTGTGTCAATCGTCAATTCCTATTTACAGGATACTACGTAACCTAACCTTATCACATACCTCTGCTGTCACTTTAATACCCATTTACTTGTTTAGTCGATGAGACTTATGCTTTAGGTCTTCGCTATTTATGTACGAGGGCCCGGATAATTTCTACGGAATTTAAAGCCTAATTTCTTTTATTTTCTCAAGCACAAAAGGCTCCTAACACTCGGACTATCGCCTTAATTTAACCAGAGGCATGCGGCTAATTACAAAATTAATGTTTATAATGATCCCTTAGTCTCGGAAATTAGCCATGTTTCCGACTTGATCCTTATTCTTTAAAGACATTTATCAGTAGGTTATACGAGAAATAGAATGTATTCATCTTTGTTTTATGTTTATTATTACTATTTTATTATTATTATTATTATTATTACTATTATTATTACGATTATTTAGAAGTACTACTTTATTGCTTTTATTTACACCCAAACGATACTAATGTCTATTTATCTAAAAACTATGTACGCACGTTCTAAAGAATTCATAGATGTCAATTAAGCACCAGGAATGAATGGGAGAGAACTTGACACGAACGCTCAAACAAATTCAAACATTCTTTCATAAGAAATAATAATGACCCCAAATTAAATGTTAATCGGACCGATTAACACAATCGAAGCGTGTTCATGAGTTGCTAGCTGGTGTACTCGCAGGCCGCCTTCCCCAACAGAGAAGTACAATACAAAATGATCGCGTCTAAAACGAGCCTCGCGCTGCTGGCCGCGTGGCCGGGCGTAAACGAAGGTCGGAACAAGGGAGTCAAGAACAATGGCCCCGCTTGACAAAGCCTTGTCCGCGCCCATAAAACGCTTCGCAGAATGAGATGCCACGCGGCGAGCTTCGGCGGCGGCGGAGGAGAAGAGGGAGAAGGAAGAGGAGAGGGAAGAATATGATGTGATCCAAGAAGATCAGGACGATGAGGTGAAAGAAGAAGATGAGGGCATGAAGAGGAGAAGGCCAAACAAACGGAAGACAACGAAAAGTAGAATGTAAAAGAAAAACAGGATAATGACTAGGAGATGGAAGGAAAAGGAAGAGGAGAAAAGTAGGAGGAGAAAGAAAGATGAGATTGACGAGACGACGGAAGAGGGAGAGGACGAGGAGGTGAAAACGACGATGAGGTGAAATAGGACAAGGAGAAGGAAGAAGACAAGGAGATGGAAGAGGACGAGGATATGGAAAAGGGCGAGAAAAATGAAATGGAGGTGAACGAGGAGGCGGAAGATGACTGGGAGGAAAACGACGGCGAAGTGGAATCGAGGCATGGGAAAGGGAACGACGAAGAGGCGGAAGAGAACGAGGAACAGGTAGTGGAAAAGGAACTAGAAGGGAATCGAGGAGATAGAAGAGGAAAGGGAGGACGAGTAGATGGAAGAGGACGAAAGAGATAAAAGTGTGAAAGGTGTAAATGGAAGGAGATCAAGAGAAAAAGGAAGACTAAAAAAAGACGAAAGTGATTGAGGAGGACGAAAGGAAGGAGGAAAAGAGGGAGGAAAATGACGAGGAAGGAAGAAGGGTGGAAACGAGGAGGAAGAAGAGGAGGAGGAGGAGGCAGATGAGAAATAAGAAAGAAAGAAGAGTATGTTGTGATAAAACAGAGGTAGGGAAGAAAAAACATGAAGCGGGGGCGTAAGTGGGATCTGAGTAGCGGCGCGGCGAGGAGCTGGTTATAAAAGTGTGAAGGATGTGCGCGTATTAAAGGCATGTTAAACCCTCGAATTGTAGTGGGGTTTTGAGGAAAGTGAAACATATCGCTGCCACTGTGGGAGGAGCATTACGCTAAGGATGACGCATGGGCGAGGCGCAGCGCGACGTGGGTATCTTTCTCAAGAGGTGTAAGGCGCCAGGGAGTTGGCTGTAGGTGCGAGTTGATTCATCTTTCGGGGAGTAATGTCTGCTCGTCTGTCGTTTCAGGCAAGCTCTTATGCACTGTGCAGCACCCACTGGAGATCATGTTTTCCCGGTTGCGAGAATGGTTCCGTAATCAAGGAATGATATTTTACTGGGAAAATATTGCAAGAGTGTAGAAATGCCTTCACTTGTAATTAATATTTACTGAACATTATTTAAAAATGGTGATAAAATACTTCTAATGTTGGAATTTGTTTTCGTATTTGACATAGTACTGGTAAAATTACCGTTTTTAACATATTTTTCTGCATCATAAATTACCTCTTCTTTGTATTCCTTTTTAATCACCCCACTTTTTCTCCCTGTATCATTTTATCCCACTTTAAATCCTCCCTCTTACCGCCCCATTGTACTTTAATCTTTCTTCTTCCTTCTTTTGTCATTCCTTTTTTTTGTTTCCTGTTCTTATTCAGTTTCTTAATATTTTTTCCTCTCATTTACCGTTTCTTGTATTTTCTCTCTTAAATTTTCCCGCCTACTTTCCCACTTTCTTTTTTATATCTCCATCTCCATCGTTTCATCACAATATAAGTAATAACTGTAAATAATTCAATGCAGTTTTGAATTCTAAAAAGGCAATTGTTTGTGCAATTGAAAATGAATAGTATGCAATTGGATGATGTTATGGTAACAGTTTTGGGTATTTCTGTTCAGAAAAATCTCAAACTATATATCCATGAAACTGATTTGAACTCTTCATAAATTTCATTATGTGATGAATTCAGATTTTTTCATATTCAGTCAATCTTCACACAGTTCGTGGCTTCTATTTTGCAAATGTACTACGTTTCCGCCTTGAAATACGGCATAATAATCTGGGGAAGCCCATTCCATGGTATCTAGACTTTAAGATTTCAGAAAACATTTGTACAAGTAATAAGCAAATGCTATCAACGTAATTCGTACAAATCTCGTTTCATTAAGCTTGAAGTCTTATCATTGCATTGCCTATTTATTTACGAATCTGTAGTTTTTGTCAAAACTGCTTTACAGGTGGAAACACTTTCATGCAATACTGATATTTATAATTACAACACACGTTGTAGAAATCATATTCACCACGTATTAACCACAACAAGGTATACATTTAGAAAACCTGTACGTTACTTTTCATCAGATTTCCAGATGACATTAAACAATTCAAGGCGATACAAAAGTTTAAGTGCCAAGTAATATATTTTCTGCTACATAATAGTATATTAGTACTTGTACTTCATTGATTAAAATAATTAAATAGGCATGTAACAAGAAATGTACTACAACATCTGAGTTAATGACTCCCAACGCGTTCAGATGTTTCATCCAATTTCTCTGATTTATTGAGCAAATGATATGGCCCCTTGTTTTTCTTTTGGACATAAATGTAGCTAGATTGTAGGTTTTGTAGAGCATTTCTTTCTCTAGTTGTGATAGAAGTCGAGCCAGGTTAGTATTTTCTTAGAAATACTAAAAAATCAATCTAGTTATTTTCCAGTTTTTTTCGTTTGCTAAAACTCGGGAGCAAAAGTTTCTAATTTTCGAATTTCCTAGTCTCCCTTTGTTGCATTAATCATTCAGCAACTTATGGTGAATGAAGGGAAGAGATACTAAATCTCAAGAAAACTTGAGCAGATTTACTTCTCCCCCATACGTCCTGTGCAGTTTTTACTTTCTTTGAAGAACATAATTCAAATCAAATTTAAAAAATCGTTGAAAAAAGTTTCATTTAAATAAATGTTTCAAAAGGAATGTTTCTTTCATTGCGTTAATAAGCTGTCTTTCAGAAGTTTAATATTGTACCATTCAAGACAGTATTGTCCACATTTAAAATGATTAGTACTGAAATATAATTACTACTTCATGGACTTGTAAAACACCTTTCAGATTGTTTTTTAATGCAGCATGATTTGCAAGTTGTGAAGAAGTATAATAACTTATTGAAAATACAAATATATTCAGTACATTTTCGATATCTGTTTGTCGTTTTAATCGAGGTACAGTGGATTTTAGACACTTTTAGCCTCCTTGTTTATATTGGTGTAAGTAACTCTATATTGATCTGTAAAACTTTTCTTGGTGTTACCACAGGATATCAGACGTCGCGTGACTGAAAGGAAAAATTAATTATTCACGATGACACAACTGACCTATATAAACAATTGGAAGTTTCAATGGAAAGGATGAAATAAGAAATGAACGCCCACTGCCACAAAACATCGATTATCACTCAGAGTAGACTCTTTTGTTCATCTTATCAAGAAGTGTAGCTCAGTTAGCTCGTGATCGCTCGCCTCAAGTCGAGAAAGGAAAAGGAAGGAAAAGATATTTGAGAAAAATAGACTTCAACAAAAATCGGACCTGCCTCATTTTTACAAGCGTACTTACACCACCCAAGGAAAAATAAATAAATTAGTGGGGCTAAAATAGCACGTACTTTCTCGCTTATTTTTTCACACAAAATTACGAGAAAAGTACTCAAATTTTTGAAAAAATTGTGCATGATATTATTTCAAAATCTATTTTTAATGAAGAGGTTACATTTATGAAAACATTTTATCTTTAATAGTTTAGTAGTAGAAAGACGCCGGAAACATTCTGAACTACCGTAACTTTCGAAAGTTCAGAGTTTTCAACGAACATGAGACCTGCACCATTCTCTTAAACGTCCTTCCCACTATCCAACAAAAAATTTCAATAAAAAACGATGGAGCCATTTTTTTGAATTTTTTTAAATGTTCGAGGGACTTCAAACAAAATATTAAAGTATCGGTTTTAAATTCAAGATGTCGTGCCATGAGCCAGATCTATTGGGGAAAATCGGCTGAGCAGTTTAGCCGCTAGCTTTGTTTACAGGCGGATGGACGGACGTTTTGCTTTCAATTGGTCTTTCGGCATCAAGGACCCACAAAACATGGATTCAGGTTACGCCACGTGTTAGAGGATTTTTTCTATATTAGGAACTGGCTTTATCCACTTTTTTGTTACTAGGACTCTGTAATAAGTTTTCTGCCGAAAATTTGCCGGCTTTTTGTGCTACATTACATACTTTACTCTCTAGTCCGTAAAAAGAAGTAGAAATAAAGAAAAAATTGAAGCAGTTTTTGACAAAATAATTTTAAAACTGCCTTTATTTCACGTAAAATTAAACCATAACCGACAATATTTTGAAAAAGTGAGCTTATTCAAAGAACAGATTTCATCGAGCAGAAAGGAAATTTTGAAGAACAGATTTCATTTAGGAGAAAAACTGTATATTCAATATTGTAGTAAAAAGTAAGAGAGATCAAATCAGAGATAATATGTTGTTTTTATATCCGTACTTTGCTACATTTGAGAAAAATATTTGGAGACAATTTTGATAAATTATTGGAAATATACAAGGTAGGGTCAAGCTCAGGATTGGTTAATCTTTTCGCGAATGTGTATTCGACTACCACATGAGCCAGAACTTGATCTATTTTTCTTTAAGATGGCGCCAAGGCTACATCTCTGGGACACATTAATGAATTTGTACGAACATTAAAACTTGAAAAGTCCGAATTGAAACACTCGTATACAGAGAGAAATATGACGTCTGTGTATAGAGAAAAATGTGTGAAATAGGTAATTATTACAGCCAAATTAGAAACTTGATGCAATGTGGCTAGGCCGAAGGCCTTTAAGCCATACAATACCTGCATTCTACCGCGTTCTAACCTTTCGCCTTCTGGTATTCACCCCAAATGGTCTCTCCATCGCCTCAAAGCCGCGGAAACGAGACCATAAGGTACGGCTGAGGAAAAACCCTGAAGGGGAAAAACCTGCCGTCAGAAGCCGAGTACATGCTACTCTATCCGGTTTTTAGACTAATTATTTATTTGGCGCGGGCGTCAGGCATTCTCCTTCCAGTGTTTGGCCTCCACCGCACCTGAAAACAAACAGCACCACAGAAAATCGTCCGCACCAACGCCTCTGCCCTAACATTTCCGATTCCACTTCCTTCGCCCCTAATGTGCTTTATTTTTAATTTATTTAACTTATTTTAATTAATTTAATTTTAATTTATTAACTTATTTTAATTTAATTTTAATTTATATAACTTATTTTAATTTAATTTTAATTTATTTAACTTATTTTAATTATTTTAAGTTAATATATATAACTTATTTTAATTTAATTTTAATTTATATAACTTATTTTAATTTAATTTTAATTTATTTAACTTATTTTAATTATTTTAAGTTAATATATATTTTTTATTGACTTATTTATCTACTTATACTTAATAATTGACTACAATTTATAACTTTTATTTTAATTTTATTTTATTTTTTTGTACTGTTTACTAACCTAACATAACTTACTGGCTAACTTAATTATTGTTAGTTTATTGATTTATTACATATTTCTCTCCAGTCTAGGCTCTGCTCGTACTAACCACTGCTGTTTTCCCACTCCTTAATTTCAGTTTCTCTAGTGGTCCGAACCTTTCCGAGAAATGTTCCTAATTCTTTCATGAAGTTAGCTCTTTTATCCCCTAGAATGTTTTGGGCGAGCGTTACGTTCCTATGTTGGAAGTAGTAATTTCCCATTCCCATCCATTTTCTTCTCCAAGTTTCGGTCGCACTGCAAATTAAAAGGATATGGATCCAGTCTTCCATATCACCGCAAAGCACACAGATGCCATTACCATTCGAGTCCTTTAATCTACGTTGCATCCACCCCCCGACCCTGAACCAAGCGTATCCCCCTCTTGCGTCCTTTTGCAGTGTGTTTACGTAACGTTCGCAACCCCATAACGGACTCGCGTGAATTTGCGCAACTAGCAAACGTTTTCGGCCGTTGCTGCCAGGATCTCTTGCCTGTAACTGCACCCGAAAACATCTATTTATAAGTGAGTCAGCCTGTTCAAGTCTATCCGAAATTAACCGTTCTATGTCACGTGTTCCCTATCTCCCACCATTTCCGGAGAAACGTCTCCCAGACCTGAACGTTCCAGTAGCAGTTTAATTTTATACGACCAGTAGCGTTGGTTGCTTCCCTGTAACTGCACCCGAAAACATCTATTTATAAGTGAGTCAGCCTGTTCACCTGCTAATTTAATCCAAAGTTTAATGGGTTTCATTTTAAAATCTTTCCAAATTCCTACACTACCGACCTCTCTTAGGACTCCGGCATTTGCTGCCGAGAATTAATTGAAATAATCTGTTTCGACGCTTTCTAGTCGATCTACCTATCCTCTCCCCAAATTTCTGCCCCATAATTCATTGCTGGGAGAACTAGCGATTTAAACATCGTCTCGCACACCTTTAAAGGCAATTCCGGAACCCTGCGCACTGCGCAAACGATTTCTTTGAGCGCAATTCTTCCTTTACTGTGCGCCGCCACTATGTGATTACTCCATCCACCATTCATGGAAAATTTTGCCCCAAGATATGTAAATGTTTTACCCGGTCAATCTCCTCCTGAGCGTAAAACCATTTCTCCTTGTTACCCCAGATAAATCCATTCTTGAAGACAACTACTTTGGTTTTTGAATATTTACTTTTAATCCCCATGTTTCACTATACGTTTCTAGGATATTTAAACTTTTTTGTAAGCCGTCAATAGTCTCCGAACATAAAACTAAATCATCAGCATATAGTAGTCCGGGAATGTTCAGGCCCTCAATTTCCGGCGCAGATGTATCCGCATCCTGTAACCACGTCAATAAATCGTTTATAAACAAGATAAACAATAGCGGTGAGAGAGGACAGCCCTGTCTTACTCCTACTGTCGATTTTATTTTTCGCGTTGTACTTCCATCACCGCACCTGACACAGAAATTTACGTCTTCGTATATGCTCTGCAACACTTTTAAAACTTTACGTGAGACGCCTAGCTCATTAAGTTTTTGCCATAAAGCTTTCCTATTGATAGAGTCAAAGCCATTTCGAAATCTACAAAACTGCAATATAAGTGGCCCCGTTTACGCGCAAGCGCCTGCTTTACTAGGGTATCTAACACAAAGATATTATCGGTAGTCCAGAAGCCTCTCCTAAAGCCTGCTTGCAATTCTGATATTTTACTATGCTTTTCCGCCCATTCACTCAGTCGCCCGTTGAGTATTTTACAAAATAGTTTGCTCAGCGCTGGTGAAATAGTGTAGAGGTAAAATCCAGATAATCATATCTCTACGTTACCTTCATAATTTTGCGGCTAAGAACGTGTTGTTGAGATATTAATGCAAGAATAGGGATCCAATTCAGTGCAGAAATTTTAATCTTTTTTGTTTTCAATTTCATCAGCATTTTTTTGAAAAATTTTCTTATTCTTGGTTAACAGTGATTAAATATTAATGATTGATTAATTGATTGATTAATGATTCCAGGCGCGTCAAATTCTGAGATTATGAGTCCCGTAAGTGAAGTGCATGTTTTTCATCGGGAGGTGGCGGTGATCTTCCCCCACTGGATGGCGAGATCCGGCGCCGACCTACCGTCGACTACTGGGGTTTCCCCAACCAGGTATCTCCCACCCGCGGGGCACCGCCCCAGCCGGGACAAACTTTAAGTCCACGACCGGTCTCCCGGCATCTGTGATAGTGCAGTGTATGTTAGTGTGTGTGTGTGTGTGTGTGTGAGAGAGAGAGAGAGAGAGAGAGGGGGGGATGATATGACAAGAAAGAGGAACGAAAGATCGCGCGCGGTCCATGGCCCATTTGTTAGGGTACTGCTTCGGCACTTGCCTGGTGATGATCGGAGAACTACGGAAAACTACCGCCCAGAGCAGACGGCCGCTAGAATTCTTCTCCAGTCAGCGACTGAATTCGACCTAGCTCACAAGCTAGTGTCAGCTATTGCCGAAAATCTTGCCGTCGTCGGGACTCGAACCTAGGACCTCCCGGTCAGAGGCACTGCAGTGACATCAATTGATGCACTGAACCGCCGCTTCCGGTGATTAAATATTAAGTAATATGGAGTTTCAAAATAGTCTTCGAACCCTAATGACATTGGTTGGGTGTAAATAAAGCAGTATTCATTATGCCGATTGCGATCTAAGACTCGCGAGTTTTTGACCGGTGGACTAGATGAAAAGGATAAAAGCGAGATCTATCATGGATGAGGTAACAAATTGTAACGATATCTTCAGCTGTCTGTATGAAACGGTTTAGCAGAGATTCTCATCGCGAAACACAAAAACAAATATTGCGCTGCACCGGGCCCAGCGAAACCATTACAAATAATCTGAATAGTCATACTCCGTAGGTCCGCCATCTCCCGTCCGTATCTGATTTGATTTATTTGAGCAAAAAACAGTAAACGCTGTATATGAGTTATGGGGAGATTATCTGATCACATTTTCTTAAGTACCAGAATCCCATCCTAACATTAACGGTAAATAGTTGAAAGATGAATGAAAGTTAAAATAATAATTCAATTTCAATTCATTAATAATAGTAGTAATAATAATAATAATAATAAGAAGAAGAAGAAGAAGAAGAAGAATAGTATTTAAAAAAGCGCGAGATTAGTAATATTTGAAAATCTAGACATTTTTGATTCCGAGATATGTAAAATCTATTTGCAACGGTAAACGAACGGCAGATTTCATTTTTCTGCATTGCTCACAACAGCGTAACTCACCCTTAGCTCTACTCCTAACACTATAAACAAAAGGAAAGCTCAACAAAACGTGCGTGTAGTGAAGGTACATTTATGTTCAGAAGAAGAACGAGGTGCCATCTCATCATTTGCTCAAGGGATCAGGGAAACTAGATAAAAACCTGATCGAGATGGTCATGGATATCGTGGTTATCAATTTCGACTTCTGCGAAAAACTGCAGCCGGCATTAGAGCGCTTTAGTCGAGTTTACAAAGCAACCCGCCATTGTCTGCGTTCTACACTTCATTTCTTTTACAGAAGCAACATATATTGTTCTTGAATGCGTCAGCTACGAACCGAGCGAAAAAATAATGTTTATTCCCGTATTCTCCGGCAAGTACCGAGGCAACACCAGTCTCAATCAATTATCCAGTTCTTGCGGTGTTCCCTCTCTTAACAATTATGTGATTTTATTCATATGGAATATGTTGAAGGAATTTATCTTGGCGAATTTATAGTTCAGTCTTTCGCAAGTCACAATTATGACATCGCGTCCCCTTCCGAAAAGTTACTACCCCAACCCGCTGAATATTTGGGCATTTTCAAATTTGGCACTGCCTGAGCGCCCAATTGTGTTTTTTAAATTTTTGTAAATACCACATGAGTACCGACACAACGGTCTCGGTTATATATATATATATATATATATATATATATATATATATATATATAAATAATGGTCACTTCAGGCCGAACACTTGAAGAATCTGATTAGGACGAGAATTGTTGAAGGATTTAATTTTGCCGAGAATTTAGCCATGGTTCTTTCACATGCCTGAAGTGTTATACAGCACACTGAGAATTTCCCGACCTTCAAAAATCTACCATCCCCATCCGGAGGACTTTGGCCTAGAGGTCCGTAGGTTCGAGTCCCGACGGTGGCTGATTTTCGACAGCTAGGTTGAATTTCCCTGCTTCCTGGATTCAGGTGGTCGACTACTCTGATAGGTAGTTTTTAGTGGTTCCTCCGAACAATACCAGACGCATGATGAATAGGTTACTCAAAAATTGGTCACGGACTGTTCCCAATCTTTCCTTCCTCTTCCTTGTCCTATCTTCTCTCCTTACACACCAAATCTTGCATGCAATACGCTACCACACATGACGGATGACCGGGCGGGATCTTAGAGTTTGCCCGGATGGAGCGGTGCCCCGCTGGTGGGAGATACCTGGATGAAGAAAATTCGTCGGATAGGTTGGTGTCGGAGTTCACCATCCATAGGGGAGGAACTCCGCCATCGCTAGGCATAAAAATATTAATTACACAAACGAGACTAATGACCTAGCAGTTGACGTGTTTGGGACAATCAATCAACCCAACCGAGATTAAACCGGGATTAGGTTGAGAAGTCAGTACTCCAACACCCATATCACCACCAGCCTGGGATGTCACTACAGTGCCTCTTACCGAGAGATCCTCGGTTCGATTCCTAACAGTGGCAAGACTCTCGACACTACCTTTTCAGCTAGATCGAATTCAGTCGCTGTCTGGAGGAAAAGTCTGGAGTCTGGCTGCTCTTATCTGCAGTTTTCCGGTTTTTTCAGTCCAAATCTGACGAATGCCGGAGAAGTACGCTAACAAACGGGCAACGGACCGCTCGCGATCTTTCCTTCCTCTTCCTTGTCCTACCCTCTCTCCTTACCCACACACTTACACTAATATGCTCTACACTACCATATATTCGGAAACATGCACTCTACTTACGCCGCTGGTGGGAGAGTCCTGTTGGAAACCCCACTAGCCGACGTTAGGTCGGCTCCGAATCTCGCCATCCAGGGGGGGAAGATCAACGCCACCTCTCGAGGAGGGAAACATGCACTCTACTTACGGAAATAATGACCTCGGTAGTTGTCTCGCCCGGAATCACTAACAACCAACCAACGGGCATCGGCCTATCTAATATGATTACACGAGACAGTGACACCCCTCCAAGCTGCATGTCAAGCGCCTGCCTGAAACGGATCCCCACCGCCTAACGCGTCGCGCCGCGCGGCGGGGGCGGAGGTCGCTGTGAAGAAGTGACGAGCGGGCCCCGCCCCTTCCGCGCCGCGCCACCCGGCTTCGTCGCCTCGCGGTGCGCGTGACAAATACATTGAGCCGGCGCTAAGTACAGATAATTATGTAACTCGGATTACGGGGAGCCGTCATTAATTTCTCCGGAGGCGGCGGCGGTGGCGGCGCAGGGCGTTAGCGGATCTGCGCCGTCGTTTATTTCATTAAACTCCCGAATCTTGGCTAAGTGGGCGCGAGGCGAAGGAATTTCATTGTAAATGATGTTCGGTCTAATTTTTCAATGTCAGACGTAAACAGAAGGCAATAAACCGCTTCATTTCCATTAATCTGCGTCGACGAGCAGCGATGTCGGAAGGCGAGTCAACAGCAGACTGCCATTGCGCCAAGCAAATCACTGCAGCCAAGCCAGGAGACGGGCATTGTTTCTCCGGCTGCGATCTTCATGTCTACTGCTTAAACCCTGTTCGAATGTCTTTATACACAAGTCAAGAATTTAATATCGCAAACGTTCTCGGCAGTAATTAGAAGAATGTTAAGGCGTGTTAACTTGTGTTACTCTGTGCTACTGATTGGTGTATAATACTTGTGGAAAAACGTATAATATAGACTTCGGTATGCGGCACAAGATATATCAGAGTCTACGTCGTTATTTGGAATTTTATTTATTCAATTAGAGAAGTAGAAAAGAAAATGTAGTTATTTTATTTTTTTTTTGGCATGCTCGATTATGGTCCAGATATGAACGTATAGAACGAAACAATCTTCTGTTCTCCAGATCAAAGAAGAAAGCAAGACTTGGATTGCCTGTCACTATGATATGTAATATTCATTATTTGGTCTGACGGCCCTAAACATTAACTTATGAGATTTAAATTTACCCGTGTTATCTCCCAGGTGAAAATGGGAAAAAGCAACGTTCATGAACATACATAATATTATATTTCTCCATTGATAATTCATCCGGTCATTCAGCTGTTGTGACAATAGTTTAATGCTATATTATACGCAATACAATATGACTTTGGCAGTAGTATAGTAGAACCCCGGTATTCTGAAGAAATTGTAGATGTGGTCTGTTCGGATTATCCGAAAAAATGTGCCGGATATTTATAAATACATCTGTAAGATTACCGGACAATGCAACGTAGCGTGCGATGTGAGAAAATGGCAACGTAGTGCAGCGATTGCATCATCGCATCTTCATATAGCATCTTCAGGCAGATTAAATTCCTTACGGCAAAATATGATTACTGATTTTCCTAGTTCTTCTAAGTGCAAATTATTGCTACATAAACATGTGATATACATCTTAGTTACCAGTGCAATAAACGTTTAATGTCGACAACTTGTTTTTCAATAATTAGTGGTTCAGTTCTACAGTATTTATAAAATCCTTTCTTTATACTACAAATAAACATTGTGTGGGTTTTTTTGTTAATTTTTGTCCACTCCAAATTTCGTTCTGATTATCCGAAATTTCGGATTTGCGGGCTTCGAATTAGCAAGGTTCTATTGTATATCGTCATTCGAATTTCCTTTGTTATTCCTGTGTAGAATTTGAAGACTAACTTCCTTTCTATGATCCATAACAGTAGTGTTCGCGCAAGTTACAATTGCAGCTCAACCGACTTTAAAACGATCTGACAACAATCTGCTTGCTATGTAAAGCTCAGAAGAATACGTCGTATGAAACTACTGATACCCCACCACCCTAATCTCGGCTGAAGATGTGCACCAGCAAAAGTAAAATGGCGGATCTACACCTTTACGAGCCCGCGCCAGTAGACGAGGGTCAATTACCTGATACGATATCTACTATTAAATTCCATTTCAAACATTTGAAAACGTGTGTGCGCACTACATCGTTTCAAGATTGTGTGAAAAATTACTGTAAGCGGAATTTGAATGCAACATAATGTTTGGCATACCAAGCTCTAAGTAAAAATACACACAATCATGTTTGGCTTGCCAAACACCACGTTGGAAGTTGCTTATCAATAAACCGAGACTTTCTGATCTTTTATGATTTCCAATGATATGGTCTGTTCCTTTCCGACCTGTTTCAGTATGGTAAAGAGGTAGATTTACAGCACGGGAGCATCTTGATTCGGCCAGCTGAAGGGAGAGAGAGCAGGAACTGACTTGCTGGTCACGATATCTGTTTTATTTATTAGGATTTCGATCTGAAAGTCGTCTTAAGAACTGTGAGTTGTATAAGAAAAATGTCTTGGAAGGGCTTCACAGCACGTATCTGTGCAAACAGAACTAACTTGAGTAAGAAAGTGAGAATATAGGTTACCCCTCCTGCTTGGAGATTCTTTCGAAGGAAATACAAAATTTGTACGCTCCACTGATAAAAAGGACATCGTAAATCTAAGGTATTGAGTTTCTTGAAGGTGAAAAATATAAAAACTGGGTAAAAGGTTGATTGAATTATTGAATTAATAATAGTGTGCACACAATTTCAAATAATTCATTTCATGAAGAATAATATAGTTTTTCCTAGGTCACTAGAACACTCATTCAAATGACTGTTCAAGGAACAAACGATTTCCACTCGGGTTTTGCAATACCCCGAGGAAAATCAAAACTGGTAGAACCAAATTTCAATTAATGAGCACGTTCAAAAATTCAAGACAACAAACCTCGATAAACTGACTCTCAAATGAAAAATAATAAATTGAACTTATCGAATATTTCGCCTTACTCGTAATCTATTTCCCAGAAAAATAAAGTTCTGACGTACGTTCACGAAGGCAAAGTATAATTAACTTATCCTATACATATAATCAATTAAATTATGACAAATATATAGTGCGGGTAACTCCGCTACCACATCCGTAGCAGTGTTTGATGAACAGTGTGTTGTACAACATTATTGGTTAGTTGGTTCGTTAGTGCTTCCGGGCGCGTCAATAGCTATGGTCATTAGTCCTGTAAGTGTAGTGCATGTCTTTTCTTCAGGAGTTCCCTGCCGGATGACGAGATCCGACGCAGACCTACCGACGGCTAGCGGGGTTTTCCCCTAATCAGGACTCTCGCATCAGCGGGGCACCGCCCTAGCCGGGACAAGCTTTAAGCTTCCGACCGGTCTCCTGATATATGTGGTAGTGTAGTACATGTTAGTGTGTGTGTGTGTGTGTGTGTGTGTGTGTGTGGTGTGTAAGGGGAAGGATAGGACAAGGAAGAGAAAGGACAGATCGCGCGCGGTCCGTGGCCCGTTTGGTAGGGCACTGCTCCGGCATTCGCCTTGTGTTGATCGGAGAAATCAGAGCAGCCGGCTGCAACATTATGCTAGGCACCGCTATTGTACGTCTATGCTATTTCTCGAACTATTGCTCTGCGTTCACTCCGAACAATGCGTGACACCTCCGCTGCTCTGTGGTATCAATGCGCCATGATCTACAAACAAAGCATGGTTTCTCATTGTTGCACCACGTATGACACGTTAAGTGCTTTCGAGGCGTTATTTTGATCACAAGTCGAGCCACTTCCGATTTGCAAGTCGACGTAGTTACAAAATGGCCTCTGTCAGACGGGAGTAAACCGATTTTCCTGATTTTATGCCGCAGACCCTACTGAGCTGTTCTTTATAGAAAACCATATCGCCAGCGAATCACGTTTCAAGTTCTAAAATGTCTCCTGGTGTGATCGTAACGTGTCGTCTTGTGAATTTGAAATTTTAATATTCGCAATATAATGCACAATATGTAAAGTCCTTATGCAGACTTCGGAGACAAATTAAAACGTCATATGTGTTACGCAGGAGTGTAACGAAACCATATGTTTGAAAAGTGGCAGATAGCTCTCACATATTTTTTTTATTTAACAGGTATTTTCCTGAGATGTGAAAAAGCGGGGAAGAGTGATATTGAGGAAAATACTGAAATGACTAAAATAATTTGAAATACTGATCAAGAGAAACTCTGTCTGTAATAAGTGATATAATGGTCCCATGCACAATCGACATCCATACCAGAGACAAAGTCGGGGAGAGACGTGGGGGCTGTAGCCTTCCGAAACGTACGATAACCTTTGTTATTGCTATACGTTGAATCTACGTCATTGATCACTTGCGAGCCAATTGAAATGACTTGACAGTACTATTAATATAAATTCAAAGTAAATTATTGTATTTCACATTTTGTTAGCAGGAAAAGATGGCAATATTTTGCAAATAAACTGCAATGATTGGAAATATGGCCAGTTTCTATAGCAAACCTCAGTAGCGTTAGCCTTGAATGTTTTCATTTCTTTGATTATTCCATCATCCGTACACACACGTTTCTCTATTTGGACTCAGCTAGTTACTACATCCGAGATCTCCGCCCCACGATGAAGATTTTTTTTCCATTCAATGGAATTGTGTACATTTGGATGAAGGATCAAAGTCTTTCAATCAATCATAAGGAATAGAATAACGACGTAATGGGGCATAAAATATCGCGCGCGCGAAATGCCTTCTGCCCCCTTCGGGACACGAACCTAGAACCTAGGACCTCCTGTGTCAAGCTATCAAGCGATTCACAACTGTACATTCAGAATAAGCTTTGAATGATGCTGTGTGAAATGATCATTTGTGGAGCTCCCCCTTGAAGCCAACTGTAGTTACGGCACAGGCCTCTACAACGGATAGTAAGCAATCATCACACAAAACAATAGTGGTCTCGATGTCGATTGGTTAGCTTACTGTCGCTGGGCCTCTAGTAAACGGGTTTGATCTTTGAGAAGGCGTGTGCATTTTCGAAGAGCGCAAAATCCTACAATGGCCGTATCATGTTTGCAATATGTGAAAGAACCCTGACAGATGCCTAGCAAATTAAAACTCTCCAGCAAGTTACCGACCTAAAAAGATATCTTGTTCTCCCAACTATAAAGCCCAGATGTAGATAACTAAGGCCAACCTCAGGCAGGGAAAGTGAAAGCTTAAGGGGATTCCCATGGGGTTCGCTCTAATAAGGTCCCCTAGGCCCACGCCGGCTGAATGATTCAAAAGAAATCCGGGTGTGGAACTACGGCGAATGGTCATGACTTCGCTAAATAACCCATACAATAAGTGAATATACAATAGTTTGTAATATATATGGTCTATGGATCATAATAATGATTATGATCCCTGTTTCCCCAAACCTAACATGACATGAATGGCTTACGATGTTACTACTTTGATGAGTCAAGGCTCAATTGCTATGCTGGAGAAACAGGAGAATCCAGACAAAACCCGCTTTGCTCACTGCAACATTCACAAGGATCGACCAAGATATGAATCGCAGTGCCCCGATCAGGAAGGCGAACGATCTGGTCGCTACGCCACCGGTTACCCAACAGCTTTCGCCCCACGGTCGGGACGTGTGCTCTAATGGCGCGGCCAGCGGGGCGGGCGCGAGGGGCGATCCTCCGGAGACGCCGCGACGCCCACCCCACGCGGGAGGGGGATCGATGACGCCGCCCCCTCGCTTCCGCCCCCCCTCACAGAGCGCCCGCCCACTGTTTATGCGTCACGTATAAATCGCCGCTGCTCGGCGGCGGAGGCTCCGCGGCAGCGGGACGATGCGTGGGTGAGTGGGAGACTGAGTGGCGGGAGAGATTGCGGCTGGCACAAGCTATGCATGAGTGTGGCGGAGGTGGTTATGCGGTGGTAAGGGGGCCAAAACGGGAGCGATGGGTGTGGCAAAAGTGTGGCGGAAGTGGCGGCTTGGTGGTGAGGGGTGACCGAACGGGAGCGGTGGAAGTGTGGTGGAGAGGTGGGCGGAGGAAGTGGCGGTGCGGTGGTAAGTGTGGAAAAAACGGGAGCGGCCAGAGTGGGAAAAGTGTAGCGGAGGTGGACGCGAGGGGGGTTTGGGGGAGGTGGCCGAAACCAGGGCGGTGGGAGTGGCAAAAGTGCGGCGGAGGTATCGGCTCGGAGGTGAGGGGGGGCCGAAGCAGGAGCAGTGGAAGTGACAAAAGTGTGGCGGAGGTGGCGACGTGATGGTGAGGGGCATGTGGCCAAAACGGGAGTGGAAAAAGTGTGGCGGAGGTGGAGGTGTGGGCGTGAGGGGGAGGTGACAAGAACAGGAGCGGTGCAAGTGGCAAGTGTGTGGCGGAGGTGTCTGCGTGGCGGTGAGGGGGATGCGATCAAAACGGGAGCGATGGGAGTGACAAAAGTTTGGCGGAGGTGGCAGCTCGGTGGTGAGGGGTTGGCCGAAACGGGAGCGATGGGAGTGACAAAAGTTTGGCGGAGGTGGTGACGTGGGGCTGAGGGAGAGGTGGAGGGAACAGGAGCTGTGGAAGCGGCAGTGGAGGCAACGCGGGAGACGGGGTGGCGCATGTGGCTGAGGCGACAGCGCAGAAGGGGGAGGTTGCTGCTAGGGGCAGCGACCGTGCGACACATAGCTAGCCGGACGGCAAGTGTAGAAAAAACGAGCAACGGCGGCGCACGGTGGGGTATTTAGATTGGAAAGCTGGGCAAAGGACGGCGTAGGTTAACTTCTGCTGTCAGCCTCACTTTCTCAAAGGAGTGGAAGTTACCAGGGTATAAATATCTACTGCCCCATCTCTATACCGTGTGGGATCTACTTACCGAAGAGTGATTCACCGATTACATGCCCAAGTAATAAATCTCATATAGGTCATCCGTAGAATCACACAACGCACTCTGGAATCTCCCATCGGGTGAATGGTATAAGAAGCCATTATCTCTCTATGTCATACTTTTTTAACCGGTTGTTGGGTCCTAAAATATTCAAACTTAGTCCAATATTTTATTATAAATGATAAATGTCTTATTCAATTTATGACCTATTAATTTCGTCACCACCTTTTGACACTTTGTGGTTTTCTGAATGGTTTTCCATGGTTTCTCCGAAAAATACTAGGAAAATTCCTGAGAAGTACTCTAAAAAACACTGTTAGCGTGTAACACTCCTTCCCTTGCCCTTGTCCCCATTTTATTCCCCTTCACACACTGACTTACACGTCCACCTATTTTGGGAAACCATACCGAAGACTTAGAGATTGGCCCAGGTGGAGAAGACAACCCGCAAGTTGACATGTATGTCGGAGCCGAATCTGAATTTCCATCGGGGAGAATATACAGACATCTCCCGAGGTATAACGTGTACTGCACATCCACGACCAAATGACCTCAGTAGTTCACGCGCCTACAAACAATAAACACCACCGTCTCAACCTGGCTGTGAATACGCGTACTCAACAGACCAGAGTGTTAGCCTCTAATCTGCAAAGTTCGTTACGAATGTGACTTTATTGTGTATTGTGGGAATTCTGATTTGGTGTTGTTGACGTTCTTATAAAAGAAATAAATGAGGTCATCTTCGTCAACATATCAGCTTTATTAAGATAGTTTGGACCATGAGACAGCGCTGCCGCCGCCGCCGGAAGTGTCCGGAGCGCGACAACTTTATTGTGACCCGATTTTAGTTTGAAATACGCCCACTGCGTGTGCGTCGGTGCGGAGCGTGAAAATCCAAACGCCGCGTTGGACCATGAGACAGCGCTGCCGCCGCCGCCGGAAGTGTCCGGAGCGCGACAGAACAAGCGGCCACGCGCGGCCATTTGGCCTCGCTACCTGCACACGAGACCGCACCCCGCAAGGGAAGTCGCGCTTTCACTGTGTCAACGCCCGCGTGTGCGTTGCCGACGTTTTGTGATGAACGCCATGCCCTCTGTCCACTCTAGGTCCCCGCAGGGGGTATCACGATGACGTAGGTTGACGTGGTTGCTAGTGTAGTGTCGTAGACGACCGCCGGGACCCTGAGTCCGGCGGCGCTGCTCACGTCGTTAGCCTGAAGGTGCAGGCAGTGAGGAGGAGATGGTAGGCGGGTCCGCCTGACTTCCCACCAGTTGGGCCTATGGCGCGTCGACCTTTGGACAGGATCGAGCGAAGGATGTTTTTCGAAGTATTCCCAATCCCACTTAAAATCCGGCGGGAAACCAGACACAGGTTGCCCGGGTTCCGGCGTTACCCACGTCGAAAGCTGGCAGTAAGCATTGGGGAGACGGGATGGGGGCTCCGAGCCGCCTGGTCCTTAGTTCAGATGGCCCCCAGTTGGGCTCCCGCATTCGTCGTGGCAGTGGCCCGATACTCTGGGCAAAGAGGACGGAACTTGTTCCCGGCTCATGTGAGTGGCACGTTGTTTAAACTCCGGTACTAGCCTGGAAAGCTAGGAGCTCTGAGCTAGCAGGGCGGCACTTACCCTGGCATTGTATGGGATGGTTAACGTGAGAGCAAACTGTGTTCCGACTGAATCCGGACATCAGCCCGTCGGCGTTTTGCGCGTCGATGGGGATAAGACATGAAAAGACCAAGGTGCTCACCCCGGGGACTTGTCCCCCTGAGGAAGCAAAGACAATTTCGTGTTGTAGACCCATTGGGTCACACTCTACTCTATGTAGTATGGTACGCTAAGGCAGGTTGGCTTTTTTGTACAAATTAGATTTTTCATTCTTCTATTGACAGAAACCATTTTTCTTCAATCAGACAATTGGCATCGTTGTTCTCGATATTATTCACACAAATTAATTGTGTTGTACCACAAAAATATTGTCTTCTATCGGCTATCGTAAATCGATTTCGGAGGGGGAAAGTATAATATTGCTGTGAATATTCGATGTGTTCAGTTTTTTGCAGTCAAGTGAACTGTTTTCTACGGGAAAGTGGTTTTTTTTTCCCTTTAACGTATATTACAACATGGCTTAAAAATTCAACAAATAACCACTTTTCCAATAATTATGGGGTTTATTCAGGTTAAAGTTAATTTGATTAGATTAATATTCAGTTAACAAAATAACATCAAGGGATTGTTGTAATTTCTTTGATAATATGTGTTACATTTGCTGCATTAAAGCAGAAAAGCAACTTTACCATGAAGAAAGTGTATTACGTATCATTCGGGATAAAACTAGGCGGCAAGTAAGTATATACAGTGGTGATAATCGTTGAGCTTTAATGCTGGTATTTCCTGTAACATCGGGTTTTACTGGAAATACCGAAGATAAAGCTCCAATGGGGCTGCAGATTCTGATGATGATGATGATGATGATACAGATGATGATGAACTTGACGAAAAAGTATTTCAATGTAGAGGATAGTGATGATTATTTTTGAAAATGAATCATCAATGATTGGGATAATCCGATTAACTTTCACGAACAATTTTCAATTATTATAATTTTGGAGGCCTATATTATAAGTTCATGTTTCTCTGGCAAATGTAACAAGAACATTCCTCTTGAACAGATTCAATCGTAGGACATTTGATCTCGGGATTCTTAGAATACGGACGGGGCAACCAAGCCTCGTTGCTAGAAATCCAGATCGATGATGCTATCCTTTTGACGCAAGCAGGTCCTGGCCTCAGTTTTGAATGAGCAGCCGTCAATCCAAATTATTCTGCTGTGAATCTACAGACATCCGACTAAGCGAAATTATTCTAGGAAATTCTAGAAGTTTGCAGCCCCGTAAATTCATTGTCGTTGGCAGGAACAATGAATCCGTTGTCCGAATTTTGCCGTCGTCCTCGAAACCTCCCTTGCCGTCACCAGATCGCGCGCGAGCGCAGACGTATTCTAAAGAAATACGAAAGGAGAAAGAGAAACAGGGAAAGAGATAAAGAAAAAAAAGATGAGAGAATGAGAGAATTGCGTGAAGAAGACGAAGTAAAAGAATAAAATATCATAATACGATATCCATGCTATATTTTCACAATACAGAATACGCTCTACGAAGTGAAAATAGTTTCCATAGTCCAAACTCCCGCCTAATAGTCTCCATGAGTCACCTCTGTCAATAAAGTCTTCACAATTAAATATGACTGAACTCGAGTAACAAATTATCATTGATTAATTAATTGACATTTAATTAATATCCGACTGTTTGTTCTTCTCATGAAGATTATTTTCTAGTAAGAATAATTTTCTATTTGATCACTTTAATTTTACAAACAAATGTAAATTTTCTACCCAATTTGGACTTGTGCGATAAGATACCTTAATTTGTTTACGATCTATTCAAAAGTAAAATGACGGTTATTAATGATTTTTTATAATTCACAAAAACATCTGTTCGGTTTTAGCACAGTAAACAAAATTCTGAAATCCCAGGTGTTTTATTTGATTACCGTAATTGTGATATCCAACAAATCATGAAATCTACAGAAAAGTAAATATTTAGAAACAAACTGAATATTGTATATCACTGAGTGCAGGGCCTGAAAGACTAGCACTAGGACACGAGCCCGAGGGGCAGTTACATCACTGCGCATGACCTGCAGGTGCGTGTAATTGGAATGTGTATCTACATGAGCCGACCGTTTGGTTTGCGGCGAGTAAACCTACCTGTGTACATTTACTCTGCTTCATAATGCTTTCGCCCATCATATCCGATCAACAAATCTAATTGCAGTGCTCTGTAATGTTCAGGTGTATTGTCCTCGAACATTCAATTACATAATTTTACTAATTTGTAGAATGGTACTATGTAATTATATACTTCCTCCGTTTTAATATTCAGCGCAAACAACAATTACAAAAGTGTTAGTGTTATGGAAATTTGTAGGAACGAGTCAGCTCCAAAACTGCATTTTTTATTGCATGAATAATTATTTGAGTCAATAAACTAGTGCCCCGATGTAGTACAAAGTATTTTTGTTATTCTATTATTTATATAACAATTTCATATTAATAAACATCTTTACAATCCATTTTCTTGATGTTCGTGCATATTATTTATTATTATTATTACTAAGTTTATCGTCACATTTGTTGAATGATACGATTGTTGTATTACCATCAAGTACAGAGAAAAATCAAATCTTTAGCGTACGTAAGATATGACTCAATTAGGAAAACGAACTTTCCATAAAGAGCACTTCTTAAAAATTCTATTGATCAATTTTTCAAACGACTTAAAATGCTCCGCTACATTTTATGTGTGAGAGAAGTCTATCTGAGAGAAACATTGTCAGTACTGTGATTGCAAATTACAAATTAATTTTCGCGAATATTAGTAAATTCCCTCGAAAAGTATGATTTACAATTTTAATGTGCCACTTCTGTTTTTAGCGCAATACATTGTTATTTCTTTTCATAGACTCAAAATATATTATCCATAACAGAAAAACAAAATGGCTTTGAAAATGGCCCTTACGAATGAAGAACACGCAGCAAAGCATCATCACTCCTGCAATGCGAAGGTCGAACAGAGTTCCAGTCTCTTGTTCCAGGAGACATTGGAAAATTTTATTAGCGCTAACTTTGTAATCGTCCGTCGTTTTGAGATGGGGAAATGCGGGAGAGCTCTCGTAATCGGAGGAAGGGCTTCGCCGAGGCCTCAGCGGAGAGGGGGAAGGGATGAGAAGGAGCGACGCAGGGGGGTGGCGCGGGGAGGCGCGGGGCGAATTGGCGCGGGAGGGTAGTCCAGGGTAGCGGTGTGGCAGAGGGTGGGGTGGCGCGGGTGGAGCGGGTGGCGCGGGTGGCGCGGGGTGGCGCGGGTGGCGCGGGTGGCGCGGGTGGCGCGGGGTGGCGCGGGTGGCGCGGGTGGCGCGGGGTGGCGCGGGGTGGCGCGGGTGGCGCGGGTGGCGCGGGTGGCGCGGGGTGGCGCGGGTGGCGCGGGTGGCGCGGGTGGCGCGGGTGGCGCGGGGTGGCGCGGGTGGCGCGGAGTGGCGCGGGGTGGCGCGGGGTTGCGCGGGTGGCGCGGGTGGCGCGGGGTGAGGCGGGGCGAAGCGGGGTGGCGCGGGGTGAGGCGGGCGGAGCGGCGCGGGAAGGGTGGGGCTGGGCGGGAACGGACTGGACGGCACAGGGTGGGGCGGATGAAGCCGAAGACAGAACGAAGCGGCAAACTGCAGAGACGCGACCGAAAAGGGATGATGTCCTATCGATGGCGCTGCTCTTCCTTTTCTTGGGTCGTCACGACGGACGGAGAACTGGCTCCTCGGGGCCATAAATATCTTTGTGGCCTTTATCTCTTGAGAGCGCGAGGATTTATCAAATTATCCGACAAAGGAATATATCAATCTTCTTTATTACTGCCCGCTCTCTAGCGGGCGATTGCGAGCGCTGCAGAGCTTCGCCGCGCGGCCACCAGGCGCGCCACTGCTTTGACACGGTCGCGACTTGCTGCAGGATTCGAACTGCCGCCAAGACCGTGAAATAAAGAAGAACTGTTCCTGTGTCTTGTAGAACAGGTCAGAAATATTTCATGCAACAATATAAAAACATCACTTAAATCATTTCTAGAGTCTATCGCTATTTTTGAATTAAATGACTATGCAATATTTTTCTACAATTAAAAATTATGACTAGAGACAGGAAAATATCTAGTATGAAACGTCAAAAATGTACACAAATATGTAATGAAGTAATGAAGTTTGAGGGTGATAACTGAAATGTTTTTTTATGAAGGATTATTACGAAATACTTAAGACTCAATTCCTAATAATCATGTAGCACTAAACGTAATATAGATTGATTGGTTACTTTCTGAGACGTTAACTACCACGTTAATAGTTTAATAAATGAAGTGCATGTTGTATTCCTCGAGGTAACAGTGTATGTCTGTCACTGGAATGCGAGATCGGCGACAACCTATACTTCAGTAGCGGGGTATCTTTCCTCCAGGAATCTCCACCAGCGACAACCTATACTTCAGTAGCGGGGTATCTTTCCTCCAGGAATCTCCACCAGTGAAGCACCGTTCCGAGAGATGCTCTAAGCTCCTCACTACTCTCTCACTATGTTCGAAAGTGTAGTGTATCTGTGATTGATTGATTTGATTTGATTTTTCGTGTTTCCGGGCACGTCGACTACTTTGGTCATTAGTCCCGTTAGTGTTGTGCATGTTTTTTATCTAGGGAGATGGCGGTGAACTTCCCCGCTGGATGGCGATATCCGGCGCCGACCTACCGTTGGCTAGTGGGGTTTCCGCTAACCAGGACTCTCCCACCAGCGGGCACCGCCCCAGCCGGAACAAGCTCTAAGCTCGCGACCGGTCTCCCGGAATATGTGGTAGTGTAGTGCCGGTTAGTGTAAGTATGTGTGTAAGGGAGAGGATAGGACATGGAAGAAGAAGGACAGATAGCGCGCGGACCGTGGCCCGTTTGTAGGGTACTGCTCAGTATTCGCCTAGTGTTGATCGGAGAAACCACGGAAAACTACCGATCATAGCAACCGGCCGCTAGATCTCTCTGAATTCGACCTAGCTGAAAAGCTGAGCCGGGAGGAAACAAGCGGTAAAAGTGAGGCCAGACGAAGGGAAACGGGATAGGCTGGCTAGGGGGAGTGGGCCCTTGATGGGGAGGAGTAGGGCTAGGCGCAGCGGGGCGGGCGGAGGAAGGGGAGAGACTGCGGAGATGTGAGGCGTGGCGAAGAAATCAGGAGCAGAGAGGACCACGGCGGAGCGGGTCGAGGCGATGGAACTGAGGCGGGGCGAAGTGGAAGAAGCGGCATGAGGCAGGGTGGAGCGGGCCGGAGCGGATCTGGCGTGGAGGAACGGGCGGCGCGGAGAAGAGGCGCGGCGAGGGGAAGCAGTGAGGAGTGGGGCAGAGCGGAGTAAAGGGGAAAGAGGCAGGGCTGGTTCTGGTGTGGGGTGGTGCGAGTGGAGCCAGGCGGGGCGGAGAGAGGAGGCGAGAAGTGAGTCGACATACAGAGGGTAAAGACAGGAGTGGAGTGGAGTGGAGCAGAGCGAGGCGGAGCGAGGCGGAGCGAGGCGGGGAGGAGCGAGAGAGGGCGGAGAGAGGAGGGCGAGAAGTGAGCCGAGATACAGAGGGCCAAGAGGGGAGCGAGGTGGCGTGGAGCGGAGCGAGGCGGATTGATGCGGAGGAGCGGAGGGAGCGGGACGGAGCGGTCAGGAGCGGATCCGGTGTGGAGGAACGAAGAGCGCGGGGACGAGGCGCAGCGAAGGGGAGGTCCAAGAAGCGGAGGGGAAGGCGAGGTGCGCGGGATGGGCCAGCCAGAATTGCGGCGTGTGTCGAGGGCGGGCGCGGGGCGGGGAGCGCGTTGGGGCTGATAAACGTCTCCCGCGCCCTTAATTAACGCCGCCCGCGCCGCCAAGACAAACCCGCCGCCGCGGGGCCCCGCCCCCGGCGCCGCGCCGCAGCGGCCCCGCCACGCACCGCCACGCCGCTGGCCGATCGCTCGCACGGCCCGACACGGCGCGAGGGACGCTCCAACAAGACATCGCGACTTTTTTTCTACTTTCGTATCCAGAATACTAACGAACCTTCTCATGGAATACGGAGTGGTATGTTAGAACTCATACAGAAAGTCGTACCGAAAAAATCTAGATAAAATACAGAGTAAAGCGAATAAGTTTACCTATAGAACTAACGCAATAAAAAAGTCATAGGAACCTCTAGAAACTAGGAGAACAAGGGTGAGGCGTCGTACGTAGGTCAACCATCTTGGAAGGAAATTTAGGTTAGACTAGAAAAACCAAATTATTTCTGCCGAAGCGATCACACTCACAAAATTCGAACGAGGAAACAAAATTCAGATCTTGGGAAATTTTCCTTTCGTAACAGAACAATTAGAGATTGAAACAGTTTACCCGCAGCAAGTTTCGAAGCTTATCCTCTAAATGTCCAAAGTTTTAGAAATAAGTTAGAACAAGATGAGAGTAATAGATGTTAAATGAGTAAGTGCTGTGAAGTGCGATGAAGTGTCGGGAACTGCTGGTCAGTGTAATTCAAAACAAGACAGTGTGGTGTAGTGTAGTGCAGTGAAGTGTATTGAACGCGATCAATGCATTTTTTAAAATTTAATTTAGGCAATATTTATGTAGCTTGTATTAAATTTTAGTATCACCAACATATAATTATTGGATATCATGACAGAGCTTAAGTAATTGTTATAATACTTTATTTATTTATTTATTTATTTATTTTACGTCAAAAAACAGTTAAAAACTGCGTATGACGTGCTATGGGAAAAAGTGAATTGTGTGCACATTTTCAAAATTCTGTGATCCCTACAATACCCTGTGATCCTTACTTAATATTAGTATGATTACTGTATCCTCGTCTTGTACTGTACTCCTTTACTATTATTATTATTATTATTATTATTATTATTGTGGTTGATATTGTTGTAGTACTTATTATTATTTAATTGGGTCATACCCAATTGCAGTTCAAATAAATGTATGTATGTATGTATGTATATATAATAATAACATATTCATACTACAAGAATCACTACTATAAATATAAAATTAAAACAACTGCAGTCTGTTAGAAGTGTTCCTGCCAAATAATGTTCTCTACTGATATACTTGTATTCTGAACAACGCAGATTATCTCTTTTTACATGGCGACCGATTGAGTGTGTATGCTTTCTCAATGACATACAATTAAATTTATTAAAAATAAAAAGAAACTACTAAAGTTTTCAGGAGTGCATGCAAAGAACCTGATAGTAAACATGTAGGTTATTTACCTCCCAGCACATGGAATGGTCAGGAATTTTCACACAAATATTAAATTTTTCTGACATAGCCGCTCGAGACACTTATCCCTGTTACTCCTTGTGTACCATTAAATGATCTTGGCTGTCCAGGTGACGCCGCGTCGAAGGCTGTATTGCCGATGGTCGAAACGTCGGCAACACAGCATTCGCCGCGGCGTCACCTGGACAGCCAAGATCATTTACATGACTCTGGCCGCGGAAGCCTACGACTTCTCCTTGTGTACCAGTTGTTCTCTCTCACGAGACCTAGGGAATGCATTTGCATGTGTTAGTGGAAGCATGTAATGTACGACAATATTTATTGCGATAAAGATTGATATTGAAGGAGAAAGTAGTCAGAACATTCTATAAGAGAGACAGATGCAATTGAGCATGTAGATGTATGAAGAATAAAAAACCAAAATTGCTTGACGTATTGTTTTGTCAAAGTTTCCTGTGAATACAATCCAACGTTAATATTCACTTGTTTGTGACAGTAGGTATAAGAGGCAGCTATTTCGAAGAAAAAGTCTTTTCTGACAGTCCAATAAATATCATTTTCTTATTCTCTAGTAGCAGAAAGGAAACTTTTTCCTTAAGATCTTTTCCATTCGTGATGAATAATATAAATGTATTTTAAAATGTCATTTTTTTAAATCTGTAGAGGACGTGACAATAATGTGGGTTTCAAAAATATCTTAATACTAGCATTATACCGACAAATTTATTTTACCATAATAAACCGTAACAGTATCAATATAAACAAAATTGAAGTAAGAATGTTTGAACGCTAACTCCTCCCAGATGGCTGAACAGGTATTAATGGTGAAGATAATACTACAGAATATAAAACTAGATGTATTATACCCGAGTTAGGATATTATTATAACACTTTGTTGGCCAGATACAAATGTGCGGTCATAATTCAGTTTAATATTTTTTAAACTTTGTTTATATTTTATTTAATCAACAAAACGAATTCTCTGTTTTATGTATCAATATGTACAAACGAAAAGATTCGTAAAAATTGAATGTGATCCTATTAGATTATTGAACTCAAGAAACACAATAATTGTGAATATTTTACTAAGAAATATGTCCAAAGAACGAACACTTATCACTTGTGAGCGGCTAGTCTCAAGTGAGCTGTAGTTGTAGTGTAGTTAACGGAACAGATTGTGTGATATAACGCTTTCTCTCTGTAAAGTCAGAAGCCAATATTAAGTGCCCAGCTGTTCCGCTTGTCTCGCGTACTGTAGATGAATTCCGGGTGCAAACACATTTTGATGTTTGTTTCCATCCCTTCCACCACACCCGACCCCTACCCACCCCTACTGAATACTACATTGTATGTTCTTCAGATTGTAAGTAACAAGTGCACCGAGTGCAATTAAAATTGCTTCATGCGTTGCAGAGTTAGACTGTTAAGTAATTTTTTCACGTACAAACATATACATGTACACTTACACATGTTTTATTTTATGAAGATGTGTAATAATAATTCTGTTCTACTCAACGTCACTACTAAAAGTGAAAACATCACTACATTTCAAGCAGAAAGGAGAGAGGTATTAAACAACTTTGAAAGATATTGATTCGGTTGTTATTGCAGAAGAATATTCTAGCTGAATGATTTTGAACTACATTAAAATATTTCCATGTAATAAAATGTTTTATAACTTAATTAGTCATTTCCTTCGGCCTCTAAATCATACGCGCTGAGAACGCCAGTAGAGAAATTCATCCGGGTCTCGTGAAGTTCTTAGTCTCCCAATCCTGCGAACTTGTTGCCCCCACCCCACCCTGTCGGCGCGCGCATGCGCAAACAAGGCACTCTCACTCTTTAGAGGCGCACTTCGCCGGAAATCTGCTCATCTAGAACGGCGTTTAATCGACTGACTGTAATATGAAGGCTGCGCGCCGGCGGCGGCGGAGCGGGTCACAAACCGGCGATAGGAGGCCGTAACAGCGAGGAGGGGGAGGGGACGGGGACTGGAGGGGGAGGAGGGGAAGTCGCGTTCCCGGGCGCGAGCCGCAGTGCATGCCGGTGCGGGTGGTTGCGTCTGCGGCGCGCCGCCGCCCCCGCCCCCGCCGCCACCCCTGCCGCCACCGCCGCCCCCGCCCCGCCCCGCCCCGCCGCCGCCCCGCCCCGCCCCCGCCGCCACCCCGCTGCCGCCCCGCCGCCCCCGCCCCGCCCGGTGGTTTGCTCCGAGTCCACGGACCGCAGCCCCGCCACAACGCCCTCCTAGTCGCCCCTCCCCTTCCCCGTCAGGGGAACGCAGTTGACCCAAGATCATTGCCACGTTGGTGTGGCTATACACATCAAAGCGTTCCGTTCGCCAATTGCAATGTTGCTCTAGGGAGCACCCAGTAACCTTTTACGTTCTTCATATTTATTTGTACTCATTGCGGATGAAAATGTTATCTTCTGATATTTGTACTACAACTAGGCTGTTTGCTTCTTTCGATGATATTTCTGTACACCAAGTTTCCGCTTCATTTCCTAAATACTTAATCATTTGAAGGTCTCAGCTGTATAGAGTTTAACGCTACATTTTGGACAAAATAAGATAATCATTTTAGTATACTCGTCATGTTGTGCAAGTGTTGTGGCGCTTGTGTAATAAATGAAACTGAACAATGGAGTCATTTCTGATTTTTACTCTGTGACAAGGAACGTCGAATTGAAACCTGTATCTTCTTATATCTCACAATAAACGTTATGTTGCATATATCTAGAGCCAAACCCTCCATATATTAATGACGAGCCATCAAGTTAATGCACTCAGTTTCTTGATATTTCTTAAAGAAAAAAGTCGCTAAGTATGTGAAGTTTTTAATTACGAAAAGTATTTATACTTAGCTGTATTATTTTGCTATTGATGATAATACCCAACAATTTAATCGCCGACAAATTGCGTTAATTATTAATTCGTAACAAACAACCTGCCTACGCTTCCAGTACATTCACTCTGCACCCATTTGCGTTTGCCCTTGTTTAAATTTTAATATTAATCTGCATTGAATATTCAGTTGAATTACCAATTTCTTGGTAATGATGAATTTTAATTTGAATGCATGTACTTTAATATCTATATCGGCAGTCTGGTTCGAGTCGCCGAGGAGAACGCTTCACGTTCGAGGCAGCTCTTATCTCTATCTGGCAGTGGCCAACCATCAGCAATCCACATCAACCAAAACGACTACCTATCCCATTTCAACCTCGCTCAAACCCCAGAATCCCGTACTAGAATCAAAAATAGGTTCCCATTGCAAGCTTTCTTGAACTTGCAGTCAGAGTTTGTTATTATCCTAAGTAGTTAGTTTTAGAATTAAGTTAATTTTTAAGGTTAATTTAAGCCACCAAAATACATATGTAAAAGTACTATAGTATTGATCTATGTAAAGTCAAGACCAATAAAAAGAAAATGAACCATCAGCAATCAGTGTGATAACGCTTTGTGCTAGTGCCGTTCGTGTGAGACGTGTCCACAGTGCCGAAGTTTGAAGAAAAAAGTCAGATATTTTAGTTATTGGAAAGTCAACTAATACAATTTCACTATTTAATGGCCACAGGTAGTTGTTTCACTAGCGGACAACTAATTCGAAGCACAATGGACGAAACATAACGAAAATGTTAATGAAAAGTCGTTCAACGGTGAACTGGTGCAAACCATCCCAGATCAAGCAACAACAGCACGAATAGTTTCAAAAGCAACTATAACATCTCTAACAGCAGTAAATAGTTGAAATGCAACTCTGCCAACTTCTTTCTCAATATCATGTGCCTCCATAACTGCATCAGCAATCACTTCCGCAGCAACCCCAGCTCCTTGGTACGCTGGAATATGGTCATGATCACAAACGAAAGAGGTCACACTCGCCAGAAGAAGAAAAACCTAGGTACAATATTCCTTTTTCAAGTAGATATAAATTACTAGAAGCATTATAAACAGATGACGAACCTGTGAACAATCCAATTATCAAAATACTTCTCATTAAAGCGTATAATGCAGGTAACTTGCTACTTTTGATAGATGATATTAGAAAGAATGTAAAGGATGACTTCACAACTAAACACGAGAAACCCTCTGTTACAATTACATTTACGTCCGTAAGCTATTATAGGCGTTTTAGAAAATTCTGTAAATCTGACAAAATTGAGTTCCAACCTTTTAAGGATCCTTCTGTAAAAACGTTAGCCATTGCAATGAAGGATATTCCAACCACGTACGCGGAAAGTATTCCAGGAACTGACAAGACTAAAATTCTTTATAAAGATTTTAAATACGAGACTTTATAATATAGGAAAAATGCCCAATACCAGTATGTGCAATTGATTCAGAAAATACTTATTGAAAATTAAAGAAACTTTCAAACTTGACCGTTTTTTTGTACAGAGTTGTACAAATTCACATAAGAATCAAGTCTAATGAAATAAAATGAGAACTTT
Organism: Teleogryllus oceanicus; assembly: GCA_964035755.1. NCBI lineage: Eukaryota > Metazoa > Arthropoda > Insecta > Orthoptera > Gryllidae > Teleogryllus > Teleogryllus oceanicus. The sequence goes on along the minus strand of CAXIVR010000011.1, from coordinate 18,021,667 downwards.
ATAAGAGATTTGGGCATTTCCAGGCAAATTGTGGCCTTCAACCTAGGTGTATCAAATATACCGGTCATCACCACTACTCCGAGTGTACCAAAAGTAAATCTCCCGCTATAAAATGCCTAAATTATGGTGATGAACATACTAACTACAAAGGTTGCAATCTATAGAAAAAGGCAACAGATCCAGTTAAAAAGTTAAAAAACATAAACCCACTTTTTACCATGTCCCACTAAACCAATACTTATACCAACAATGTGTCTGATAGACAAATATCATAAAATACTACGCTTCATCTTAGCCAAAACCTTAATAGCCAACCGATTCATCATTATTTAAATAAGATCAAGCTAATCTAATTTCAAACATCATTTCACAAGTCATGTTAGCGATTACTTCCATAATCGAGAATGCAGCAAAGGATGTTCTGACAAATTTGAACTATGGCAAATAAAATTACTAATATTATTTTTTAACTGGAATGCCAATGGACTGAAACGCCAAGAAAATTAATTAAGATATTTTTTAAAGAAACATGAAATAGAAGTTACTTGTGCACCCGATACCCACCTGATTCCACGAGAAAAGTTTCAAATTCTAGGATTTAGAATTTTCAGAGAGGAGCAAATTGCCAACAAATCATCAGGTGGAATAGCATTAATAGTAGCTGAAAACATTGATTGTAGCCAAATGTCATCGAACGATTGCAGCCAAGTATCGTCTTTATCATTGAACTTATAATCAGTAGGAATAGAAGTAAAGAGTAGTGATAACAGTAGTAATAATAACAATAGTACTACTAATTATAATAGTAATAATAACAATGACAACAAAGTAATAATCATTTTAGCTTTCGAGAGTTGCAATAAGAGATTCCCTGAAAAGACAGAAAAGCATTTAGCTCACAGAACATAATCTAAGGAGATTTGAACAGCAAACATACATTTTGGGACTGTATCTCAATATCCATACAAAGCCAAAATATCCTGGAATTTGTAAATAATAATAGTCTTATTATTCATGCCCCAACTGATCCCATATATTTTCCCATATAATTTTAATATAACTCCTAACGTTCTAGACATAATCATAATCAAACATACCGATTTTCCACTACATCAAAAAGTAATAGCTGAATTAAACTCTGATCATAATCCGATCTTAATAGCACACAGAGAAAATTTTAAAGATATTACGTCAGGAAATAATCCTTTAGATAAACGTTCCATTTTGACTAAATTCACTGACATTGTGAAAAAAACCTGTAAATATCCATTTTCTATTTCAATTTCTTTACATTTTTAAAACGTGATTTTTTATATCTTTTAACACATTTTATTTAAAGAAGATGTAATCCCTGTTCTGCCCTGCATATTACGTTGTAAAGGCACATTGCGCCAATATCATAGGTTGAATGGTGCACAATATGAATAGCAAACGACGTACAATAACAATGCATTCGGCGTAAATTGAATAGTAGTGACATACATACATGCTTACTGTTCTCGATTATGGTAAATCGTGACCTCTAATTTGAAACGTTTTATGTAATTGTGCATGATTTACTGGAGGAAGTCATATACATGTTAATACGCGTGTGTATCAATTTCGACCCAATGAATATACACTATTATGCCGCAGTTTCCATAAATATTTTCTGTAACTAGCGTGGTCTGTTGATCACACTATTTCTGAATCTTGTATCTGTACGCTTTGTTGTAGCTCCTTCTACTTGTGAAAGGCAGTGTTTGATTAGAGTACTATAAGATGATGGCCCTCGGTGGCTCGTTGGTGAGTGCGCTCGCTTTTCATGGCGCAACTCCGGGTTTGATTCCCGGTCGGGATAAAATTAACTGTGGGCTTTCCTTGCAATGTCCCAGCACCCGTTGCAGTGTGATGATGAGAAAGCTCACTTCTCAGGTTGAGAAGACCAGTGATACGGCGTAGGGATTGCTATGTGCTAACCACACCAACCCCTTAACCTATGGCCGTAAGGCCAGGACGCCGCTAGTAGGCCTTAATTCGAAAAGAGCTGTCGTGACAAAGTACATCCATACATAATATAATATGATGACATTCACGGATGGGCGTGCGGGCGTGCGTGCGGGCGAGCGGGCGAGCAAGGGAGTGGATATGCCAGCAAGCAGGGTGAGGCGAGTGGGTAGGCAGGCGGCCGGGCTGGTAGGTGGGCTTGCGAGCGAGTCCAGCCAGTGGACTGAGGCTGGCGGCGGGTGAGTTGGAATATAGCGAGGGAGGCAGGCGAGGGACGGATGGGCGGACGAGCGGGCAGGCAAGGGAGTGGGTATGCTTACAAACAGGTGTGAGGCGAGTGAACATGTAGGCATGGGGCTGGTAGGTGGCTTGCGAGCGAGTCCAGCCAGTGGACTGAGGCTGGCGGGCGGGTGAGTTGGAATATACTCGTGAGGCTGGCGAGGAACGGATGGGCGGGTAGAGCGAGCAGGTAAGGGAATGGGTATGCTTACAAACAGGTGTGAGGCAAGTGAACATGTAGGCATGGGGCTGGTAGGTGGGCGTGCAAGCGAGTCCAGCCAGTGGACTCAAGACAGGCGTGCGGGTGCGGGCGCACGCAAGCGAGGGAGGCAGGCGAGGAACGGTTGGGCGAGCGGGGGCGAGGTCGGCGGCCGATGTTTTTCCGATGCGCGCCCTCGCGCTGTATGCGGCCGGCGCCCCGCCACCTCTCGCAGGCCGGAAGACGATTGATGAAAATACTTCCGGTGCTCCGCAGGGAGGCGGCGGCTATGTTGACGCGGCAACAAGGGCGCCCCACGTGAAAAGGGCGGGCCCCGCTGCGCCGCGCCGCCGCCGCCGGTCTCAAAGCGGCGCGCGCCATTGTGCTCCATCGATCAGAGCGCCCTCGATGGCAGCGCCCTGCGACGGGTGACCCACCCCCCCGCCCCGCCCCGCCCCGCCCCACTCCGCCCCGCCCCGCCCCACTCCGCCCCGCCCCGCCCCCTCCGCCCCGCCCCGCCCCACTCCGCCCCACCCCGCCCCGCCCCGCCCCCCCCCGCCCCGCCCCCCCCGCCCCGCCTCCGCCCCGCCCCGCCCCACTCCGCCCCACCCCGCCCCGCCCGCCCTGCCCTGCCCGCCCGCCCCACTCCGCCCCGCCCGGCCCCGCCCCGCTCCACTCCGCCCCGCCCCCCGCGATAGGCGTACAAGTGTTTCCGATTGCCCTTCTCGTTTGGGCAGGAGCTTCATGGCTCATTTAATAGGCAAGGGGAAACAACGACAGAGGTTATGGAATTGCTGGGTATAATACATTAAACCCTCGTTCACACGAATTCCAAGGAATCGTAATAATCGGAGCTCGTGTTATAAAAACTCGTGTTATCCGAGTATTATTAATATCAGAATTACCGTAATTCTTTACGAGGACCGACGTTCGTGATACGGCGAAATTCGTGTTAAGCGAGTTCGCGCTAACGTGGGTTTACTGTATGATAAAAGAATTGGTTAAAATTACAGTATTATTATCGTTTAAACTGTTTTAAATTTTTACAACATCATTTAATTTAATATTAAGTTAGAATAGAGCAGGTAACTGTAGACATTTATCATGGTAACACACCCCTGCTGTGGCTTCAAAAGGCAGCAACTTTCATCCATGTATCGTTGTATACGAAAGACAGCTTTTATCCGTAATTAATTGCTTGTTTTAAATATTAATGTGGTCATAGTTGCTTTTGGTCTGAGTCCTTCAGCTGTCAGCCTGAGTCTTTCATCCAATGTTGCAATTCGGTTTACTTACAATTGTTCTTCCGCGAGCTAGCTTGTTTTGGAAAGACACTTCCACATTTTTTCATCTCTTGTCTTGCGTGATAATTATTACAAAGTTATAAAGTTCTTATTTACTTATTGATGTTTCATCACATGGCCTTTCTCATTCCTCTTTCTAAATTACACATTTTAAAGACTTTTTACTAAATTCACATATAAGATTTTTCAATCAAAAGTAAGTTTTATGATGAAATTTATCTTTCTGTTACTTACCTAAGAAAGTTTTTGGTTAGCTAAAACAGTTTAAAAAGACTTTTTGTTTGAAATTGTCGACCATAACATTTTTAGAATTAAATTAATAATCTAGAAAATAAGTCACAAACTCAGTTATTTAAAGCCCTTGCGCCTGCACTAAACTTTTAAAGTCCATGCCAGAAATTATTTTCTCCGCCTGCTAAGATACATTTCATCTGTCAAAACAAAGAAAAGACTCCGAGACTACACCCATGAATAATATCACAAAATTTAATTGAATGCAATGTTTACAAAGAGAATTACTTTTCGCTGTCGGAAGTGTCAGGTTTCTCTGTATAAAAAAGAAAAGTGAAGTCTACGGTCGTATTCGGTTTCAATCAATAACGTTGATGGAGCATTGAAAGTCCATAATTATGAATACCTCTGAAAACTCAACTGTTAAATACAAATGCTAGAAATATGTTACAAAACGAATTCTTTAGGGCAACAGACAATTCATATGCATATCTTGAGCTAAAATGTTTCTCTTTTCTAACATTGAAAAAGAGATAGTTAAAAAATAATTATTTATCACTTGCACATTCCTGTAAATATATTAACCACCAGCGAATTAATCTCAGAGGAGCAACAAAACCTTTTCGATTCTTGCGAAGAATTTTCTTAAAGAATGCGAAGTCCTAAACAATGTCAACAGTGGATATAAAAGAAATCATTTTTACCGACATATATGATTGCACTATGTTTACGTTAAAACACATTTTTATTTAATATTTACATTAAAAGAAAAAATTCGCAAATTATACCGAAGTAGTTTCTACGGTCATCACGAAACTACAAACACAATCTACTACCAGCAAAGTATTTTATTTTCAATGTGATAAATTTCGCACTACTGTGAGAAAAACTTTTCATTATTATTTTCAATACCTTAGGAAACCAAAAACAATATTACTCTTACATTGGTAAACACTTTCTGCTTTCTTTTTTCTTGCTGCAAACACTTTATTTTTAAAAGATTTTTACTAATGTAAAAGAAATGTTTGCGATAAAGTGTGCTCATAATATCTTTGAAATGCGCTGAACACTCCAAAAATTTGGGAGTACGTACATCAGTCACGCCCTATAGCTATTTCACACAAACATTTAAAGAAATGAAAATGTAGATAGAACACAATCAATATCTTACAAGAAAGTTATATATGCTGCTGGGTATTTCATTTCCACAGCTAAACCATTTTTTAAGTTCAACATGCGAAACTTTTTCATGCGCTTGGTGGTGTATATTTACTCTGCAAATAAACTCTGTAGTATTGGATGCAAAATTCCATCTATGTATAAAATAAAATGCATGTCGTGCATATGTATGTCGCTCAAAGACGCAAAAACTACTCGCCCGATTTCGCTGAAATTTTCACACTTTATTCTCATTAGCAATGAAAGTATTTAAAGGGTGATATTAATTAAATCATTAAATCGGACATATGAAGGCGTTGTTGATGATGATTAATTCATTTATGACGGCTCAAGGCCCCTGCACTCAACGCAAGCCGCCATACAGTCAAGCATTAAACGTATCTTGACTGCGATTATGAAATATCGGCCGGAATTAATACTGGAATCTCGTACAAGTAAATCAAATTTATCCAAGTTAGTGCCATAGCGAACACATTTCAAAACTTGTGGGGAACCGTTTTAACAATAGGATACTTGACAACCAAATCCAAACCAGGACATAGGGCAAACCCATACTCGCGTGAGTTTTTTACCTATTAAAAGTTTTGAAGAGCGTAACGTAAAACTGATAAACAATCACGTGACCAGTAGCGTGTGAGGCGTAACACCTTTCAATAGCAAAGCATTTCCGGGGTCACTAGTTTTGAATAAAAAGGCAACTGCTTAAATAGTCCAATTTTCATCTGGTATAACATTATCGCTTCTAAATTATTGACTGTAAACTTGTACATTCAAAAGAGTAGAAATTCATATGTATATCTCTGAGATCTGCCAGTTGATGTCTGTGACATTTAAGATTTGTTTTTACAGAACCTGAGCCTGTCATCTTACCTGGAATTCTAAATGGATGGAAAAGTAGTAATACTGAATGATTTGCGAATTGTCATTAGGGGAATAAATGGCCAGAAAAAACGCAAAACACCAAGAACACCATTGCTAAAAACACTTTAGCAATAACATATACTACGAGAATCTGCTAGAATTGAAATTCAGGTATGTAGAAAAAGAAAGTTATCAAATATCGAAAAATGTTCCTAGCTGTTTCTAATGTTCAATGTCCCACATTGTTATTAAAGTTCCTAGAATCCTCTCAAAATTCTCAAAATCTGTCTAAATTGATGCGCTCACCATAATGACCAAAGACTTCAACCAGTTTAATATATAACACCCATACAATACAATATGCACTATCTACATTATTGCAAATTCTACTTCGAATCGCGTAACCTCTCTAACCGTGTGACATTATAATTCGCTATCTTCTATATTATCTTCAATAAAAGGGTATCATACGTATGCAACCCTAATTTAGCGGTGTATATTTTTCATTACGGGATGTTTCAGAGTATGCAGTATTGAATCCGAAACAATTTCGTAGATGTCCAGGTTCCTCAATCGAAAGTAGGAAATTCTCTGATAAAACTGCGCTAACACCTTGTCTGGCGATAACCCATTCTACTGCAGCTCAAATGAAGAGTGAAGCAGAGGGGAAGAGGAGTATAATTCGTTAAATATTGATTTGAACGTTTGTCAAAGAAATACTAACCGGGCACTTGTCAAGTGCCGATTGCCGTAGGTTGGTGTAACACGATTCGCTCCTGTTTCTGGCCGCCGCAGAGCGCGCCCTTGGGGCGTGCCACCCATCCGTCCCCTTGTGCCCCCCCCGACCACAGGCGCCTCGCAGCGGGCTGTCCGCACCCTCCCCTTCGCGCCCTCCTCGGCGGAGTAGTAAATGGCCGACCAAATTAAGTGGTAAACCCAGGGACTAAGTCGGGAAATGAAGAGCGAGAAAATCTTGGCGAGTCGGCGCCCAGCCCCGCCCGCCCGCCCGCCCGCCCGCCCGCCCGCCCGCCCGCCCGCCCGCCCGCCCGCCCGCCCGCCCGCCCGCCCGCCCGCCCGCCCGCCCGCCCGCCCGCCCGCCCGCCCGCCCGCCCGCCCGCCCGCCCGCCCGCCCGCCCGCCCGCCCGCCCGCCCGCCCGCCCCGCCCGCCCGCCCGCCGCCCGCCGCCTCCGTAGCGTGTCGCCGCCAAAGCGGCTGCCGCGAGATGTAGACCATAAATCGCGGCGGCAGAGGCAGCAGCGGCGGGCGGGGGCGGGGGCGGGGACGGGGGGCGATGGTGAAGGCGCGGGCAGCAGCCGGCGCCCGCTCGCGCTAATCACCCCCTCATCTTTCATCGGCTGATTGCGTCCCCGCTCCGCCCCCGGCCCCGCCCCCGAGGGGCAGGTGCAGAGCGCGGGCGGCGGGGGTGGAGGGCGCGGGACAGCGGGCGTGCCTTGGCCACTTCTCCGCCTCCGCCCCGCTCCGCGCCTCCGCGCCGGCCTCCTCTCTGCGCTGGGAGCTGGCGCCTTGCTCGTTTAGCTGCGCCGCCCCTTTGTCTGCACGGCGCGGAACGAGGGAGATCCCGAGATTGTGGGGCTCGGTGCGTTTATATGATAAAGATTATGCTTCTCATCGTTCCCAATCGTCTTCTATATTATTTCAGTTGTATACAGATCTTTTATGACTCTCCCACGCAACCAATCTTTATAAATGAGGTCTCTAAAGAAAGACAATTGCAAGGAGACGTGATAAATTGCACTTATGAAGGTTTCGTTTTAAAAAACGTCTTTAAATATCCACGTCAAATGCAACGCGGAACACTCGGCCGAATTTTTGAATCTGTATCGTTAAATAACTCCTAAATGAAGCGTTTTAGATCATTAGAAACTAAAAGTTTTAAGCCAAAGGCCTGAAAGAAACTTTCCTTGCACCGCAATCTACAGGATGAGATCTTCTTGAACATTGTATTACAAGTTTGCCTGTTCGACGCTTCTCGATTCTATTCCGTTCACGTTCTGTTCACAGCCTGTCAAATCTGCAACTGTATGTGAAATTAAACTAATTACTTGATATACTACGCTATATCATATACACGGGTGTGTAGTGCTCTCAGCTCGATAATAAACTAAATAATAATAGTTTGTACTGGCAAGGGCGTACTTTATTTTTATTAATTACAAGAGACTTATAAAGCAATTGACGGAGTATAAGAAGGTATTGAAGAAAAATATTCATTAGAGACTTAATATGAAAAAGGAAAAATAGGGAAGAGGGTGGGGTATAATGTGCGAAATTTCTCGCACGAGTAGGCTAGTATAATGAAATGTAAAGGATGTATTGACCTGCGGTTAAGAACATTGTCATTAAAGAGATTTACGAGATTTTTTGCTTTGTACGATTCCAGGTAGATATCTGAGCAGTAACCTCTACAATGGATTACGGACCATTTTTACGCCTGCCTTTCTTAAAGTTGGACAATGACCGTTCATGGCTCTCGGACCTACAAAAAGTCTCCGACGGTGTCAAAGATACTATGGATTCACGCAAAAATTTGAACTTTATAAAAGGATTTTGTTACTTTCACTCGTGAATCAAATATGTGTGTGTGCTGATGAAAATGTGTTATTCCTTTCGATTGTTTTGTATAAACATTGATGTTTAATATACAGTATGTGAAATCGAAGTTTTACATCAAAGAGTTACAATGGACTTGGATTGTGTTTTAACAAACAATTTTACTGAGTGTATTGTTTTGCAGACAATAATGTTACTGTCAATATGTAATTAAATAGATTCATTCTAACATCACTTTTAAACATAAACCCTTTGACTAAAGGAACGTGGTTCCGGGCAGCGAATCTTGAGTAGCAACTCATATGCTATCGCAGTTGATAATACACACCCAACGAAACAAATGAATAAATAATCAAAGATTAAAGTGAAATTGAATTGTTTATTTTAGAAACCCGACAAACGCCAAATTTGTCATGTCCAGGAAATTGAGAAAAAGTGTCCCAGTTTTTCCGATTTAAAATTTTTTTAAATATTAAAGCAGTTAATAAATGAATATTTTTCAGGTAAATATGGAATAAACAATGTTTCTATAGTCATGGAACAGTTATCCACTGCTAAAGTGCATTTTGAATTTTGGCGTTTAACGAGTTTCTGAAATAAACGATTCAATTGAAGAGATTGAAATTAATATTTTGATCAGCATTCAAGAACACTTGGCTTAACGTTGAAGAAATCGTTTCGCGTCACATTGCATTCAAACTGAGCCCCGCGCTGGAATGCAATGATGTATGAACCATGCAATAGTAAGCGAATCAGGACCCCATGTGGAAGCTGGTGGAGCCGTGACTGCGTGGGGCGGCTGACGCGTGAGGGCGCTGCCAGCGGTCGATGAGTTGGACAGCGGAGACGGAGGCGACGGCATCGCTTCGGCCGCTCCAAGGCGAGTCGCCGACGCCCGTTGTCACCGCCGCCACCAGCGTCTATGCCGTCATCAGCACGGCCGCCACCTTCAAAGACACTGTCACCTCAGGCAGAGCTTCCACCTCCGCCACCGCCCCTCCGATTCTGCCCGCGATTTCGCCCTCACCCTCGCCACCGCCCTCGCCACCGCCCTCGCCTCCACCCTCGCCTCCGCCCTCACCACCGCCCTCGCTTCCGCCCTCGCTTCCGCCCTCGCTTCCCCCTCGCCTCCGCCCTCGCCTCCGCCCTCGCCTTCGCCCTCGCCCTCGCCCTCGCCTCCGCCCTCGCCTCCGCCCTCGCCTCCGCCCTCGCCTCCGCCCTCGCCTCCGCCCTCGCCTCCGCCTCGCCTCCGCCCTCGCCTCCGCCCTCGCCTCCGCCCGCGCCTTCGCCCGCGCCTCCGTCGTCGCCTCCGCCCTCGCCTCCGCTCCCTCCTCCACCACCGCTTCCGCACTCGCCGCCACCTCCACCTCCTCCGCCGTTGTCGCCGTGCGGGGCGGGGCGGGCCAGCGGCGGGTAGGGGGCGTGCCGGGGCCGCAGTAGCGAAGAGTGGCGCTGGCCGGTGCATTCCGATTCAATATTTCCTATAAGCATACGGGCCGCGAGCACACTCGGGGCGGGGCTGGGCGGGGAGGGGCGGGGAGGGGCGAGGAGAGGGGGCGCGGCGCCGAGATCAGAAACTGAAATGAAACCGGCGCGCGTTCCGCCGGATCGTGACTGGAAGCGGAGGCGGAGGCGCCCTCCTTGCTCCTCCCCCGCCCCGCCGCCGCCGCCGGGGGTGGCCAGGGGACTGCCGAGGACCGCGCCCTGCCGAGAGCCTGTTAACGTTCCACATGGAACCAAGGTCGATCCTTTCCTCCCAAGGTTAAATTTGGAAAGCGGGAATTTAATTCTTTACTTAAAGCATCCTCTGATTGTGGTATTTGAATAAGAGAACACCTTATGAAGTATAAATGAGGAATTTTCGATGTGTTTCCTCACCCTCTTTTGCTTTAATGCATGCCCCTTGTATGAACTGTTCTTTGATGTAAATACTAGAGTAGTTCTAACGATCCTAGTGAAAGTATGATCCTTGTGAAATGAAAGTGATATGATGAAACTACGCCTCGTATTTTCATTTGTAATGGAGATAACGTTTAATTTTTAAGAATTCCAAAAGTGATACAAGAACTCTTGAAATAATGCTGTAATCTTAACTCATTTAGTAATGTAAACATTGTAGTGACAACTGTCAATGATTAGCCAAGAATTTAGTTTTTGAGGTAACCATGAAAGGCATCTGATATTACCAACGTGTCAGTAAACAGATCTCAGTTTTTAAAAAAATATAAAATATTTAACAATGCAGAACTTTTCACTTATGTGATGAAATGACATCTAGAACGTATTGTTACATAAATATTGCTAGATTTATAGCTTTATAATTTTATTGGGGTAAAGAAGATGAACTAAAAATACTGATGCTCTTAATTTCAAAATTAAAATATGTGATTTATATCACTGAGGACACTAGTCAAATTTCACACTTCACAAACACAACTCACTTTCCCGGCAGACGCACGAAACTAAGAACGCTATCTACTGCCTACATTTCTATCTACCGCCGTCGATTGTAAGCGATTGGCAACACTTGTGACGAGGTATTATATGGGGGGCGGCTACTTCTAGTCCATTTCAAGAACTACTGGACCTACTGAAAAATACGCTCTAGATTCTTCATTTAAATATGAAAATAAACTTATAATTTCCTTTCATCAAATCATTAACAACGCGGGATAAATGGACTTGTAAGAATGTATCGTTTCAAACTTCTGACGTACCCTGTTCCAACTGAAACAGCATGACGCGCACAATCCTACACGAATGAAAAGGAAAGATAGATACAGAAAATATTATACATACTGAATACATAGTTACATAAAATATATGACAAAAGTAAATGTATACACACGGCACAATCTCCTAAGATCTGCTATTTGATACCACAAGAAATAACAATTATTCCGCACACCATTATTGAAAAAAAAAACTTTATATCCATGACCTTTTGTTTAAAAAAATGTATTCTCTGCCTTTTCAATTACATACAAATTTTCAAAGCGTTTAAACTTATTTATCGGTCACATGTGTCTTCAATCCCTATTAATATGCAACCCTCCAAGTGTGTTAAGAGCACTAGCACCTACCTGTGTGTTAATAAATGTAACATCCTTAGCAACGGATTTTAACATCGTTAGAAACGTAAACAAGCATCAATTCATCGCAAGGCAAATGTTTGTAAAGAAAAAGCACGGCGTTTTACAAAACAAATCAGATTCAAACAATTCAGAAGTAATTCACATTGGTTTGGGGAATAATGATTATTAATTTTAATATTATTAATTGTATAATTAGAAACATGTATATTAGTTAAATTAACCTAATTTTCCTCACATTTCACCAAATGAAACTCTACTCAGGTCATCTCATATACTGACGATATGTAGGTGTCGCCACTGGAAGTCAACGCACCAATTTTCTAACCGATCATCGTTTCTTTAGGTATCTTTAGGTTGGGAAAATTATTTGCAAGCATCTTTCTCGAACCACGGTATTCGAATATTGGTTATGCTGATATATCGCAAGCAACATCCCACAATATCGTACTAGGGTGCTGGAGCAGCAGAATTTGTGAGATTTTATGTTGACCATCGCACGAAATGTTTAGTGTTATTACTGCCTCGTCAATATTAAAAACCTCGGCTCCGCTACTCTACGCCTCGATTTTTAACTTTTGGCCTCGGCAATAATAACACTCATAAGATTTCTAGGTATGTTAATGGCTATTACAATAATAATCTTGGCAAGATGTCAGCGTTTTATTAACAGGCTAATAGTATCACACATATGTTAAAATCATGCCAGTCGAGTGTCTCATCGACAGCATGCTAGCTGTCCGGAGTGCGACCCAGGTTCTATTCCCGGTGGGATCAAAACTAGAGCTGTAGCTTTCCATTACGAACGTCTCAGTTTCTTTATCTGTGTGACAAAAGAAAAGCTCAGGCTGGAAAAATAGTCCAAATACAGTAAACGGGATGCATAACGTTCGTTAAATGCTTTGCTCGATGGAGCAATGGTGAAATGCGATGACGAATAAACCCAGTAAAAACATACCCCTAACTCGTTTTGTCTACCACAAATTCCACTTGGATTGAAAGAGATTGTGAGAGAGCAGTCCGACTACTGTACGAGACGCCCCTCGCTGTCAGCTACAATCTTCATGACGAAAGATTTTGATGGTTGGTGATGTTGATAATGATAATGTTGAATGACGATGGAGCAACTATGGAAGTGCTAGAGAACCTGGAAGAGTCCTTCCGCAATACCGCTTTGCCCTTCACTAAGTCCTCGTGAATAGATCTGAATCTGAACCTCGGTTGGCACCGGATCTCATGATTCACGGGGAAGGAAAACCATCACCTCCCCGATTGATTGATTGATTGATTGATTTATCGTGTTTCCGGGCGCGTCAACTGTGGTGGTCATTAGCCCCGTGAGTGTAGCGAGAAAAGCAGGTATCTTTCATTTCATTTTATTCCGCTTCCATTGACTGTTTGAAAGTATATAGTTTGGTTTGTTTTTTCGTGTTATGGGGCGCGTCAACTGCATTGGTCATTACTCCCGTTAGTGTAGAACATGTTTTTCTAGGGAGATGGCGGTGATCTTCCCTCGTTGGATGGCGAGATCCGGCACCGACCTACCGTTGGCTAGTGGGGTTTCCTAACCAGGACCAGCGGGGCACTGCCCCAACCGGGATAAGCTCTAAGCTCTCGACCGATCTCCCGGAATATGTGATAGTGTAGTGCATGTTAGTGGTAAGTGTGTGTGTGTAAGGGGAGAGGATAGGACAAGGAGAGGAAGGACAGATCGCGCGCGGTCCGTGGCCCGTTTGTTAGGGTACTCATACGGCATTCGCCTGGTGTTGATCGGAGATACCACGGAAAACAACCGATAAGAGCAGCCGGCTGCTAGAATTCTCCTCCAGACAGCGACTGAATTCGACCTAACTGAAAAGCTAGTGTCGAAAATCCTGACGCCGTCAGGACTCGAACCTAGGACCTCCCGATCAGAGACGCTGCAGTGACATCAGTTGATGCACTGAGCTACCGCTCCTCACCTCCCCGACTATATCATGTATTACACTAACGGGACTCATGACACCATCAACTCCGGTACTCAAGAGATGGAATGAGCGCTGTCGGTGTACTGCAGCAAGTGTCACCCTTTTCCATCAGCTTATAGAATTTATTAGCACAATTTCAGAAGGATGAGCGATCATGATTTTATTGTATGAATGATGGTGAAGCCATAATGAAATGAAATACGCGATAACTCCCGAAAACAAGCCCTGACCACGTTTTAACCATTCCAAAGCCAACCTACTTCGAATGGTATTTGAATCCCCGTACATAAAGTAGGAATGAGAAAAATTAGAGTATTACAGCTGAGTTGTTCTAATGCAATAATTAGGTCTGGAGTGTTCACGCTCGTCCACGTTCGAACTGCCTTTCTTAAGACTAGATTCGATTGAACTCTAACGTCTCTCTTATTCCCACAGCCATCGGGCTCATCCTTTTCAACAGCTCTGCAATACAACGCGAGTCGCCTTTCCGACTGCCATTGGATTGACTGGGCGCGTCAAGGCCATGGTCATTAGTCCCGTAAGTGTAGTGCATTTAATATCTTGGCCGGTGGCGTCCAATTTACAGGTGGTCTTGTGGAGTTCTCCTTGCAAATATGTGTACTAGTGGGGCACTACCACAACCGGACAAGCTTTAATTCCTGCCTTGTCTTCTGGTATATGGGATAGTGTACTGCTTGTGTAAGTGAGTGTAAGGGAAGGTGATTGAAAACGAATGAGAGAGGAAAGATCGCGTGAAGTCCGTATCCCCTATTTTACGGTACTGCTCCGACATTCGCCTGGCATTGACAGGTGCACCTTTCTCCAGACAGAAGCTGAATTAGCTATCTAGCAAGTACCGTTTAGACTTGTATCTAGCTCGTATCGGAAACCCGCCACAGTCGGGTTTTCAACTCTAAGACCTCCCACTCAGAAATAGTGCAGTTGCAACAGCCATTTGGCAGCAGAACGCTCTGAAAGCGGCTCCACACATTCGTTATTCGGCGAACAGTGAGCCACCGCTCGCCGAATCCTGAGTGGTGTGGATGCGTTGCTTGCTATTTGCCGAGTGACGAACATTGGGCGTTCACCCTACCCACCGCGTGTCGGTCTTTTGGATACATCAAAGGAAGCGAACATTCGCCGAACACGTCAGCAGCCAGGATTGGGCGAGCAGTAGCTCGCTGTTCGGCAAATGCCGAATGTGTAGACCCGTCTTGAGGATGCCACAACATGTTGACCGAAACGTCAGCCACCACTACAGAGACACGGGTAATCCCGGTCAGCCTAGATAATACAAATTCCGGCCGCGGAAGTTTACGCAATCAGTAGAAACAGTTCTTGCCCCGAGCTCTCTGAAGGAGCACAGCGTTGGACAGCCCCGGCGCACGGACGGGCCGGCGGTAGCGGCATTGAGTGGGGCGTGGCGGGGTGGGCGTGGCGGGGCGGGGCGGGGAGGGCCCGCGGCGTCGCGCGCAGGTGGACGTGACGGCCGGGCGGCGGCGTGGGGGCGAGGGCGGCGCGGGCAGGCGGCGCAGGGCGGCGAGCAGCAGCCTCAGCGCCAAGACCGACGAGGTGTCGACCGGAATGGGAATCGCCGCGTTATCAACTCTTGTGACAGCGGCGCGCCCTCGCCCCGCCAGGGTTTACAACTTCTTGCGCCGCCCCCCGCGCCCGCGCACGCCCCGCCGCGCCGTTCCGCCGGCACCCGCCATCCACCCGCGCCCCGGCCCCGGCCCCGCCGCCGCTTCCCAACTTTGATTCCCTCCCCCGACTCCATTGGCCGTGAAGTTTATGAAGGAGCCAATCAGAATTCATTCAGGGGCAACCGCCGCTTACGGCGCGCGGGGCGCGGAGGGACGCTGGAGGGGCGGGGCGGGGGGGCGCCACTCAACCGCGGTCGCCCCCGACCGCCCCCGCCCCATCCCGCACATCGCCACCGCCACGTCGAGCCCCACTCATTCACTCACGAACTGCGCTCGCAGTCCTCTTCGACAAGGTGCGTCGACGCATCACCTGATCAATTTATATGAAGTCCGCTTTAAAGAGCCTATAGGACCCTATATACTTTCAACGCTGCAGCGCCTCTGACCGGGAGGTCCTAGGTTCGAGTCCCCACAGCGGCAGGATTTTCGACACTAGCTTTTCAGCTAGGTCGAATTCAGTCGCTGTCTGAAGGATAATTCTAGTGCCCGGCTGCTCTGATCGGTAGTTTTCCGTTGTTTCTCCGATCAACACCAGGCGAAGGCCGGAACAGTACCCTTACAAACGGGCCAAGGACCGCGCGCGATCTGTCCTTCATCTTCCTTGTCAGTTCCTCTCCCCCTTACACACACACACCTACACTAACATGCACTACACTACCACATATTCCGGGAGACCGGTCGGGAGTTTAGAGCTTGCCCCGGCTGGGGCGGTGCCCTGCTGGTGGGAGAGTCCTGGTTAATGGGAAACCCCACTAGTCGACGGTAGGTCGGCGCCAGATCTCGCCATCCAGCGGGGGAAGACCACCGTCATCTCCCGTGAAAAAGCATGCACTACACTAACGGGACTAATGACCAAAGCAGTTGACGCGAACGGAAAAACGAAAAAACAAACCAAACTATATACTTTCAAACAGTCGATGGAAGCGGAATAAATTGAAATGAATATTATATGTAAGACAAGCATTCCATTTTGTGCATTGCATTTGGACAAAAGTTCCAGAAATTTCTCGCTGTCGATTGTAATGGATAACAAACTAAAGAAAATGTGACTCGTACAGCAAATCAAGTCCAGTAGATTTCTGTTGAAGTATAATTTTTCAAGCATATCAAAATGAAATGAAACATACCTGCTTTTTCCGCTTTAAAATTTTTATTTTTTTTTTACATTGACATAAACAATTTATAAATGGAACTAGACAATTGACGGTATTTCTTAGACTCTTAGGTAACCCTTTAACACTTTCATAAGTTTCCATAGATGTACAATGAACAGAATGAAATAAATATAATATAAAGGAACGTTAACTGCGCATATTTGCCGTTCGAAAAAAATTAAAACTACGCTAGACACCAATTACTCTGACAGTGCAACATTAATACTGGTGTCGCTGTGTTTTATTAACTAAGAAGATTACAAGTGATATTCACTTCAAGACTGCCAAGAAAACGTCCAATAGACAAGGTTTTTGAGGAGAAAATGGTTTGTCCTTAAAGGGGCAACAACGTGACAAGTGATACATTTCACAACTTGAGATGTTCACTTTGTTCTTTATCTGTGACACAGTGTAAGTCAAGACATGGAAATATTTAATAGTAAATGTAGTCCACTAAGGGCCGTTTTAAGCCTAAGTTAAACTCGGAAAAAACGTTGAAATTTCATAAAACGATCGCGGTCCTTCTCCATTCTGTATCAAGAATTGGACAAGATAAGACGATGGTTCAAAATTCAGGGATAAAGTTTCAGTTATAGGTATTAGAAGTGATTAGAAAATTCAATGAATGCGTAGGGCATGAATTGAAAGTCAAATTCGCCGTCAATATCGAGCGGTGCATGCAACATCTGTTTCGAGGAAGTGCCCCATCCTAGACGTCAGACCAAAAGACAATTAGAATGAAGACATTGCGTAAAACCAGATGATGCTGAAACGTTGTAAGACGCCAAAATAAATTATTTATAATGTAACCTTAGGAAATCTTAAATATGGAATGAAATTTCTCATTTTCACTTTCTCGCTAAATGCATAGTACAGAGATAATAATACTATGACGAAAAAAGCGATATTCCGACAGAACAATTCATGTTGTAGGTCCTTGACACCGAAAAAGAGCATAATTTTTGTTCGGTAGTCATGGGTCCTTAATACCGAAAAATTTGTTTACGGCAAAACGCCTGTCGTTCATCTGTTCGTTGATTGATTGTTAGTAATTACGGAGGGGTAAATATAGGTCAAGGAAGAGGAAGGAAACATCGCGCGCGGTCCTTGGCCCGTTTGTTACGATACTGCTCCAGCATTCGCTTGGTGTTGACTAGAGATATCAGTAAAAACTACCGATCAGAGCAGTGGGTCACTAGAAGTATCTTCCAGACAGCGACTGAATTCGACCTAGCAGACAAGATATCCTGACCCCGTCGGGTCTCGAACTTAGGACCTCCTGAGGCACTGAAGTGACATTATTTGATGCCCTGAGCCACCTCTCCCGGTCGATCTGTTCATGAACAAAGATACCTGCTTAACTGTACGGTTTGCACCAAAATTAATATTACCCGATCGATCTGACAGATATCACGTCACCTTCAATTTGAATAGGATGTTATAATGTTTTGGAGTACTTTATATAAAATCTCAATGACGTTTTCAATTTTTTCTTAGAAATGACTTCAATTTTTTCACCGGACAAAACACATTGCACTTTTAACGTGTTGTAAGTCCGATATGTCAAAGTTTAAAATTATTTCGACGTTTTCCTACAATTACAATATTGAAGATAGATAGATTTTTCATATGAATTAATAATTTTCTTTAAAAGTAGATCTTAAATTAGAATATGTAGTACATTGTTTTCAAAATATGAATACCTGTTACAAACTTTTTTGTGAAATAAAGGTAATTTCAAAGTTATATTTTTCACAAAAACACCTCCAAATTTGTTCCTAATTTTTTTATACGGATATTATACATCATTACATTTAGGAACACTGTTTTTCAAATAACTTCTTATGAAGTTTGAATTAATTTTTTTTTGAGGAAATGAACGCTCAAATAACATTTTGTCAAGAAGAATGCAAATGATTTAATAAATATTTGCATGTGGGACCATGCTTACCCTTATGCATACTCTTAAAACAAGGTTTCAATTCTACTATTAGAGGACCCAAACATTTTTCAATTTTCAATAGAAATAGAACTGTTGTGTTTGGGATGACTGTTTAATGAGAGTGAATGTAACATGGAGTGAGTGATTCTTCTGTCGCACTTACATCTTGATTGTAGATCATCAGATGAACAGTACTGCTGTGAGAGAAGTATAGCGTCTTGAATACCTTGGTTCGAAACTAAATAAACGAATATAAAAAGTACATTATGAATTCTATTTACTGCTTTCAATTAAGATAGGATCTATACGTTGGTACTAATTATGCAATTTTCTGTCACGTTTTTCAGTCCTTCTCTTTGAATGTTCCGAGGAATGCCTTTTAAATTCCACAACTGCACACATTGCCAATTAGCGCTCACTATGCAGTGCTCGACCATGGCAGCCTCTCTGAGATCCCCCCCCTCACAAGGGTAGGGTGCCACAGCTTAAGGTCAGTGATCCTCACAGCATCCTCCTCCTCCTCCTTCCTCGCCTTCTGAGCGCATTAAACTGGATCGCCAATAAGGAGATCGCCCCATGAAAATAGCTTTGATGGCCCTTGCGCGTAAAGCTGCGATGTGTCGCTGTTATTGCTTTATGCTCCGTTCGACGAAGGAAGTGGGCGTGGCTGCTGAGAAGGAAGAGGCCGGCGAAATCTTAACGGTTCTGTACGCAGAAGAAGAGCCCCAACCACCCGAAAGCGAAGTGATTCATAACCCACTTCCGCACAGTTTCCGTAATAAATTCACTCGAAGTGATAAATGTGGGAACAGAGAAAAATATTCCAGCAATGTATGCCAATTAATAAAAACAACCACATAAAATAATATGATAATGTACTCACTTCCAATATTTTGCTTTCTATTATTTTTGTAAATTTATTTTTTAATATTGACAACTAATTTTCAAGGTAAATTTCCAGCAATTTCTTTAAAAATATTTTTTTCTAAATTGCTTGCATTAAATAAAAGTAGACGAAAAAACTATTGGATTGACATGCCTTTAAAAAGCTCACGGATTTACAAATGCATTTAGATTGAATAGAAATATTTCTTATTGAAATAAATGTTCTATAAAAAACCTTGTCAGCTTTATGGTCGCCAAATTTGCAGATTAATGTAAAGAATATTCAATTGTACATGAAAAATGGTCTGTGACACGTTTGGTAAACTATGACATTTTTGGTCTGTCCATTCTAATGACATTTTATATTACAGAATACATGAATACTAATAATTAACTGAGTTACTTGCGTACTTACTGCAAATCATTATTCGTTTGAATTAAAATAATAACAATCACCTAACAGCGATGGGGATTTTAAAATCTAAAAATCCTTCGTAAGGGTTTCTTTTTACAGGAAATATTTTTTTGTCTGGTGTAAAAGAACCTGAATAACCCCTAGTAACAAAATATTTGACATTTGATCGTCTGCCTCCGCTCATCACTATGAGGTATTGAAACGACAGATTGAGCTCTATAACACTGTTTCTAGTTGTATGCAAGCAGAGTAAATAAGTTGATAGCTGAAATGGAAATTGTCAGATAACAATCAGTAAACGGTACGTCTGTAATAAAAATAAAAATGCAGAGCAACAAAAACGTATGTATCCCTTACTGTGTTTCATAGTATCTTTCCTGTCTGGTCTTTGTGATTTATGTAATAACTATATCCTTATTTAATGCATTTTGCTTCGTTTTGTATGGTACCCTGGGGTAATGGATTTCAGAAGTGTGGAAAATTCCTAATCGTGCAATGTCACGCTTGTTGAATGTAAAAGTAATTCGGTGCTAGCTAAACTATAGTACATCTCTTACGGCATCCCAACCCAACGGTATTTCACGTTCTACCAACCAAGACAGTTTAAATATTATTAATTGATTGATTAACTGATTAGTAATTCAACTTACTAGGTCGTTATTCACGTAAATGTAGTTCATGTTTTATCCTTGGAAGGTGGAGGTGATCTGCCCCCGCTGGGTGGCGAGATCAGGCGCTGTCGTTTTGCAAGATTTTCCCCAACCGGGTATCTCCCACTAACGTGGAACCGCCCCATTCGGACAGGCTCTAAGAGTCCAACCAATCTCCCAAGCATGTGGTAGTGTAGTGCATGTTAGTGTAAGTATGTGTAAGTAAGGGGTGAGAATAGGACAAGAAAGAGGAAGGAAAGTTCGGGAGCGGTTCGTGGCCCGTTTGGTAGGGTACTGCTCCGGCATTCGCGTGGTGTTGATCGGAGAAACCACGGAAAACTACCGACCAGAGCAGCCGGCCGCTAGAATTCTTCCCCAGACAGCGGCTGAATTCGAATTAACAGTCACGATAGTGTCGAAAATCCCGCCACCGTCAGAAATCGACCCTAAGATCTCCCGATTAGAAATCACACCCTGAGTCACATCTCCCGGTTTAAATATTATTAACTGAAGGCGAAATAGTGAGTGTCTCTTCCAGGCGCCACAAGGAGTTCCCATGAGACATGTCTGGTCGAAAGGTTCCCTAGATCAGCTCCAAGGAAATAACACAGACTGAAAATATTGGTAGGAAAAACTGTAAAAAGTAGCTGCCGTTACGCAAATATCTCGAACACATTAAAATATTCTCCGTGCAATAGACGAAATAGTGTGATTTATCAAATATTTTGAATCAACTGCTTAACCTGCGTTGTTCCACGTGCCACATTCCCACACATTAAAAAATACTCCGTGCAATAGATGGCATAGTTTGGTTTGTCGAATATTTTGAATCAACTGCGTTGCTTGCGTTGTTCCACGTGCCACATTCCCACACATTAAAATACTCCGTGCAATAGACGACAGAGTTTGGTTTGTGGAATGCGTTGCCTGCGTTGTTCCACGTGCCACATTCCCACACATTACAAATACTCTGTGCAATAGACGACAGAGTTTGGTTTGTGGAATATTGTGAATCAACTGCGTTGCCTGCGTTGTTCCACGTGCCACATTCCCACACATTAATAAATACTCCGTGCAATAGACGACATATTTTGATTTGTGGAATATTTTGCCCAACATTACCTGTGTTGTTCCATGTGTCACGTGCCACGTGCCGCATTGCTCGCAGAAGCTGCTGCGAGTTAAAGCACCCGTTCCTGAAGCGACAACATGACCACCTCCGTCTGCTTCGCTTAAATGCTGGGCCGGAGGCGCCCTCCTGCTTTAATCAGATCTACTGAGCGAAAGCGCCGCCAAGTTTTCAGATCAATTTGCTGCGAAATAAACTTTATTTTTACTTTCCCCTTCTCTTCTTCCGGAGGGAAAGCGAAGAAATCTTGGGGAAGAATGGAAGTCGACGAGTAACAAGTAGTTGAGAAGAGATTTGAAACTTTATGTAGTTTTACCGTCACTGAAAAAACAAATACAGCTCTTTCTTTTCTGTAATTACAAGAGAGAAGTATCCTCAAGAGCACGGGCGTCTGTGGAGTGGGAAGGGGCAGAGGAGGGGGCGGAGAGGAGCGGTGTAATTAACGGGGAGAGACGCGGGTGACGGGCAGCGTAGGGAGGGCGCAGGGATCAGGGGCTGCAGGTGAGGTAGGGCAGAGGGAAGGAGAGTTGCGATTGCGGCGTCTGTGGAAGTGAAGGGTCTAGGGGGGGACCACAAGGTGCCGCAGGGGAGTGGGACAGGGAGAGAATGGATGGATGGATGGGACTAGATTTGCGGGGACTAAAAGAATGGAGTACAATGATATCAGTGTACTTTAAAATTTCCAGGAACGTGTATGAAATATTACTACAAGTGGCATGGCGGGATGGTTGGGAGTGTAAGGGAATGGAGGGTGGAGATAAATTGCCTCTAACTGGGACATTTCAATTAGAAAGACATCATGGGATGAGGCCAAGGTTACTGATTTGTATACTTACACAAAACTATATATTTACTTTTTAAATGTTGTGAGTTGCATAACGAAACTTCAATGGACTGGGCAGACCTAAAAGTCTTGTATAGGTCGGAGTAGAGGCCATAAATAACGCAAACTAGGTTTGTGAAGACCACAAATGTTAAAGTAGAAGAATTACCGTGGGTAGCGTAAATCCATTTATTAAACACTATTCTGTTTACTTAAAGAAATAAAACGATTCAATAACGTTCGGTTACGTTCATCAATTGGTTAAAAAATCTCTTTAAAGCAGAGTTAGAGAATGGAGCTTGTAAATTTTTAATCGATTCCCTGCTGTTAGTAATGGTCTGTACTTCACCGTGTGTTGGTTACTAAAGATATCAGAAAAGGAAAATATATTTTTTTATATATACTAGTTAACTATATTTGTAATTACCAATTGGGCAGTATCTCTGACCGGGTACTCCTATGTTTCGAGTTCCGACGGCAGCAAGATTTTCGTCACTAGTTAGGGAGTTACGGTCCAATTCAGTGGCTGACCGAGGGAAAATCATTGTTGCGAGCTACCCTGTTCGTTTTCTTTTTCTGTAGTTTCACCGACCACCAAGCGAATGCCGGAACAGTACGGTAACAAACGGTCCATGAGCCGCACGCGATCCTCTTTCTTACCCTATTTTCATCCCTTACAAACACCCTTACGTGCACTATACTACCACGCATGTTGGGAGCCCAATTGTGAGTTTACGTCTTGTTCCGGATGGGGCGGTGCTTCACAGATAGGACCTATTAAAATGGGGAAAACCATCAAGACATGTATTTTGGCATCGGATCTCATCATTCTGCGAAGGACGAACACCACCGACTCCCGAAATAAAACATGCACTCTTCTTATGGAACTAATTACCATAGCAGTTGACACGCCCAGAACCACGAAATAATCAATCACTCAATTACTAATTGACGGGTGTGTGCAATTCTAGTAATATTCATGAAAAATCATCCGGCATTAATTATTTTATTATCAATTGAATTGAAATACAAATAACTACAGCTTTTTTCTGCCAGCAAACTTTTCCACTCGATTTCCTTTTATTCATTTTATAATAATCGTGTCTCCCATTTCACAAATTCGCCTAGTACAGATGGCCAATTTGGAGAACATCGAAAAGACGATGTAAGAGACTTGATGAAATATCTTCTTTGAACCTTGAAAACTGTACTTGATTTCATATTTTTCTATTGAAAGAAGTAATTAACTGTCTGTCACTCTTGCCACAACCAATACTTTAAAAGGACAAAGTTTTAAAGATGCAATAACTGACGACGCGATAGGAAGTTAGAACAGTGTTCTTGAAACCGGTCGTTAGTTTCGAGACAGTCTTCGTAGCAGCTAGGAAACATGGTGAAGTGGTGTAAATAAAGGAAGAGGAATAAGTAAAGGGTTCTTTTATTTTAAAAGTCTTTCCTTAGTGTGAGGCGTAGGTTAGAGTTGTATATCATTTGCAACATGTCAGGTATCCTCTGAAAAAGCGATTGCGTCTAAAATAATAATTAAGTGTAAAACGAATCTGAACAATAGGGAGGCCCTGAAGAGGGAGCTGGGTCGTGACGCCGGTTGCAGGGAAAGGGAGGACGGGTAGGGCTGGGGGAGCGCACCTAAATTTCCAGGGCCTGCCAGGGGGCAGATGTCTCCATGGCAACAACGGAGAATGGATGGAAGGTTGAGGCTATAATTGAAACTGGAAGTTCAGCGAAAACAGTAAGGGTTCTGGTTAGGACACTTCTATTGCAAAGGTCTTTACTTGGTGTGGTGATCAAGATACAATTACTTTTTGTCATTTACAAAACACCATGGTACGTTTTGTTTTCACTGATGACATCGTGTTTTAAAGAACTTGGGGGTAGCAAAACATGTTTCCAAATCTGAATACGAAGTGCGTGTAATTCAATCTGAATACAAAATATGCAAAAGAGAATCATTTTTTAAAAATAATTGTTCGCGTTTTCAGTTCTTTCTTTTACGATGCTAAGATCAGTTAGTGCATATTATTGACACATGTAAGTTTATGTTAAGAGAAAGTTATAACATAAGCAAAAATTAAATATATAAATAGATATAATAAAAGTAAATATACATTTGCTGACTTTTCTTTCAGGGAAATGCATACTCAATACGCAATACGCAACGCAATGGGCATACGCAATACGCTTACGCAATACTCAAAGCAATGGGCAAGATTCCTTCTGTTATAATCCAGAACTATTCGTAATATATCAAGGGCGAAGTGTTAAGTACAGAATGAAAACTTCTGCTCTTTATAATTGGCGTAATAATGCATAAAATTAACAATAAATTTATACGGCTGTGAATATTAAAAAATCATGGGCAGTTAAATAAATAAATGGAGGAGACCGTCTATATTCGGCTCGTAATAATTGTAATGACTAAATGCTATCTTAACTCGTAATAGAAAGGTGACCCGGCAATCAATTTACACAGATGTGACTATGTTTTATTCAGGCATGAGGGACCATGTCAATAAAGATTACTTTAGTTTTGACAAAAGATTATAAACTGAAAGTCTTACAAGTTAAAATAAGGGTATCTCGAATTGCTGATTTTAGACTATAAGATATACTAATGTTCTGAGAGACAGCAAATTACGGACGACTCCCGTTACAGTAAATCTCTATGAACTAACATTTTTAGTTTACTATATTAGAGATTCAGACTATCGAAATACATCACTAATGTGAAAATAAATGTCTCCCAGATTAATATTTTATTAAAGTGATTCAGTAAAATATCCAAACACAGCAAATTTACACTATTTCAAAATGGCAAAATGGGCATTATTTAAATTGACTTTTTTTAACAAGTTATTTTTCATGGCTTGACAATAGTACAAGACTTAAACTTACGATTATAATGTTTACATAAGAACAATACACACAATATCTCACAGAATGAAAACAAAAATAAATATTATACTTTTTAAATACATTAAACGAAATTTCACAATGAGCGTACTATAGTTTACAGTAACGTTTTCGCTAATGGGAAATCAATTAAACCTGCGAATTCTTAGGGTTAAAGGAATTCGCGTGCTTGAGCCCAAGTATTTTTCCTCTAAGGCACTTTCTCTGTTCCCTACAGCCTATGTGGACAGTTGACAATGGCCGGATCATCTTGTGTTCATTTATAATGAACCTGAATCGACGCCTGTGGCTAATTCACTTTAGCCGAAAGTTCACTACATCCTATTTCACTAGAGTCTCTTACCTATTAGTGCAATATTTTGTAATTTAGCAATAATTTAGTAATTATTAAAAGTGGACCTACATGTATTACAATTTATTTTGCTTGTTATCTTATAAATTTTAAAACCTACTTTTAAATATTTTAAAATATATTTTAAAAAATTATTTGAATTATAAAAAACTAAGAAATATTAACTTTATCCTTCTTTTCATTATCAATAACACCAAAAAGTAGTGTAAGTTATGAAAAGCACCCACATTACCAAAAAGTGCAATGTGGTGTATGAAAAAAATGTGGTGATCGCAAGTAGACTTGCATGTGTTACAACTTTTTTTTATTTAAGGTCGCATCAACATCTAGATCATTTGTGACCACTATTGAAGTTGGCGTTATGATAACTATGAAGATAAAACCAAATGGTGCTGATAAGGGGTGAAAGGACGAACACAAATACAACCATGCCCGAGGCGGGACTTGAACCCGTGACCCTTCAGTCCGAAATCACTGCGACACTACTCCCTTAGCGACCTCGGCCTCCGGGCCGACGTGTTAAACATGTATCAATTGTTTTCTCAATGTTTATCAGTTCTTTATCTTTTTGTTAATATGTTAAATAATAGTTATTTATGTATCAAGGCCGAAAAATGAATGATTTTGGATGAGTTTGGTAAACCACCGTGTCCAAAATCATTCAATTTCGGCTGAAATGCATACAACTATTTTTCGTATACTCACATCCCAATTTTAGGTTTGAATTTCTAGAGAGATCTCATTTATACCACGCGGTTTCGTCGTATACATGCAGATGCTCCTCTACATTATCATGTCTTAAGTTGTCATAAAGCGTGTAGAATTTGCTGCTGGTTTAGGCGGTTTGTTTCGTAAGAATGAAGTGCAATATTCTTGAGATTATAATTGAGGAAGCTGAAGCAGCTATTGAGAGTTTACTTCCTCAAAAATCAAAGGATTCATACGAAAGAGAGTATGAACTCTTTTTAAAATGGAAAAGAGAGAAACATGTAACCGTGGTAAATGAAACAACTATGCTGACTTATCTCTGTGAAAAGGTATTATACTTACAATGCCCGAGAGACGTAACAGGTATAATATTGCAGAATATATCAAATTATGTTTTTAATATAAATGTTAACAATACGTAATTAACGAAACGAGTGTATTAAGAGATGTATAATTGAACGTATGACCTGTTCAAGAAAACGAGCGACGAAAGGAGCGAGTTTTTTGTATACTATGAGTGCAATTATACCCCTTCATACCCATGTTACGTTCAATATTTTTTCGTTTCCATTTATAAGTAATTCAAATTTTAACAAATTCAAGCACATCTTTCCACCCGAGATATGTATTTCATGACAGTATTTCCTTTGAAAAGTATCTATTTTAGCGGGCCTTGCATTGTTTATGTTTCCACGAAATATTTGAAAATGGAAGGAACTGAACATATTGCGGATAAAATATTAGAAGCTGACAAAGTCACGAAAACATTACTTTCCACGAAAAGTAAAGACAAGTATGACAGGGAACACATGTATAAATATTGGGGGAAAAACTGGTCACTTATGACACAGTTTTGTTACAGAATAGTTTTTAGAACTGGTAAACACAACTGATGTTTACATTTTTTACATTCGTAATTGTAAGATCAAATGTTTTATACGTAAAACTTTTAATTTATTTACGTTAAATATTTAATGTTGTTTCATAAATGAGCTAGCGTAACGTTTACTTCCCCAATTTAGTAATATTCATTCTTTGTTTATACGTAATTGTTGTAGGTAATGTGAGGCGTAAATTTTTGTTCATGTATCATGGCATATGCCTTAGCTACGTCTGTATTATAGTTTCTTAATTAAACGACTGGGTTCATTTCAGAATTCTGATTGGTAGATGTACATTTTTAATTTAACGGTGGAATTTTAATTGCACGCGTGCTGTTAACATAGAGATAATAAACGATGTTTCATGAAATTAATGAGAATATATAGTGAACTAAACGTAAAAATTAATTAAAAGCATTCTGTCTTCAAAAAAACATAAATATTCTTTGCCAATGTGTGAACAGTCATTTGTAAATTGTCTTGTTTACTTGACGTTGCCATGGAAATCGTCCTCTAAAACTCATTCTTGGTCTAGGTCACCAAAGCTCACCTTTGTAGCGTATAAATGCTCTGCCAAATACAGGTCTTGAAGTGAGGATACGAAAATTAAAATTTTCAACATTAAATAGATGTGTATAAACTTTGTCTTTTGATCTCTAATGTGAAGAGTAAGTGGATAGACGAATATTCTTAGGTACACCTCCTCCTAACCCAATGCAATACTATCGCTCGCAGTAACGTATTAGATAACAACCAATAAACATTCTTATCTTCTCTGATTCTTTCAACTCTTATTCTGTATGGAATAGTGTAAGCTGCAAATTAAGAAGCATTAGATAGTTTCACGATGTCAATTCAGCTATCACATTTTGCAGAGTTATCAAAATTAAGCAGAATAGGTCACACCAAGTTCACCCATCAACATTACATTTCGAACAATGCCGCAATGCCGCGCCAAGTGAAACCGATTAAACGTGCCCTCTGTTGAAGGCATTTTCAAATGTCCTCAACATGAAACCAAAATACAATCTGAAATCAACAGCGGTAGTGCTAAAAGATAGGAAATTGTGTAACAAATTTATTAAATTTCTGAAATAAATCAACCTATGTAGACACATATAATGCTTTTCTGAAATAGTGTTTGGAGTAAAATTCTGCTGGAACGGTAATCAAGAACTGAGCTCAATCTGTGATTAATAATACATTAATAATATATTAATAATAACTAATTAAAATCCACAATGTAATGTAAGGATAATGTATTTGTAAGGTTTTTATAAATGTATGGTACATGAAATATGTCTAAACAAGTCTGTACAATCCGGAAACCTGCCTCAACCAGAAAATTTATCCAGCCCGCGAAGTTACATGGCATTTTACACTGCATCAAACGGAACCTCTCCAACGCGGATATTTGGAACAGTTTTTCATGTTTTGCAAGAAGAAAAATCTTTATAAAACGGAATTTCTGTGAATTTAAGTAATTAACAGAGAGTTGAGAGATGTTCTCAATGAAACGAATGCATCTGCAAGCGCGTTTTACATCCCTGTGACACGCTATTTAATCGTGACAGCCAGATACTGAAGGAGAGGAGCTTCAGCTGTCGGCGTAGAATTCGGCCTTAGGTCGCTTGTCTCTCAAGGCGTACACCAAAGGGGAATTCCCTCTATTCCGACCCTGAGCGTTGGAACGTGTACGGGCATGGTTTTGTTTACACGTCTTCCTGCTTCGGGTGGCAAATCATAACCCCATGACAAGACATGTATTGCTCAAGGCCATGCGAGGGTGTTAGAAAGTCGTGGTGCATTTGTGATGCATTCTTTGTGACGCATTCTTTGTGACGCATTCTTTGTCGAAAGAGTCGGCAGAAAGTCAGACTACAGCCAGTGTGATTTTTTATTTTTTTAACTGTGTCTGAAGCTGCAAATGAAAAGTGTTTAATATTCATTTATTGGTGAATTCTTCTTTAAATACGTTATATATTAATTTTGATAATTATAATAAAGTTATTTACTACTTTTAGACCAGAAGCGTCAATATCACAAGTTTCATAAAACTGACAACCTTGTGTAAAACGGAAACCTCCCTAAATCGAAAATTTGTTGCGTCACGATAGATTCCGTCTTGGACAGAGTCTACTGTATTATAAATGTATTGAGAATGAGTTCGGTAATAACACAAGTGATTAATGCAACCTAAAATAATCATATTACCTTTCTATCGCATCCTATGACCGAGAAGGCCGTGGTGACAATGGCGGTTGAGCGAGCGCACAACGATCTGCCACCAAAGAATCGCGACAGCTCCGACGCGAGCCACCTGTCAGCGCAGCGGGGTGGCGCGCTCGTGTTTTGTCTGAGCGACGTCGGCCAATCGCCGCTCGCGCTCCACTGGGCGCTTTCAGCGGCGAATCGCGGAACACCGCCTCCTCACGCCGCGTTGTGGCAATCGGCTGGCGTCATTCGCGGCTCCCTCCGGCAGCAAAGTGCCTCGCTGCCAACCTTTTGAACATTGTGCCTCCGTCCATACTCTGCGAGTCTAGATATTCAAAGAGGAAACTGGGAAATGTTCCCATGTAGTTCTTCTTTTTTTTCTTTTCTAGGGTTTTTTTCCAGCCGACAGCCGGTTACCCTTAGCGTCCCGATGGGACGCATATTCGACCATACACTAGACACCAACGCACTTGCGGGCTCCTCTGATCTGGGGTCAGCAGAACGCGAGGCCCTCCGCGACAACACATACATACAAAGACAAGGGACAAACAACCATGCCGAAGGCGGGACTCGAACCCGCGACCCTTCGGACCGAAGCGCTGGGTCGGTACTCGCTCTTAGCCACCTCGGCCATCCAGGTCGGCCCCATGTAGTTCTCATATATTTATAAAAATGGGCGTAAAAATAACTTTTTTGTGAGGAAATTGTTCACTGCATGTTGGTATTGTTCTCGATGACAGTCACGTTTTATATTATTAACGTCATCTATCAGAAATGGAAGTAATGACGAACGCAGTTGAAAGTTGAAAACCGAGGCGATCGCCGAGGTTTGTAACCAACTGAGTCTCTAATTTGTGTTTTCGGCTGTGTGACATTTCGTAAGACCTTTCTTAATATCATGACCTTATAACAAAACGTCATATAAGCTAGAAAATACCATTTCACATTGTAATAATACGACATTATTAACTACAAGTAATGTTTTTCCATTGTTCTTAACACTAAAATTCTCAGGATTCCAATACATGGTATCACGCCTAGCGGAGTCGTTTCGACTCCGAGCATTGAACAGCTTATTAACGAATAGTATTGCAAAAACGTTTGACTACGTCACTAAAACACTCATAAAAATAATCATTTATTTTATAATAGAGTAACTGTGCTTCATCTTAAATATAATTTAAATATTTCTTGTCATTACGGTCCTGTGCAGAAGTGACAGGTACATCAAAACCCCAAAGCGCAAGTAAACGAAAAAATGAAAATGTTGAAAGGAAAACTTTTGCGTATAAATAATATTAAGAAAATACAAGAACATTACAAACTGTCATTTCATTTTAGATAATGCCTCTTTTACATAGAACACAAAAAAGTTCATTTAGAATTAGTTAGATCAGAATACTACCGTCTTGCAGTGGCCACACTTTAATTAACATATTTTGAACCTTGAAAACAACTCTTGAGTTTCAAGTTACTTTTCAGTTATTGTTTGAATTTCCATTGTTTTTGCGACAGTCGACGGACAGTCAAACACACGGACAAACGGACGTTTTACCATCGACGGAGTAAGGGAACGAAAGTAAAAAGGGGGAAAGAAAATTGTCTCTTCAACGACGCCCGTCCTCTCGATATACGTTTCTCATTCTTATTCTTCTTTTATATTCTTGTTCGTGCTTCATGCGCCAGAAAACGGCAAGTTTTCGAAAGAAAAATCTCTTATTGTAAAAGAAAAAGAGTAACAAGTGCGCTTGTAATAAAAAATTGATAAATCTTGTTCCTATATGTAGCAAATTACTTCCTCTAACATGTTGTGTAGTCAGAATGCATGTTTTGGTGGTCCTTGATTCCGAGAATTCGATTGACGGCAAAAGGACTGTCCATCCGTCCGTTTTTTTCTTCCGTCTCTCTTTCCCGTCTATCCTCCCCGTCTTTCCCCGTCTATTTCCCTCCCCCCTAATTTTCTGAAAAACGGCTTCATAGTTTTTATGAAACTTATTCCTTGGATAGATTGGAGAACGCCTAGGAGAATTTTATGATCTCATTTTCGTTGAATTCAATTTTTTAAATTGTTAAGCGGAAAAAGAACAAGTAATAGTGTTTGATAATTGGTATAGACGTAAAATAGGGGGTTCATTTTTCCATTTAACTAACGGGATTAGTTTTCCAATCATGTAAAAATGTTTATAAATGTATTAATAGTAAATGCGAAACACATTTTAAAAGTTTTGTCTTACTATGAATAATTTCAAAGTAGTACAATTTTGTGAAACTAGAATCGAATAATAAAGCCGGCGGCGCTAGCCGAATTCGTTTACTACGCGCCCTGAAGTCACGAAGGTTAAGCGATTCGAGACTCGCGGGTTCTTGGTTGGGTGACCGGTCAGGAACCCCGGGATCTAACGGCGTCGAGCCCCTGGCCGAAGGGATAAAAGGCACTGACTGACTGCGACGTGACGAGGCTTGACTAGTATAGTAATTACGGAGTATTAGTAATTAACGGAGGATTACTCCAAAGAATGCGCTCAACGCCCCTTAAGGGGCTTGGAGACGCGTTGCGTCAAGGTGTGGATGCAACAAATTAAAAAAAAAAAAAGTATTTCAAAAGAGAATACCCTTCCATACCAAGAAATAAACTTCCGTTCTCGGAACCGTCGTATCAGTTGTCGCTTTGTAAGAGCAGTGATGACTTCGTTGCGTAGGCAGCTTCCGGAGACCAGCATTTTGACCCACGGGCGTGTACAGTTCGGCCCCAATGATTGGGTTTAGCTCGGAGAAGAAAGCACTTATCTCACCACAGACTTCTTTTCGTAGTGGGGAGCATTAAATATGTGACGGATGTTTGACCGTTGGACTTGGCAAATTTCCTGGCGAGTGTGCGATTCTGAAGAGAGAGAGAGAGAGGGAGAGAGATCGTTGACGCGTGAGTGCGTGCGTGTGCGTGCGTGCAACCGATGTAATTTTTTATTTTGCTGATCAGCATTCCGCAGAAAGATTAATGAATGGAAGTGTATGGATGGTTATTGGCAATATTCTCCATTGAAAACAGCGATATAATACCAGTATAACATTAATGGACTCCATACCGGATAGACGCCCTGTAAAGGTATATTACCGGATTAACTTGTTGTGAATCCTTTTTCTTTCTTTTACTGAAAATAAAATGTAGGAATAGAGTTTATATACTCATTTTTCTTTTCATTTTAAGACCCTATAGTGGAACTCTTGCTTCACATTTATTCTTGCGTCTCTCATGTGCGTACAGAACCTCAAAAAGGCTGATATATGGACACTTCAGAACATGAGAACATACAAACGTAATGTAGCCATTTGTTCTCCTCTAGCAACGCGACGTATTTGGCAGAAGATTGTTAATAAACAATCACAGCCCTTTGGTAGCTTGAATAGACTGGATCGAAAGGGTTAAATTGGATATTTGTCACTATTTTCATAAAATGTAAATCCTGCAATTACATTTTAAAAAAGCATTTTAGATAATACTAAATAATAGATTCGCACATGAGCATTTTTTTTTAAAAGAAACTCTTCTTCATTCTTTGATAAAATACAATTTTGGTGGTCTTAAAAAAAGATATCTCTTTTTCAAACGCATTTTAAAAAAAATTTATAAACGCATTTAAAATTATAAAATTCCAAATCTTCAATGTCTATACTATTATTTCAGAAAAATCACATCAGTAAAATATTTCACTTTCTAACTCGTTCGCTATTTTTATTAATAAACCCTATGAACTCTATATGGTTTAATTTTCCCCGAAAAATTAATCAGCTGACGATAAGGTCACTCATGAAGCAATGTCAGATGTTATCTGACCTGCTCTGACGGTTTTTCTGTTCATTTTTTATAATAATGGTATTTCTCATCATCCTCTATATTTTTTAT
This sequence comes from Teleogryllus oceanicus, assembly GCA_964035755.1. Lineage (NCBI taxonomy): Eukaryota > Metazoa > Arthropoda > Insecta > Orthoptera > Gryllidae > Teleogryllus > Teleogryllus oceanicus. The sequence goes on along the minus strand of CAXIVR010000011.1, from coordinate 17,988,310 downwards.
TACTTTGATAATTTTTACGTAATATTGAATGCATTATGCAGATGTTTTTTTACCTACATAACTATACTCATCATCCTCTACATCTCCTTTGACATTAGAAGTGCTATTATGGGGTGCGGGAAGAATTGGTGTTTCAGGAACAGAAGTAAAAAGCTACTTTGTCCAATTAAGAAATGTTATGAACATTTAATCACTTAACTCAGCACTTGTTATGTTAAATGTGATTCAGTGCACTATAATTCCCTGAAGACATAACAAAATACAAGGCACTTAGGCATTTACATAGAATAAGTCTTTCGAATTTTTGTATTTATATCAAAGTCCTATATAGCAAAATATTCACAAATTATTTGTACAAAAATGTGAATGAGAAATTGCATTATTCTTAAAACATTTTTTTCGAATCAGAAAGAGTAACGCAAAGGATAATTTATTTGAAACTAAATCTCAATAGAGAATTCTTCAATTCAAATGCCATAAATTGCAAAAACGTACGATTTTCTATTACTTGTAGATACATATTACAGTTTATCATCAGATCTAAAGAAGACATATAGAAATGATAAGTGGACGTGGTCCGATAATATATCTTCGCGAGGAACATTCTGTTTCCAATTTCCCACAAATATCCAAATGGGGGTCTATCGCAATAAATCGAACTGAAATAAAATTTTATTGCGTTTCATCGCTTTGCCATTTGTATAGCGAGCGTAGCTGCAAAAATGGAAACACACGAACACAAACTAGATATGCATGGAATTTCAAACGGAAAACGCACACGTAGCATAACAAAGTAAAATATAAATACAGGTAAGTTGGATTCGCTTTTTGAAATTACAGAAATATGTAGTTTAGGAGGTTGAAGTCCTTCGAATTTATTGTTGAATTTCGTTACTTTCATGTAATATAACTATTATCTCGTTGTGAATATCATTATTAATATTAGAGTGTCTCTCATAATTATTGAAATTTGTTTTATAAATGTTTGTTCACTTTCCATCCTAGTTACAAAAAGCTATAAAAACACCATAATACGAACACATATTTACGCAGTTTCAAACCTTAAGTGCTGAATAATTGTTAAAGTGAATACGGGCTGTATATAGCAACAATGTTTTATTTATTTATTTAACGTCAAAAACAGTTAAAACTGCGTATGACGTGCTATGGAGAAAAGAAAATTGTGTGCACATTTTCAAAATTCTGTGATCCCTACCCTGTCATATACTACTTAAATTTTGAAGAAGAAAAAAAAGCTCCCATGTAATAAAATCTATTTTCAAGGATAAAAGGCAATAAATTTTGGCTCTTATCCATGTTGTCCTTCGGAATAATACTTCCTGCCGCGACAACATGGAAACGATAATTTGAATAATTGTATTTCCCACTGAATTCTAGAAGACGTGCACAGAAAATGAAGTTACATTTATGTCCATAAGCAAAACAAGGGGCCATCTCAGCATTTGCTCAATGGATCAGGGAAACTGGACGAAAAACCTGATCGAGATGGGGCGAGAAACCTGATCGAGATGCAATCGTGTTCCCGCCATATTCATAATGATCCTACTTATTCTGCCATTTCGCCATGGTCGTTATGTGTCAAAGCTAAATGTACCTTCCATTTGTTCGATGCTTCATGCGTGGTCAACTACAGCGCCATCGCCGAAGATTGTTTCTTTTCTCTACTCTTCTTCTTATCACTAACTGCTTCAAAGGTGAATTACTTCAACGCTGAATTACCGTTGTAAAAATAGAAACCTAATAAATGTGAAACGTTTCTATTAAATGTTTTTCTACTAGAAACGATCCCCTACTAAGCAAAATCAAATGTTTTTCGTCAAAGAAGGTGGGCTTGATTAGGTATTTAGCTTTTATGAACTAGCTGCTCAAATATCTGCACATCGTGTAAAATTCGTTTAAGTTACATCTTACTGAACATACTGCATGATTTCTTTTATTTGTTCACGAATATTAATTCACATTTGTTCTTGTTTGAAAATAATAAAATGACTTTTATAAATATCTCTCAAAACTACATTTGATGTGTTCAGAATTACGGAGAGATTTTTGAGGCAATAAGAAAATTCGTCCAGATTATTTCTCCCGACAGTTCCTAAAAGCTCTTAAAAAAGCATTACGTCTCCTAATCAATACTATTATGACTCGAAAACAATGAAAAGAAGCTAATGGAAGTCTCAATGAATCATGATAGAAAACACTTATCAAGGATGAATGAAACCAAATGTAGAGCCTCATTATTGAGTACATTCCGCGATTTTCTAATCATCTCTATTCTATTCTCTTAAAGGTTTTAAATATTAGAACTATTACTTTATTAAAAGATATTTCTTCTAATTAGAGGAAGAAGAAGTAATAAACAAGTGGTGCTAAAACAGCAAGCTCTTCCTTGCATGTATTTTCACGCAAAATTACGCGAAAAGTAATAAAATTTTTCAAAAATTACAGATGACCTTATTTTAAAATATATCTTTACAAAACGGATTTCATTACTGGAAAAAATATTATGTTTAAAAATTTTAGTTGTAGGAAGACGCCGAAAAAATTTTGAACACTTGCAATTTTCGAAAAATTACGGTTTTCGACGAAGGTAGAACCTACACCATTCCCTTAAACGTTCTTCACGCTATTCAACAACAAAATGTAATCAGAGCGATGAAGGAATTTTTTTGAAAATTTGAAAAGGGGCTTAATGTAAAATACCCATCAAAATTCAAATATCAAATTCCAATTCAAGAAGCCGCGACATCAGCCAGATTAATTGAGAAATATAAATTTTGGAGAAAATTGACTGAACGGTTTAACCGCTAACGTTGTTCACAGACGGACATATGTTTTGCCGTCACTCGATTTTTCGGTATCAAGAATCCACAAAACATGGATTCTGGCTACAACATGTGTTAAAGAATTTTGTTTTCTAAAAATTAGCTACTGGATTTATCCACTTCCTTGTTTCCAGGGCCGTGGAATAAGAGTATTTTTTGCCGAAAATTCGCCGTTTTTCCGCGCAGCATTACGTAACTTTCTGTCTACTGCGTAGGGAGAAAGTAAAAATTAATGTTTGTCAGTAACTACATGATAGGTCATTACAATGAAACTGTGTGATAAGTGTGCAGGAATCATTACGAAATAATAAATCATCAATATTGTAATACAATACGTGGATGTAGGAGAGTACTTCTGTGCTAGCGAAGCACACACTAAGAATGCAGCTTCCGAAAGACGATCACCGCATTGAGGCGAAAGCGAATCGCCGCACTGCCGTGGCCCTCGCATGCTCTGGGAGCGCGGTCGTCGACCCAGCGCCGCACAGCACAGCGGGCGCGTCCAATGACTGAATTTCACAGCGCCCCAGCTTCTTCGGAACTTCGGGCGAAGAGAACACAAAGACGACGAAAAAGGAACTTTAATGTTTATTTGTCAACGAGGAAATATTGTAGTCGGAGCCAGTGAGGCGGCGAGGGAGACGCGGCCGAGGGCGGACAGGCGGACGCGCGGGCGGGCGGGCGGTTGGGCGGACGCGGGGTGGGGGGGCGGAGAATGGGCGTCACCGCGTGCCACAAAGCACGGGAGGCAAGGCGATGCGGGGAGGGGCGGAGAGGGGTACGGTGGGACGGGTAAAGTGGGGTTAAGAGGGGTGGAGCAAGGCTTGGCGAAGCCTGTCCGAGGCCGGGTGGGGCGGAACGTAGCGGGGCGGGGCGTGTTGGGCAGAGAGACGCGAGGGAGACAAAGGAGGGGTGAGTAGAAACGAGTGCGGTGGAGAGAGGCGAGGCAGAGCGGTGGGGAATGGAAAGGTGGAACGAAGCAAGTTGGAGCGGGAGGGGCGTGGCCGGCCGAGGTGGGATGGCGACGATCGGAGCTGAGCGGGGCGGGGAGGAGAGAGGTAGACTGGGGCGGAGCGGATTGGGGAGGAGCGAGGCGAGAGGAGAGAGGAGAGGCGGAGTGAAGCTGGGAGATCAAGACGATGTGGGATGAGGCGAGGCAGAGAGATGTGGGGTAGAACGGAGAAAAGCTGAGTGAAGTGGAATGAAGCGGGTTGGAGCGGATGGGCGTGGCCAGCCGAGTTAGTTTGGGGATGATAGGGGATGAGCGTAGCGGGGCGGAGAAAAGTAGACTAGGGCGGAGCGGGTCGGGGAGGAGCGAGGCGAGAGGAGAGAGGAGATGCGGAGAGCGAGATGAAGTGGGACGAAGCGAGGCAGAGCGGTGTGGAGTAGATCGGGGAAAAGCTGAGTGAAGTGGAATGAAGCGGGTTGGAGCGGAAGAGCGTGGCCGGCCGAGGTGGGATGGCGACGATCGGAGCTGAGTGTGGCGGGGAGGAGAGAGGTAGACTGGGGCGGATCGTGACGGGGTGGGGATGAGCGAAGGGAGACGGCCACGGAGAGGGCAGGCAGCGGCTGGCAGAGCTTCAACTCCGCCTCGCCGCCCTGACTGCCGGACCGCTTCGTTTGGGAGCGAGCCAGGGGGGCGGGCAGCGAGGGGCGGAGTCTTGGGGTGGATGAGCAGCATTCTGGCTCCTGCACGTCTGCGAGCAGTCACAAAGTATTAATATCAAAGCAGCTTTACAGTGTATACTTTGCGGCCAGACTCTTTACATACAGAAACTGAACAGAAAATGGAACGCTTGAATATTATTTTTTATGAAAACGATGTTTTACATTAGCTCTGGCTTACCTGAAGAAATTGAGACTTTCTACTCCAAGAGCTTTGAGAAATCGCTACCTTCATTAGGGAGATATGGCCTGATTTGACCAATTGGTATCAATTGCCGCAGGACTGAGCTCATTCGCGAACCATTTCTATACATTAGTATTAAGACTATATGATACGATATTGTTCGCTAATTGTTGTACAAACTGCAAATATTTTTTCACCATTATTGTAATATAAATAAGATATTACGTAATGGAAACGAACGTAGAAGTTTTAAGGGTATTAGATGACCCTTGACGTGACGATGACCCTTGACCTTTGGAGAATGACACTGATATTGAAGAGATTTCGGGATTTAGCATAAGGTTTGAGGTTACTGTATGATTACGAGCGGTCTCCATTTGAAAGAATTAGATCGCTCCAATTTCTCTTTATGAAAATGAAATGTTACATCCGGATCCAAGCTAGCGTCTGATTCAAAGGGGCACATCAAAACGACTTTGAGTTGAAAGCAATTCTCCTTTTGTTTTTCTAATCTTCAATATCGTCTCCCACACTTAGTTCATCAGCATTTTCCAGAATTTCGATAATTTTAACTTTATGTAAGCAATTCTTTTCCAGATCCACATATTCCTAGCATCCCGATATTTCTAGCATTCCTCTTCCTCTTCTCAGAATCAAAGTCACTGCTCCAATCACAGAGTATTATCCTGAGTGCGATTTTAGTAGCCCTGTTCTTTTTCTTTCTCGTATATACTTCTTGTATAGAGACAGTATTGATATAGTGCGGCAAAAACAGATATTTTTACGAAAACTCATATTATGGCGCCTGATATCGTAAAAGTGCATACATTTTATCCCCATTTGTATGCAGTAAGTTACTTCTTAGTAGTGTAGTCTGAATCCATATATTGTGGGACCGTCCGTCAGTGGTCACAGCTAGCGCTAAACCTTTCGGACGATTTTCTCAAAAATTCAAATTCCGTGATTGATATGGTCGAAGTAGCCCTGGTCCCGGCCAAACCTGGCCGATCTTGGAAAAATAAACGGATATTTTGGTTTTCAGAGTACTTTCCACGCAGCCTCATTGACTTTTTCAATATTTTCTCAAAAATGGTTTCAAATTTTTATTATATTTTCCTCCGATAGCATAAGGACGCTTAAATATGGGGTTTTCATTTTTGTTGTAACCTTTGATTTTTATAAAATTCCATAAGTTCCATTTTTGGCGTCTTCCTACAACTGCAGTAATAAAGATAGATTTTTTAATAAAGTTTGTTTTACGAAGCCAATATTGAAATGAGATCATTCACAATCTTGAAAATAATACGAGTAGTTTTGCGTAATTTTGCAATGCAATTTTTAAGCAAGTTATCTTCTTAGAAAATGGATCCAGATTTTTTTCAAACTTTTTTACTCATTTGGAACATTAAATGCATAAAAATTATTCAGGTCCCATTTTTGGTGAATTCTCAGTATTTTTTAAAATTGCAATAATTTAACATTTCAAAAATATAATATTAATGATTGATGAGGTTTCATGTAATTTCTTCTTGAAGTTAAAGCAATTTACTAAACAAAATTCTCAAAAATGACTCCAAAATATTTCTTAAATTATTTTAATGGTAGGAGAGGAAGACTTCAAAAACGGTGTATGTCTAATTTTCGTTTCAACTGTTTTGGCGCTTTCTTTGACCACAGACAGGCATACAGATAGATGTTTTGCCGGCAATCGATTTTTCAGTATCAAGGACTCAAAACATGGATTCAGACTACACAACGTGTTAAAGGAAGTAATTTTCTGCATACAGAAACATTTACCCACTTTTTCGTTACCGGGATCCGACAATTAGAGATTTTCATTCGAAAATTTAACGTTTTCCGAAGGACGATTACAATGTTTTCTCTTCTTACAAAATAAGGGTGAGAACTCAAAAGGTGATTACATATTTTCTTCACTTTCGTTAGTACAGTCATGTCATTAGTAAATCTAGTACATTCAAACCTTCTCCCTTCAATCTCTCATCTTGTTCTCCCATAAAGACTTTTGCAGATAATTCTTCCTGGTATTTGATTATGTATGATGGTCATAAACAGAACCTCTGTCTAACCCTCATATTTTCTTCGAATTCCGTGACGAATGTGCTAGGTATGTTTGAATGAATGTTTCTCACAAATAAACTTAATAAAGTATCCGCCGACCTCAATCTAATGGAAGCGTATTTATTTACTAAGTTTTCTTTGGAATAAAAATTATCGTATTTCTAACATGAGCTGGCGTATAATTGAAATTATTTAACCTATGAACGCCCAGCGTCCTCATTAGAGGACGCACATTTCTAGTCAAGAGAAATTTGCAATCATTTGTTAATTTCTTTTCCTGTTCTTTCGCAATAATTTGTTCATTTTATTTCTTCAATAGACATCTTAAACAAAACATATCAGCAGGGTTTGGCGTTCCTGAATGCTAGGTATCTATTTAGTCTATATCGCTAGAGAATTGTACGCTCCTGACCAGAGGCTACGAAACATCATAGTGTAATTATCAAAATATATATTTTACACTTACATACAATGCATGTTTTGTGTATTCATAGGATGAAAATCTTACCTGCAATTTCACCTACCCTTTCCCTTTGAGACGAATTGCTCTCGTAACAGAAATGAGTGGAAACTTTTACTGCGTATGAATAAAGTGAATCGTAACATTAAGGCCCTGGCATCGACAAATCAATATTATGTACAGTGTATTTCAAAAGTTTAGTGTTTGAATAAAACAATGCTCCGATAAAATAAAAATTAAAATAAATTTGAGTTTCAAAATATTCTAAAATTGTTAATGAAAACATAAACACCCACACACTCCGTTGCCTCCTAATTCTGACAAAGAATTTATCGCTGAGAGAGAATCGCTTCCCCCGTAACTTTCGCGGTGCTCTTCATCGAGGTCTGACATGCTTTTCCCTGGTCGCTGCCGCCACGGCGAGGGTGGTGCAGTTTATTTGGCGCCGGTTGATGTATCTGAGCGAACCCTCGGCTGGCAGGGCCGTGCCCTTGACGCACAGATGGCGACCCGGCCTGTGCGCGAGTGGCCCTCGATGACGCCTTTATTGCCGGTGTCGGCTGCGCCCTTTGCAGCCCAAGCGCCTTCGCCCGGGTCTCGCTCACAGCCAGCGCGCCCGCCATCCCCTCCGACACACAATCACCCTCCCCCGGGTCCTGCTTCTTTCGCCTTTTCCCGGAAACCGCCCACCGTCTCCCTTGCCACTTCATTCCCCATCAACGCCACTTCCGCTACTCCTAACCTTCCACTCTTCTCGCCCGGTTGGCTTCCCCGCTGTTCCCCGGCGCCACCGACACGTCGCCATCTTTCGCGTCCCCATTCTCGCCGCCACCTTCCCCGCCAGCCACACTCTACGTCGCCATGCTCCACGCCGCCACCATGCCCGCCACCACCAACTGTCTTCACCATCCCCCACCGTTACCATCCCCGCCACCCCCCCCCCGCCACCAGCATCCCCGTCATCTGCCATCCCGTCACCGCCATCCACCAGTATCCCCGCCTCAACCATTCCCGCCACAACCATCCCCGCCACAACCATCCCCGCCACAGTCGTCCCCGCCACCATCCCCGCCACCACCATCCCCGCCACCACCATCCCGCCACCACCATCCCCGCCACCACCATCCCCGCCGCCACCATCCTCGCCACCACCATCCCCGCCACCACTACCCCCGACACCGCCATCCCCGCCGACACCATCTCTACTACCACCATCCTGGCCACCACTATCACTTCACCATCTCTATGAACCTCCATATCCTCCCCCCCACACAATCCCTACCACATCACCCTCACCTCTCTATGAACCTCCATATCCTCCCCGGAACCCGTTACCGCCCACGCCCCCGTGCTGGCCCCAGCCGAGTCCCCGTTGCCGCGCACGTTCTATCCTTGCAGTCGCCGCCTCGACCCGCACCGCGTCTGTCGCGACCAGATGACGACGGCAGCCAGAGCGGGCGGGCAGGGCGGCGGGGGCTGATGCGGAAGCAAAGCCGGCGGGCGGCGGAGTGGCGACGCACTGAAAAGCTCGTCAACGCACGCTCAGATGCTGCCTCCCCCACTTTCCTCGCAGCTATTGCTCCCCGCTCAACTCAACATCACTTGATAAAAGATGGGTGTGTCCATTTAATGTTGAACACTTTATAGGTTTATTTACTTTCTTGGTGGTTTGTTGTTTTAACTATTGGAGAGTCATTGCATCTTAACTAACTTTTTGAAAAGGTTAATTTAAAATAATTATTTCTTATCTTCTTATTATTTATTTAATGAATTTGTATTGTTATTTAATATATTTTCCTATTTTATGAAGTTCGATTTCGCAATTATTAACTTTCTTAGCATACGTATTAATATTCTAAATCTACAAATAAAATTCTTTCAATATCCCGAATGTAATTACCCTTTAAATCTTCACCCTTCGCCGACACAGTTAGCTATAATTTTCGGCGCTCACCTTGGTTTGCAAACTTCAACTACAAATGTTATTTCCTGTTTATTTTCTTAAGATCGTTATTGACTACAACACATTCACAACGTGGAATGCCCATAGTCTTTGGTTGTGCTTGAACTCCCAAGCCTGATGATGTGTGACGGTGTGGGGTGGGGAGCGGAAGCGGGGGCGAGGGGGCGGGGCTGGGCGGCGTCTGCCCATTCGCGTGTCCGGCGTGTGCCCCCCCCCCGCCTGCCTCCCACCTTTTTCGAGCTAGAGCCAATTCGGGCCACTGTACCGATATCGGCGAAGTGTCTCCAGCCTTACACGATTTAGAGCGAGGCGGGCCGGGGCAGAGGGAGGGGAGGGGAGAGGCGGGACGGCGCGCAATCAATCAAGGAGCGGATCAGTCGGCCGAGGCGGATTGGCGGCCGGTGCGGCGCGGCGCTGCGCGGCGCAGGCTGCCACCAGCAGTGCAGCGACGCATCGCACAGCCCCCGCGCTGCCTCCCACTCGCTCTCCCTGATGCGACGCAGCGCGGCGACGCAATCAAGCACCGGACTGCCGATCCGGTGGCCGACATCCCTAAGGCAGTAGTGTCGTAGCGATCTCGGACCGAAGGGTCGCGGGTTCGAGTCCCGCCTCTGGCATGATTGTATTTGTGTTCGTACTTTCATCCATCATCACCATATCTTCATAGTTGCCATATCTGGAGGAGAATTCTAGAGGCCGGCTGCTCTGATTGGTAGTTTTCCGTGGTTTCTCCGATCAACACCAGGCGAATGCCGGAGCAGTACCCTAACAAACGGGCCACGGACCGCGCGCGATCTGCCCTTCCTATTCCTTGTCCTATCCTCTCCCCTTACACACACACTTACACTAACATACACTACACTACCACATATTCCGGGAGACCGGTTGGGAGCTTAGAGCTTGTCCCGGCTGGGGCGGTGCCCCGCTGGTGGGAGAGTCCTGGTTAGGGGGAAACCCCACTAGCCGACGATAGGTCGGCGCCGGATCTCGCCATCCGACGGGGAAAAATCACCGCCATCTCCCGAGAAAAAACATGCAATACACTAACGGGACTAATGACCAAAGCAGTTGACGTGCCCGGACACAAGAAAAAATCAATCAATCATAGTTGCCATACCGTTAACATCAATTGTGGTCGCTAATGACTTAGATGTTGATACGGATTTAAATAACGAAAAACAACAACAGAAATTCGGGACTGCATCTCATGGGCAGATGTGACGGATGTTTGACATACCTCGAAAACAAAATATTCCAACACAAACATGCATAAAATTCTTGCTAAATTCACGTATCTTTATTTCTTAAATATTTAAAATGTTCCTTGAAGTATATTGCAATATAGTCTGGAGTCCGCCCTTGACCCCAGTGAACAGTGTTGTCTAGCTACCAAAATAGCATCTGTATGCCGCTGTTATTAGATATAATTTCTTTTTATCTCTGTCATCTTCAGAACTGTAAATATAAATAAAAATAATACTTTTAAATAACTACTAAATAATTATTTTCATTTTATTTTATTTTCTGATTCACTTCGTAACATGTGGTCTTCCTTTTGGTGACAGAAAGATTAGGATTACTTAAAAATGCTTTTCTGAGGAGTTCATAATACGCATGTTTTACATATTAACTTTTAGGAATCGATATCCGCATGCATTACCTATTTTCTCAGGAATCAGAGACATTGTTTGATTAGCCGGTGAACAGTAGAGTTTAAACATAATTATAAATGATAGTTTTTAAAAGGAGTGTAAGAGGGTAAGATTTTAGGGAGGAGGTTTAGTGAATGATGGGTGAATGATTTAGGGGAGTCTAAGAGAGCCTTTAGGAAATCGTGATCTTATCCTACTTGACAAAATTTACAATTACGATTACGTTTTACAGAGTTGGAGTATTAGGGAGATTTTGCACCCTCGAACGTTAAAGCAATCGAAAGCACTGTCGATCTTCTGCGCATTCGCAGTTCAAGTTTCGCATAACTGTTTTTGAATCTGCGCAAACGCAGAAGATCGATATTGTAGTCGATTGCTTCCCACTAAAGCGTGCAAAACTCCCTATTTTATTGCGCGATTGGGGAAGGGGTGAGAATAATAATGATTTAAAAGAATTATATAATTGTTTATGAGTACAATATTTAGTTTGTTTTGGATTTTCATGTTTCCTAATGAAACAAGAAGCTTCAATACTTTTTCTGGGGATATTTTTATCACTTCTATTTTCTTGAGGTAGCTTCGAGTGACTTTTTTCCAGATCGGGCAGTATATTTCAGGGATGGTCTTATTATTAATGTGTAGATGATTAAGCCTTAATTAATGCTAGTGCAGATTTTGCATTTGTTATTGAATATAATTCAGACATTTTTGCGTATGCTTTATCTGTTATTGATTTGTATTTTCCAGTTTAGTTTGGCATCAAATAGTACTATTCAGTTCTTAGCTGGTGTATTTCTATTAATCCATAGTAGGTTTGTGTGAATTTTTGTTGTTTTTTGCGAAGGAGGGGTGGTTGAGGAGATTTGCGGAGAATAAATAGTTTGACTAGACATTAAATACGTCTATTTTATGTCCAGTTTACGGCCCATTTCATTGTTTAGGTCTTTCTGTATGTTGTCAAAGGCACAGTTAACGTCAGAATAAGAGGTAACAAGTGCTGTTTCATCAGCGTAAAAGGCAGATTCTGTATAGTTTGATTGAGCTAAACCCAACATATAAATTAAAAGAAGTAGTGGAGAAAGACAGGAGCCCTTAAGGACACTTGCATTCATTCAAATATATTTGAGAGAGTTGAATTAATACGTATGTAAAAATGTATATTTTTTTTAGGAAGTTTCTAATTAGATGGTGTAGATTGTGGGGGTTTCAAATAGCTGTAGTTTGTAAAGAAGACCTTATACCAAAGTTTAAAAGCTTTCTCTATTCCTAGGAAAATTTCTATTGTGGGTTTCTTACTGTGAAATGCGTTTGCTATAAATTCGCTTAATCGGAGAAGTTGGTGAGTAGTGCTACGTGGCATTTCAATCCGAACTCAGCGTCACTGGCAAATGTGGTTCAGGGCATCAACTGATGTCATCGCAGACCCTCTGACCAAGAAGTTCCACAGTTGGAGCCCCGACGTGTTTTTCCGTGTTTTCTCTGACAAACACCTTGCAAATGCTGTAGTGGTACCTTAGCAAACGAGCGTGTAATCTTTCCTTCCTCGTCCTTATCCTACCTTCACTCCAGACACACGTTTACACTCAAATGCACTACACTACCACACATATTGGAAGCTCTGAGCTTGGTCCGGCTGGGGCGGTGCAAAGCTGGTGGGAGATACCTGGTTGGGGAAAATTCCCACAAGTCGACGTTAGTCGGCGCCGGATCTTACCAGGAAGCGGGGCAATGTATGTTTCTCATAACAGGATATGTTTCAGTTTTATTCCCACATGTTTGTGAGCACTCCTTATTCTGAGTTTTTACATTCTTCCCCGTACTAGGACGTACTTATGTAGTGAATAGAAAATATTGTAATGCTGCGAAGAAAACGGAGACTTGTCAAAAAACAACGGGAGAAAGTGAATAAATATTGTCTGTATATATAAATAATTATTTCCTCAAACAATTTCTGTAGTCAGAATTCACGTTTTGTGGATCCTTCATACAAAAACTAGTGGTGCTTAAACAGCACATACTTTCTCGCCCGTATTTTCCCGCAAAATTACAAAATATATCTTTAAGCAACATGTTTCATTAAGTGAAAATCTATATACATATATAGAGTTATTAGTTGTAGGAAGACTTCGAAAAAATATTGAACTGTTGCAATATTCGAAAAATACGGGTTTTCAATTAATATGAGACAATCATGATACTATTATCTTAAACATTCTACACACTATCCAACAACAACATTTAATCAAAAAGGATGGAGCCATTTTTTTAATTTGGAAGATGTCCCAGAGGTTTCATGTAAAGTACCCCCAAAAATTAAAATATCGGTTTAAAATTAAAGGGGCCACGATATCAATCTGATCGACTAGGGAATATCAATTTTGGAGAATATCTGCCAAACAGACTAACCGCTAGTGTTGTTCACAGATGAATGTACACACAAACATATCTGCTGTCATTCTATTTTTCGGTATCAAGAACCCATAAATTATGAATTCAGGCACCCCTCGTGTTAGAGAATTTTTTTAAAATTTAGCAACTAGATTTATCCACTTTCTCGTTACCAAGACTCAGTAATAAAGTGTTTTTCTGCCGAAAATTCAGCGTTTTGTCGCGCATCATTATATAACTTTCTCTGTACTCTGTAGCGAGAAAATGAAAATGGTTTACGTCAAAACACATTTCTGTCCGTCTCTGAACACGAGCAGTTAAACTGTAGGCAGAATTTTCACAAAAATTGACATTCACTGATCGAGCTGCCTAATGTTGTGGCTACCTGAATTTGAAACATTTATTACGGTTTCAGTGAAACGTCTCAATCCTCACATAATCACAAATATATCATCGACTTCTAGTCGATCGTTTCTTATGAGAGATGAAAGTCTTTCTCGACAACAAGAATAGTAATTTAATGACATCACTTCCCTCTTGCGTTTTCCAACGTGTACGAATTAACATATATAAACATTAAAAAGTTATGTTGCTAATGTCTTAAGCAAAATTCCATGGAACCTCGATCTAGTCTCTCCGACCTAACTAAGCGTATTTTTTCTTTATTCAGAAGTTTTAAACGTGAAACCCTGTTGCTTGGTAGAGACAATGGCACAAATGACAATGATATGCAGCTAAGTTACAAAAGGAGATTTACATAAAGCTCCAACGAAATTTTCAAAATTGCTCATTTTTTTAAATTCTCTCGGCTAGAAGAAAGAATCACTACTTTTAAAAAGATGGAGCAGGTTCGATTTTCGTTGACTTCTCCAAATTTCCGGAAATTGCAAAGTTTAAATTTTTCTCGGTTTCTTCTTACAACAACAAAGCTGAACATAGGAATATCTTTCTTAATGAAATATATTCTTCAAAATTACACTTTGTATTAACCTTGTGTACCCTTCTTCACAATAGGAGTAGTTTTCGCGAAATTTTAGTTGAAATAAAGACAATTTCTCAAACACGGCACCATATTTTCTTAGATTTTTTTAATGGCAAGAGCTAAACGCACTGACAGAAACTATAATGCGATGTCTTTTTGTTGTTTAAAAATTACGCAAATGAACGTTCAAGTAGGGACAAAAATAATCTAATGTATGTTCAAATGTGCAAATAGTTCATGTAATATTAGGTAAACTTACAAATAATGGAAGAAAGTAGTGATGTTTTAGGTTAAATAAATGCCATTAAACATAATGACTATTAATTCACTTGTACAAATTAAATCGATTTTTCGAATATTTTGCGTCGGTCTCTATATAACGGGAAACCCTACTAAAAATCTACTTCTGAAATCCACTGTCTATTATCTCGCTCACTCCTAGCTGTCGTAAACGTACTTCTTACAACTCGGGTAACACAACTGAGAATGTGAACACTGCGTCGAGAATAAAACAGAAGATAATCGCTAGCTGTCAGTACTTACAAGTTTCTCTAACACAATAGTGCCATATTTGTCATGAAACAATGGCCAAATACAACATAAATATAAAATGCGTTAAAATAACAACGAGAATGGCAAATGAGGGTATCTTGAGTCCCCCGGAGTCATTTCTATGTAATCCAAAAACCATATTATATTACAAGTTAGTTAAAATCTTCTAAATAAATTAATATTTACATACCTGAGAACATTTTTTTCTCATGTATGTAAATATTTTTGCAAAGTTTTTTCTCTGCTAATCATTAGGGAAATAAGAGAACTGGGGGACTTTAGTTCCCCCGCTCGGCTATGCGAGGGTTAAAAAGTATACACTTCATCGTGAATAAGATGTCCATTTTTGTTTTACTGTGCATGTTTGCACAATCATGGCCTTTGTCGTTCATCGGCACACCTATCTACATTACCTCACATCCACGAACTTGCCCACAACATGTGGCGAAACTATGATCATGATGAAATATGTGATTGAATATGTGAACTATTGCACAACCTATCCAGCTTTATCGTCACAATCTTATCGGAATTTCATATGCATTCAGATACCAAAATTATCACCATATTTAAAAGTCATTGAAACTGATACAAGAAGTATTCATTTCCTTCATTTCAACTGCATCTACCTTGTGTTATTTTTGGTTGGTCACCGTGAAAAATTGCCATTTTCAAACTGTCTTAAACACATCTCGTTTGTCATGCAGCATGGTGGCCAGTATCTAGCCTGACATTTCAAATGAAGCGCTCGTGTTTTGGTCACGTGGTTCGCGAGGTATCTGATGCTGAAAAAAAAAAAAACAAGCAAAAATCGATGCGCCGGACTATCATCTCCTTTCATCATGACTACGATTACTTCATGTGTTGAAACTCGTTTGCAACTCGCAGTACAATATAATGAATAAATGATGGCAGATAAGCATTAATTATATTCATTTTATGATTTCTTTAAAATTAGGTTTGAAGAATCTAATTTTTGATGAATCTATAAAATCGGTGCAAATAGCAAGCTATAACGCATAAGAGCCTTACTACCTTTCATTTAAAGAAAAAATCATGAAATTTGGTTTAGTAGAAAGCTCAAATAGCTTTCTAAACGCTAACTCTGTGTTTTAAATATAAAAATTAACAATAATTAATGAGTAAAACAATTTGACTATCAACTATACACACTACATTGGTGAGCAGCTAGAACGCACAAGCCGTTAAAGATTACTAAACTAAAATTGTAACTAAACTTAACTAAGAACTAAAAATGTAGTGGAATTAAATTCAAATACATATTTTCGCGCTACGTTAAAAAAGGTAAAGCGGAACTAGAAGTTGAAATTTCCTTGCGTGGATATCCGTAGTTTTAACTGTTATGTATATCTTAGAACACGACTCTATATCTCATTTACCCAATATTCCTTGTGAGCAGTAAAAAAAGCAGTATCCTTTAAACGAAAGCGGATCTAATATTGATTTGTCGGCTTCTCGCTTCATTATTGTCTATTTTACGTAATAACCCAGAAAGAACAATGAAATTGTAATTCATGTTTTAAAATACCCAGTTCGATCAAAACTTGACATGGCGCATTTTATAAGGAGCATTCAAAAAGAAACGAGCCGGAGACCTAGAAACAAAAACCAGCACCTGTACCTACCAAAAATACCTGGCTTGTTGAGGCGCAGGTGGTGAACGACTGTTTCGTACAATTCCCCGGCTGAGTCAGTTTTCCCCTATTGTGAACCAGTTTTGCACGTGCAAATTCATGTTGGTGTCTGATGTGAATAGTTTGCCATTCAGAGCCCTTTTAAGAGACAAAAATGGCGTAATCACAAAGAGGGAAGTCTGCATTTCATGAAGAGTGACCGAGAACCTCCCATTTGAATTTCAACAAGAAACTATTTCAACACGCAAACTCGTCCGTGAAGTCATGCTGCTCCACGACCATGCAAGGCTTCATACGGTCAACACAATCAGAACTCTTGCAGAAATTCACGTGAAAAGTTTTTGGTTATCCTTCATCCAGTCCAGACCTCTTTTCTTGCAATTATGCCACTTTTGATGCCCTGAAAAAGGCCCTTAAGGACAAACGATTCACTTCGGACGATGAGCGTCAAACAGTACGTACTGAACTGACTCACAACGCACTCCCGGGAATTTTACGAGACATTCACCGCCTATGTCGCAGTGGGGCATGTGCCTCAACAGCCAGGGCCAGGTACTTCTGGCCTACAGGTACTGGTTTTTGTTCCTAGGCCTCCGACGCGTTTCTTTTTGAATGCTTCTTATAAACTCCGCCATGTCAATTTTTTGTGTAATTATGATTAGTATGAAACTAATCAGTGATTATTATGTGTGTCAAAAATGTAGAACAAGAGGTGTCCTTGAGATTCTTGAAACAATGAATTCAACTGTTTTTCCTTACTACGAAACAGATCCAACTTTATCTTCTTACACATTGAATTACAAATTTGTAATTGTGTAACCAACAAATGAAAAAATGAATGTAATGTTTTCCTTTGTAAGAAAAAAGGAATTAAATTTGATGACTTAAAATATCGTAACGATACCTCATTTCCTTTGATGATGCCTTTTACCTACGGGTTAAAGAATTGCTGAGGTGATATTAAAGTGTAACCAGAGTTGTAGTGGTACTATAATATCTATAAAGTATGATGTAATGGCGTGAAGAATGCAAATGTTGTAAATAAAATAAATTAATTACACCCATAAACTTTATTTTAACCCTACGTCGACACGGGATCGTTGGGAATCTACTCAGTGCATTAGAATACACAGAAGAGTTCATGTTTTTTACAGCGTGATGAAAGTAATATGTTTTGACGATTCAGTGATAAACATGCTACATCCTGAAACGTTCTGGAAACTACCTCTGTGAAATCTGTAAAACCTTGTTCTAGAAATTTCTTGTAAACATGTAAAATCATATATATATATATATATATATTGAGAAGCACGACGGCCAAAGCAGCGTATTCGCTCACAAGTCACTGAGCTCATAACATCTTTCGGCCGTTCCAACTTGTACAGAGCTATTGCCAAATTAAATGTTGTAATATCCTCTTGTGAGTTTTACTTCACTGGTCATCCTGTGGTAACGAACCCGATACCTAGCAGATTGTCAGTCTCTACCCTGACTGCTGGTTTGCAAATTTAACTCGTGTCAAAGTATACTTCGTCAAAAGTATATTTCGACGAAGTCAGTGTACGTCGTCCTTATGGGATTTTTAGTCGCGTAAGAAAACAAAAATAATGTATGTAATAATTATGAATTATTTATATTATTTTATATTGTATTATATTGTATTATATCGTATTGTATCGTGTTATATCGTATCGTATCGTATTATGTCGTATCGTATCGTATTATATCGTATCTTATCGTATCGTATCGTATTTCATCGTATTGTACTGTATTGTAATATATTATATTATATTATAACTTGCAATACTTCATATCTAACGCAGAGGCTTTAATGAATATTATTGGCTACCCCGTTCCACTAAAATTTAAAACTACGACAGCGTGGGTTTGGCAAGAACTTCTTGTGCATTTGCCAGAGGACGTTGCCCCTTTCGCTTCTGCCTTGAGACACTGCACCGCAAAATCCAATCGAGCGACGATCTCCTCCTACCTTCCTCCCTTCCCTCCCCCCGGCCTCACCCGCCACCAGCGTCGCGGGCCCGCGCTGCGCTGGACAATAAGCGGCGGGCGACGACGGCCACGGCGACGTCGGCGTATGTCAGGCGGCGTCTTCATTAGCCGGCCATTGGGATTAGGCGGCCCCGCCCCCTCCCCGGCCCCCTCCCCCGCCCCACCCGCCCCACCCACGCCGGTCGCCGCGCGCACGCCCATTGTGCTGAAGGAGATCGGAATTCTTGCATAAGTTGGCGGCGGCGGCGGCGACGGTCGACAATGGGCTGCTGGACGCGCTTGGAATGCCTGGCACTCGGCTGCGCGCGGCCGGCGGCGGTGGTGACGGAGGCGGTGAGCAGCGGTCCGGCTGCGCGTTGAGACGCGCTGTCGGCGGCGGAAAGTAGAAGCAGCGACGAGGAGCAACGGGAGAGACAGTGGGGATGTGACTGAGAACGAGTGGCAATGGTTTAGCTTTGGAGGCGCCAGGGGCGGCTCAGCTGGGGTGTAGAGATGGTGGCAGAGAGTGACGGCATCGAGAGTCTTGGGGAGTGCCAGAGGTAGAGGTGGTGTGGTGGTATGGGGGCAATAGTAATGATTTCAGCTAGGTCGAATTCAGCTGCTGTCTGGAGGAGAATTCCAGCGGCCGACTGCTCTGATCGGTAGTTTTCCGTGGTTTCTTCGATCAACACCAGGTAAATGCCGGAGCAGTACCCTACCAAACGGGCCACGGACCGCGCGCGATCTGTCCTTCCTCTTCCTTGTCCTATCCTCTCCCCTTACACACACACACTTACACTAACATGCACTACACTACCACATATTCCAAAGACCGGTCGGGAGCTTAGAGCTTGTCCCGGCTGGGGCGGTACCCCGCTGGTGGGAGAGTCCTGGTTAGGGGGAAACCCCACCAGCCGACGGTAGGTCGGTGCCGGATCTCGCCATCCAGCGAGGGGAAAATCACCGCCATCTCCCGAGAAAAATGAACATGCACTACCCTAACGGGACTAATGACCGGAAACGGTAGGGTAGCGGACGCGACAGCAGTGGCGGCAATGGCAGATTGGTGCCGGCGTAGCAAGTGACAACTGTAGTTACATTTTCTGACACTAGCACAAAAGTGGACATCTATTTTGGTGCAGGTAGCTGTAATGGTGTAAAAAGTGACGATAGCTGCGACGAAGACCGTGGCGAATATCTGATGATAAAACAATAAATTGGGATGGCAGTCTTCTTGGCGTTGATGTAATGGTATACTCGTGACTGTTGAAGTAGTGAAGGCGAAGGACAGCGGTAACAGCCGTGACGATACCAGTGATAGAGGTTTGTGACGACTAGGGATGGCAAAAAACCATCGATGTTATTAAAACATTAATGTTTTCCACCAGAAACATCGATATTTTGCTTTTGATATTTTATTCACATCGATAGTTTGTTGAAAAAACATCGATTTTTTTAATTTGTAATTTTTAAACTTTTTAAATGAAGGGGTTTAGGCGCTTTGTAAAGTAGCAGCAATCCACAGCAATATCGTTGTTTTGCGTCATCCTCTTTATCACGCTCCACATATAACCTGTGAAATCCGAGGGAATTTTAGGTGGTTTTGCATCGATGGTGTATAAATGGAAGTGACTAAAGGCTAAAGTAGCAAAACACGATGTTCTTCACATCAATATTTTCTTGAAAAAACATCGATGCTTTCTTATTTTGTATTTTTTAATTATTTACGTTATGCTTTATTGTTAATTTTATTCTTTACATTCCATTATAATAATTTTTATTAACATACTACTAAAATGCTGGTAACCAAAAAATAAAGTATATCCCTCTTAGTACAGTAATTAAAAAGGGAAAGTAGCATGTTTACTAGTCTATAATTAAAACAACGATCTTTTAAAAATCGACGTTTTTTCTTTGATGTTTTCACCGACATCGAAAACCCTTTAGCGATGAGTTGAAATATCAATATATCGATGTTTTCATAAAATTTGCCATCACTAGTGACGAGATTGTAGGCGTTGGTGGTGTCGGAAATGACGCTGGCAAGGGCAGAATTGCTGGGCAGCCGCGGCGGCGGGTGGCGAGAACTCAAGGCGGGGCCGGCGAGACAGTAGACTGGATGTGGGGCGGGGAGAGATGCCAGGGCAACGCCGACGAGATTTGTGCGAGCTGGAAAAGGCAAGAGTGAAAAGGGAGGCTACGACGCGGATAGTGAAGTCTTGAGAAGAGAATGCAAGAGCAGTGGACACGGGAGAGTGGGACGGATGAAGGGGAACCGAAACAGGAACGTGACTGCACCCCTTCCATTGGGCTCTCCTGCCCTGCCCTCCCACCCCCACTCAGTCCCTCTTTGCGACGTCGGGCGGGGGGCCGGGACCTCCGAGTTCGCGACATTCCGAAGCGCTGTCCAAGAGAACCTCGACTCACAAGAGCACCGGAACTTACCCCTAAAGCAACACTTTGCTTACAGTCGCGAATATTTGTTCGAATCAGAATAGCGTGCGCAAAAGGGAGACCTGCGCAAATGGTATATTATATTCAGATCCACGTACATTCCATCCGATATTTACTTGTTACTACGTGGGCGGTGTGATGCAACAATATTAAGGAAACTGAGAGAGTAATAAGTGTCCCAGGGAACGTTTTTCTCATATTCGTTTCCGAAATGAGTGGAAAGTACCATCAAAGAGCTCTTTAATAGATTGTTCAATTACAATTAGTGTTAATAGTCCCAAATATAATATCAATTGATAAGTGTATATTTGAATGTATTGAAACCTAACTCAATATATTTTGGCATGCAATCTCTGCTATGTAGCTTGCTGATAGTAGTTTGTTCCTTAGCTAGATGAAAACGTGGCTTGTGACACGTAAAAGCGATATGCGTTAACACACGAGATCTATAACAGGTAAACCAATATTAATTCACGAACTTTTCATAAGTGCTTTTAATAAAGTTCCTGGGTTCTTCGAGAGCAACAGTTACATGGTGATAATTAGTGGCAGTAGAGGCAGAGAAAATGAATTACGGGACTCTTTAATCATAATCTTGTTGTAATGAACACGTTTCTTGCTAACTACGTAAACCAATACGACATTGAGCAACTTCCAAGGCAGTTTCGAATAAAAGTTTCTTTTCTTTCTTTTCTTCTCGAAATGTCCATATGTCCGTTAGTCAGTCCAAATGTCCATATGTCCATTATCTACTTGTCGTCTGTGAACACTAGCGCCTAAAAAATTTGTAGTACTTTTCCAAAATGAATATTCTCCCGTCGATCTGACCCCACTCCGCGATTTTGAAAAACATTCTTCAAATTTTGAGGGTACTTTACTAAAGCTCCTGGGAGATTATCAAATTTTTTTTCAAAAATGGATCCAAATTTTTTGCTTTAAGTTATTGGAAAAATAGAGATATATACACTTACAAACGTGACATATATCCCAATTTCACTGTTAACTCTGAACTCTCTAAAATTGCGTTAGTTTAACAAATTTTCGACCTCTTCAATATTTCCAATATTTTAATTGAAGGTCTTACCTGAAATGAATTGGTTCTCAACAATCAGTTCTTAAATTAATTGTTTGTACATTTTTTAAAGATATAAGTAGTTTTTGGTTATTTTAAATCAAATAAAAACCAATATTAAAACTATGAGAAACCCGGATTTTCGAAGAAACTGTTTCTATTTTTTTCTTTAAACGTTTGGATGGATAGTGCTAAACAAACTGCATATGATGACAGCGCCATTTCGCTTAATTTTTTGTTTCTTCAAAAATAACAGAAATGCAATTTTTTGATATCTCTCCAACGTCGTTTATATTTACAATACGAACATTCTTTAAAACGTTTTAGTATTGATGTGCTTCAAATGATATCATTAAGTTTCTTGAAAACTCAAACGTTTTTTGTGAAAACTATTTCGAAATTCTGCACATTCAGAAACGCTCAAGCGTTTTTTTCTTTTGTCCAGTGAATCCGCGGTATAGTACCGAATGGGTAGTGAGTAGTTGGAGAGGGGATAGAATATTACAATTCGAGTTCTGAGCAAATTACAACAGAGCTTTTTTCCTTTTGGCATTATTCGTTCTACATTCCCAAGGTGTTAAATCTCATATTGCTGGCGTGAGGGTGGGATGTGCGGGGAATCTTTGGAGTTGAATTTAACAGGATATTGGGCGTTTTGTAGACGGCCGTGATTGTACTAAACATAGAGGTTTTATTCCTTAAGTAAACGATAGTATTTCCCACGTTGGGAGTGATTTTCAATGAGGCTTGGTCTTGGGAATATTATTTTTGAAAACGATATCCACTCCACCAGAAGTCTTCGCGGAGAGGCGATCCGATCTACAAACTTTGTAACCTGGATCTCAAAAATTAGCAGTAATTGCTAAGTTAGTTTCCGTAATACCTGCTAGATCGATCTTATGTTCTGTTAGCAGGAATCTTAAAAAGTATTTTTTTGCTGTGATGACATTGTTATTCAAATTTAATGGAATTAAATAATTAACTTTGTTCTTATTCATGAACGGAATAAATTATAGGAAAATATGAACTATAGGAATTAAGATAGGATTGAAGACACGTTTGTATTCAGGATTGAATAATAGGTATTAAAGCATTAAATATGTAGTGAACAAGATCGGAAGAATTGCGGAAAGGCATGGGTGAAGGAAAAATACCTTGGGTCTTTTGGGTAGGAACATTATTAGCAGCTTAGCACTATTAGCAGCATTATTAGCATTATTAGCAGCTTTTGGGTAGGAACATTATGTTTGCCCTCTGCAAAGGTTTGAGAATTTACATTTGTAAACTTTTGAGGAATCGGAAAATATAGATAGGTATTTGTAGCACGTTGTGTCGTATAATTATTATTTCCGATGCCCAGTGATTACCGATACAATTGATACATTTAAGAAGCTTGCTTGCTGGGTTACAGTTTCCTGTTTCAAGATTATTCCAAGAAAATTAACATTAAATGATACTTTACAACAGTTTCTGGTGTGACCCAATTCTTGACGTTTGCATCGAAATAAAGCACTTTTTCTACAAAGTTCCATTGAGACTATTTAGTTCTATAATTTGGTAATTTTAAATAGTTTTTCGAGTTATATTGAGTCTTGAACTCCTATCGCGCATTGGGGTTTTGCTTTGTCATAGCAGACGTTTGACCTTCAGGATGTTAACTTCGTCAGCTGTAATTTCGTCACCAATTTCACATTCCGAATAGTCAGTTGGGATATTACGTGTGATGGCACTATTGATCTTACAATTTTGATCACGAAATGTGTGAAACTGATAGTTATTATCATGTAATAATTTTACTATCTTCCCATAATCATCTGGAAAATTGATAGACCCTCGAATTTGAAAGTCTTTAATGGAGTTGTGAAGTTATAACCAATAGCTTTGTGAATTTCACTGATCAGTTTTTGTAATATTTCTACTGCGTGAATGAAAATTGGAGGTGGTTTCCTTATGAACTGCGCGTTGTTAGTAATAACTTCATCCGTTGATTCACTACTGCCAACTTTCGCTAATTCCGCGAAGAGGTAATGCGTACTTACAGGTGGAGATGAGGGCATACCAGTAATCAATCCAATTCTTGGAAATTAGGTCGTTTGTGAGGGACGACACGAGAGTTTGAAGGCTCCTTGGCGACGAAATTCCTTGTTCGATGTGATGAGCTGTTGCGTCCCTGGACGGAAGAAGAAGGCCGTACTCCGTGAAGTGGCAGAGCTTAGGCTCTGGTCAGAGGCGTAGCTCATGTCCGGCCTTTGACCTACTGACACTCGCTTGGGGGACTAACTGGGAACATTGGGAGTTAATTGCAGAAAACTTTGCAAAGTTCAGTAGCGCGAGAGAATGTTGCATGCTGGTAGTTCGCGACGAAATTAAGTACAATATTGAAGATGGAGACTTTTGTCTTTAATAAAACCAGTTCTTAACTAGTGATTCTTCAATTGTACGGATTAGTATATGCAAAACTGCTCCCGGAGATGATGATGAAAATTTATGTTGAAAATTGTAATTGAAGTGTAAAAAAGTGTTTTCGACGGATTTGTATCAATTTAACTGGAGTACTTGTTACAAATGAAAGAAGTGTGTTTTTAGCTTCTTACATAATAATTCTTATATACATTTCATTTTTTAACTGCATTGCGCCGACGAATATTGACATTAATTCTCCTCGCAATTTTCTATAAATAATAAAGATGTTTTGAGAATATTTGTAGGCGTTAATGTCCAATTTTGATCCTTGCAACCGACAAAAAATAAGGAAAAAAACTTTTCCTACGTTTTTCACAATATCTCATGCTCTGAGACACATCATACAAAAGGACTAGATACAAATTGTAGCCTTGTAAATTTTCTATAATTTTCCAAAATTTCAACCTTTCATATTATAATTTTCACCCGACAGATCAATATAAATATAACAGTAATTTAATAGTTTCTTATTCATTTTCTTACAATCAAGTTTTGTTTTTATTAAGTTTCGTTGTTTCTCAGTTTGATTTTTATTAAAAAATAAATGAAAAAAATTGTAAAAATAATATTATAACCTCTTCTAATTTGAATATTGAACGAATGAAGAGTTTAACTAAAAGTTATTAATTTTTATACTTCATCCACCTAACCAGAAATCTTGCGTTATTTAGTTGTTTAATAATAACGCGAACTCTTGTTTACCTCCTTGGCACTGGTATGAAAATACTCTAAAAAAGATGTAAATACTAAAAAAACAGTTTTCGAATTAAGTGTGTACCGAAACTGCGATTTCCTTTCGGTATAAAAACGCGAGTCGCTACAAAAACGAATACGAACTCCCGTAGGAACATTAATTAGTTCTGTGTTTAAAAAGTATAAGAAATAATAAGTATAATAAATAATATGGAGAGACGGTTCTCTGAAAAAGCATTTCAATTAATTTTATTTTCAGAACTTTTTACCCTGTATTGTGTAAGATGGATCATCATAACAAAATTGAGATGACGGGTTTGATATCGATAGAGATTCTGACAGTTCCAACAGGCATTTCTGCTTCTTACAGCTTTCTAAATCATATTACACGGAAGTAGATCCATTTACAGAATTTGAGTAAGTTCCTAGTGTGCGGATGTTCGGTTGATTGATTGATTTATTCATGTTTCCGGGCGCGTCAACTGCTCTGGTCATTAGTCCCGTTAGTATAGTGCATGTTTTTTTCTCGGGAGACGACGGTGATCTTCTCGATGGATGGCGAAATCCGGCGCCGACCTACCGTCGGCTAGTGGGGTTTCCCCCTAACTAGGACTCTCCCACCAGCGGGGCACCGCCCCAGCCGGGACAAGCTCTGAGCTCCCGACCGGTCTCCCGGAATATGTGGTAGTGTAGTGCATGTTAATGTAAGTGTGTGTGTGACGGGAGAGGATAGGACAAGGAATGGGAAGGACAGATCGTGCGCGGTCCGTGGCCCGTTTGTTAGAGTACTGCTCCGGCATTCGCCTGGTGTTGATCGGAGAAACCACGAAAAACTACCGATCAGAGCAGCCGGCCGTTGGAATTCTCCTCCAGACAGTGACCTAGCTGAAAAGCTAGTATCGAAAATCCTACCGCCGCCAGGACTCGAACCTAGGACCTCCCGGTCAGAGGCGCTGCAGTGACATCAGTTGATGCACTGAGCTACCGCTCCCGATTGGATATTCGGAGGTGCGGTTCCCTCACTCACGGCTAGACCACGTCCCGTGCACCAAACGACACATTGAGGTGTCATTGGACGAGTCTCAGTCTCAGATGGAAAACAATTCTTTTTCGGATCCGGTCAGAAGACCAAAAAAAGTTACAAAAGCGTGCTTTTTCTTGTTTTAGCGCTGCAATCTTAGTAGACTGATGGAGAATTAAACCAATACCACCTAAATAGATCTATGTAGATTACGTTGATTAAACGCCAGTACTCTGAGGTAATTTTCGGTTCACGTAAAATCGGACATCAACTCCTGAAAAAGTTATCGGAAAATCGTTATCATCTATAGAAAATAGCAAGGATAACTAAATTCAAGATTCATCGGCGTAATGTGGTTAAAAAGTTTAAACTTATATAGAAAGCTGAAAACCTTTTTTATTTGTACGAAGTATTCCGGGTAAATTTATTCACATACGGCGAAAAGCATTTTTTACACTTCAAACACGATTTTGAACATAAAAAGGTATTATCCTCGGGGGCAGATTTGCCTACCTTATTGAGCTACGAGCACCTATTACCTGCGACCTCCAACTTTTGTAGCGGTGAAGAGAGAGCGGGGCCAAAATGATCTATTATTTGACTGCCAACAACAGAGAAGAGTTACGCTGCGAGAAAAGGAGAGGAAGAAAGAGATTGCACGCCCCGCCATCACACCTCGCAGGGAAATAGTGTGGCAGACAGATCCAAGTGGGCGAAGAAGAAGCGAAATGGAAGAGAAATATACCCTATGTCCAAATAGTCAGTACCGCCAGTTATGATTAGCATGGTGTGGTTTGGTTTTTTTTCGTGTTTCCGGTCTCCCGGAATATGTGGTAGTGTAGTGCATGTTAGTGTAAGTGTGTGTGTAAGGGGAAGAGGATACGGCAAGGAAGAGGAAGGAAAGATCGCGCGCGGTCCGTGGCCCGTTTGGTAGGGTTCTGCTCCGGCATTCGCCTGGTGTTGATCGGAAACAACACGGAAAACTACCGATTAGAGCAGCCGGCCGCTAGAATTCTCCTCCAAACAGCGACTGAATTCGACCTATCTGAAAAGCTAGTGTCGAAAACCCTGCCGGTGTCAACACTCGAACCTAGGACCTCCCGGTCAGAGACGCTGCAGTGGCATCAGTTAATGCACTGAGCTACCGCTCCCGGTATTAGCATGGTATCATGCAAACATGTTGCAGTATTTGCAACTCAATACAACTCTTGCAACTCAATGCAACTCTTTGGAAATTGACTGTGATACTATCGCTTGTTAATCAAAAGCCTCTACATTCCAGTCCTCTTTCTGCAATCTTCTTGAGGCAAATTGGAAATTAAGCAAACCTATTGTAAGGACAGCAACGATTGCAACATGCCTTAGAGATCTCGAAGATCGAATATTTCATTGATTTCGATATTGGAATCCACGAAGCACAAATATTTTTTTAGAAACAGCTAAATCAAATAGATAATTGAAACATATGTGAAATGTAAGTCTTCAGTCGCCATTTGTCGTCAATCTTTTGTCATTGTTGTTAAGAACAGCCGTTTCTATCAGGCGAATTTTATTGTAAGACGACACTTGAAATCCCAAGTCAGTAGTGAATCTCAGGCCTTTGGCCCCAGCAATTCAGATACCGAATCTTGTGGCAGCCAACACAAATTTTCCAGCGAAGTTTACACCAAAAGACATCATGACATATCTTGACTCTCTTCGCTGGCATAACTTGTACTAATACTTCAATATTCCTTAAATTTACGCTTTTCTCAAGTGCTCCAATTAATAATTTGCTTTAGTTGTTAATCAACAAATTCATTTCTTCCGCCATCCCATCTCTCTACATGTAAACATGGTCAACATGTAAACTCTGCCGACTTTGCCCAACTCCATAATAGAATCCAGCAAATCTCGAGTGCCCGGCGACTTATTCTAAGTGAGTGCGGAATGTTCTTGTGCAGTTTGCTACGGTAAGTGTTTTCTAAAGAAATCTTATTTTCTCGTGAACTTCCCATTTGTAAGGATTACAAAGGGAGTATTTACTCCGTTTCTCTCTGTCTTCCAAATTATTACGCCATCATCACAAGGCCAGGTGTCACTAGGCCAGCATATTTCTCGTACAAGAGCAAATAAAAGTTTCTTTTCAAATTACCCTCGCAATATATGTGAAACATTGTAAACGCGAGCCAGAGCTGTACACAATCAAACGGGCCTCGGGCCGCACGCGATCTTCCCTATCTCGTCCTTGCCCTATCGTCTCCCCTTAAACACACATGCACTACACTATCACACATGCCGGGAGACCGGTCGGGAGATTAGAGCTTGTCCTGGCTAGGGCGGTGCCCCACTGGTGGGAGATGCCTAGTTGGAGAAAACCCCGCTAGCCGATGGTAAGTCGGCGCAGGATTTCGCCATCTGCTGTGTGGATTCCGCAGTGTGGATTGATTGATTGATTTTTTCGTGTTTCCGGGCACCGCCAACTGCTTTGATCATTAGTCCCGTTAGTGTAGTGCATGTTTTTTATCCTTGGGAGATGGAGGTGATCTTTCCCAGCTCGATGGCGAGATCCGGCGCCGACCAACCGTCGGTTAGCAAGATTTCCCCCTAACCAGGACTCTCCCACCAGCGGGGCACCGCCCGGGCCGGAACAAGCTCTAAGCTCCCGACCGATCTCCCGGAATATGTGGTAGTGTAGTGCATGTTAGTGTAAGAGTGTGTGTGTAAGGGGAGAAGATAGGATAATGAAGGGAAAGGAAAGATCGCGCGCGGTCCGTGGCCCGTTTGGTAGGGTACTGATCCGGCATTCGCCTGGTGTTCATCGGTGAAACTACGGAAAACTACCGATCAGAGCAGCCGGCCGCTAGAATTCTCCTCCAGACAGCAACTGAATTCGACCTAGCTGAAAAGCTAGTGTCGAAATTCCTGCCGCCGTTGTGAGTGGGAACCTAGGACCTTCCGGTCAGAGGCGCTGCAGTGACATCAGTTGATGCACTGAGCTACCGCTCCCGGTCACCGTGTGAACATCACCGCTCTCTCCCGATAAAAAATGCACTACACTTAAGGGACTATTGGCACTCGTAGTTGCCGCGCCCGGAATCACTAACAATCAATAAATCGTAATCGCGACTGCCGTACGCCAGAAGTGCCATCTGCCTGCTGCAAACAAAGAGCAGCCGTAGGGCCGGGGCGCGAGCTCCGATCGTGCGCGCCCTGCACTGGCCGCAAGCCCTGCGCAGCGCCACCGCCTTTTCTTCCCCTCCCTTCCCCTCACCCGCCGCTTCCCCCTGCCCGCCCCGCGCTCCCCGCCTCGCGCCAAGGTGCGGCGGGCGCAATTTATTGGCCGGTGTTTACGAGCCCCGCGAATCCGGCACCTCGCCCGCAATTAATCGTCCCGCCTTGTTTTACCTAGCGATTAATCTTCCGGCCGCCGCCCCACGCCGCGCCTCGCCCCGCCACGCCCCTCGCCGCTCGCCCGCCGCCACCGGGCCGCTCGCCCGCCCGGGGCATCGCTGCCGCCCTCCGCCCGCCCGCTCGGGCGACAGGCCCCCGCTCCTTCCGCGGGCCTCTCACACCGCCTACGACCGCCCGCGCTGCCTCGGGGAAGCCCAAAGGAAGAATGGTGTATTCTAGAACAGTTTTGCAGGATTAGAATATTGTTCGTTACAAAGCACACCTCAAGCCCAGTCCATACTCAGAACATGATGTGCTCACGCTCTACCTGTTATGTATGGAAATCAGCAAATTAACAAAAAAAACAAGATTTTTATTACAGCCTCGCAGTCTTTACAATAGTTGCACCAAACTCCAAAAGAGAGTAAACCTTTATACAATAGCCGAGTCACCAGATGTTCAGTAGAAGTCCAAGTCTAAAGCCGAGTTCACCACAGTTAATCCAGAAGAAGTCACTTTGTACACTGCCGGGTCGCAATCACTATACTAAACACAATCCAAGCTCAAGTTACTCTCTAAACACTCTGTATACTGTTCTGCCGCTACCCCGGCGGCTGCCCGTTATATCTTGCTGCGCGTCGAAGACTCGTCTCCTCGTAGAGGCTTCGCGCGCCAACCGTTCTGTCCTCATTGGTCGGCTTCTTCCTTGCTTGGCTGCCCAGTTCCCGCTTACTGAGGTCACGGCGTGCCGACTCCGCGGCGCGCGCTTTAGTGTGGCGGACACCGCCACAACACTACCCATGCCCACCCTTAGCTTGCCCGTGCCTCTTCCATGGCCATCTCGCGCTCACCCCTAGTCTTGTCTATGCTCAGTGCTCTCGCAGCCTCGGGACGCAGTCACAGCCCCCTCTGCCTCGGGGAAGCCCTTAGGAAGAATGGTGTATTCTAGAACAGTTTTGCAGGATTAGAATTTGTTTGTTGCCAAAGCACACCTCACGCCCAGTCCAAACTCAGAACATGATGTGCTCACGCTCTGCCCATGCCTATTCTTAGCTCGCCAGTACCTATTCCATGGCCAGCTCGTGCCCAGCCCGTCGATATCCAGCCGTCCGCTACTCGTGTCACAGTCACAGCTTCCTCTACCTTGAGAATGTCGTTGGAAGAATGATAAGTTGTACTTTTACCACATACCGCACATGCCCAACTCAACTTCAGCCCATTCTCAGACGATGCTCCGCTCAAGCTCAACCCATCCACTCCCTTGTCCAGTCCCTGTCAGCTCTCGCCCGCCCACGTCTATTCCATGGACACCTCGCGCCCAGCCATAGTCTTGGACTCTGGCTACCTTGTATCACAGTCGCAGGTTTCTCTGCTTTGATCACACCCGTTGGGAAGAACAATATTATATTCTACAGCTGGTGAACTACGCAGGTTTGAAATTTCTTTCATCATCTCCGTCAAGTCCTGACTTAGTCTACTCCTATCTCATGCTCATTCCTAGCCCAATTCATACACACCCGCGTTGATTATTCTCATGATTATAGCTTCTAAGCCATTCATTTCCTTCCAATGCTCAGTTAACCAATCTACTCACAATCTTGGCTTCGTTCTCTTCCCGATTGACTGTAGCCTTTAGAAAGAATAGTAATTCCTAAAACTGTTGCTTACCAGGATTCCTAATTGCATCGCCCTTCTCCCGGCTTGCTTGCGGCACCCAAGCTTACAGGCAACCACATCTGCCTTCGGCACTGCTACTTGTCTCGTCCTTCAGAAATTCAGATTTTCAGGGTAAAAATTTGTTGTACCAACCCTTCATTTATCTTTTCTTTTGTGCATCGTGATCACAGCATTTCTCTAATAATGATCATATCTATTTGCGTATCTGTCTGGCATTGCTCGTCAGAATTTCGTGTCTCGTCCCCACTTCACCCAGGCCCAAAAGCCCCGTTGCATTTAAGCAAGTTAATACATTCTCTAGCATGGTTACAGTTATTTAACTCGACCCTTGGAAGCCATGTGCGGTGCTGAACGGTGGGTTCCTTTCAATGGAAATCATTTCTAGCACCCCAGCATAAGACAAAACCTGAAAAGTATTTTAACCAACGCAATCATGACCCAAAGCTCAGTCATTCCGTATTCGTCACCCACTGAACATTCCAATTTACACTGACAGGCACAAGAATAGTAGTGACTTCTGGACTTGTAAGTTTTCCACGTTAGAAATTTCTCGCTAGACTGTTTTCACTGCCCACAGTGATTATCACAGTAATGTCGAGCCTCCCACGCCTTTCCTCTTGCCCAATAGTCTGTGTTACTTCCACGCACTGTCGTCAACTCTTCTAACATCGTAACAGGACCTTCCGCCAGGAAGAGAAGTGATTCCCAGAACTGTTTTCCAGATTAGAAATCCCGTGCAGTCTTCCATATATTTCCTCCGTTTTGATGGTTTCTTCTGCGTCCATCGGCACGTTGATTCTAAAAGCTAGTCACTCTCACCGCTTTCATCACATCCCCAGAGATGGCTCTTTACCTCGTCCGTAGAATAATTCCTTGAAACTATACTTTTTTCGGCAAAAAATCTGCTGTGTCGCTTAGGCTCCAACATGCTCTCTTTGTGTTCATGTGCTCAACATGCTCATGCCCTAACCCAGCCACATTTCCGCCTTCGACTCAAATGTTATCATTGCTATGCGAATTGTATATTAAAATAAAAATCTTTATAAATTTGTGAGTTTTACAGGAAAGAAATCAACTGCGCGAAAGAGTTCTTTGTTCATCCACTTGAGCATCGCACCCTCGGGCTTCACCCTCTTGCCTTTTTCACGCTGAAAACCCACCCCTTAAAGTCGTGATACTTCTTCGCCTCGTCTTACCCCACCCAGACCTCGTATCGGCCAAATGCTTCCAGCCCTGCGCCCCGTCCCCTGTCATCCGCCTGCACTTCGACCACACTGAACCCCCTCTCTGCCCTTCTATTTCCCCACCTCACATAGTTTCACCCAACCTCCACATCGCCCTTACCCCACTGTTTTTGCCCTCAGCATCCTCCTTTTAATTCTTTCCGCCCCAGAAAGGACGCTCCCTCGCCCCTTACTGCCTTTCCTGCATCTTCCCGTCTCGTCTTGCCTCATTCAACCCCCCCCCTGCCCCCGCTTCCACCCCGCCCCACTCACGCCTCCGTCTCGCCCAATCTATGCCCTCTTCATGCAGTTTCTCAGCACCCATCGTTGATTGATTGATTGATTGATTTTTTCGTGTTTCCTGGCGCGTCAACTGCTTCGGTCATTAGTCCCGTTAGTGTAGTGCATGTTTTTTTCGCGGGAGATGGCAGTGATTTCCCCCACTGGATGACGAGATCCAGCACCGACCTACCTTCGGCTAGTGGGGTTTCCCCCTAACCAGGACTCTCCCACCAGAGGGGCACCGCCCCAATCCGGGACAAGCTCTAATCTCCCGACGGGTTTACCGGAACATGTGGTAGTGTAGTGCATGTTAGTGTAAGTGTGTGTGGAAGGGGAGAGGATAGGATAAAGAAGGGGAAGGACAGATCGCGCGCGGTCCGTGGCCCGTTTGGTAGGGTATTGCTCCGGCGTTCGCCTGGTGTTGATCGGAGAAACCACAGAAAACTACCGATCAGAGCAGCCGGCCGCTAGAATTCTCCTCCAGACAGCGACTGAATTCGACCTAGCTGAAAAGCTAGTGTCAAAAATCCTGCCGTCCGTGTCAGTGTACAAATCAGTGTACAAATATAACGGAAAGAAAATATAAACAAAAAATCAAAATGAGAATTGAGCGGAGGATGATACAAAAATAGCACATTCAATTACAGAATGTGAAATGTCCCGTGCATTTCACATTGTGTGATTTAATCTGCTATTTTATAATTACAGAAGTTAATTATTGTGTGATATTTAACCCTGCAACTACTCACTTCTGTCTTGTTACATAAACAGCACACGGGTTTCATGAACCCCCAAAAAGTTTATCGTTACAAAAGGTTCAGAAAAATTGTGTATAATTCAAAAGTGTGTTATTGTATTTAATTTTCATTTAAGAATGCGTGGAAACAAAAAAAAAAAAAATTCATATTTTAACAGGATGATTACAAATAAACTTTGAAATAACGTCAAACAACAATGCAGAAGAAACGAAAATGTTATCAATTCCAATTGTCAAATCGGATAAGCTTTATAGAAAAATTATTACTTATTTTTATTATTTGTGTGTAGAACAATAAGAAACTAGACACTGAGTTCCAGCAGACCCTGGTTGCAAGTATCGGCACCAACTAAGACTGTTAGTAGAATGAGGGCAAGCTAACGGTAAACTTCAAATTTACGTGAAGGGCTATTCGGCTGTTGTCAAAAATTTGCATTCGATGTGCAGTTGAAATGATGTTGGAGTCCAGTAAACCCCCGTATGAAATTCTAGGGTTAAGTTAGTTTATAATAAAAAGGAATGCACACCCAAGAGGGAGCGAATCGAATCTCGACTCTACAAAGCGAAGCAGTTAGGACGCTCTATCTTTAACTCTCTGCTAATGAGTTATTTGGTAAGATATTTTTAACACCCTTTGACACCTACTAGAAACGATAAAGAGGCTGGTCGTTGCAAGTTACGCGTCTCTGGTTCTTGGAAGCTACTTCTGTACCGGCAGCGTATACTGATAGTTAAGTGCACTCTTTTTGACACACATTACTACACATATGGAACCACGAATATCATAAGTAAATTAAATCTCCAAACATTAACACTTACTGACAGGTTATAACGCGTCTTGATAGTACGTTCACAACTTTCGCCGTAGCCGAACCTTATCGCCTCCGCGACTTCCGTGAGTCAGATGAGCGGTAATGCTGAACCATGTAAGAATGATTGATTGATTGATTGATTTTTTCGTGTTTCCGGGCGCGTCAACTGCTTCGGTTATTAGTCCCGTTAGTGCAGTGCATGTTTTTCTCGGGAGATCGTGGTGATTTTTCCCTCGCTGGATGGCGAGATCCGGCACCGACCTACCGTCGGCTAGTGGGGTTCCCCCTAACCAGGACTCTCCCACCAGCGGGGCACCGCCCCAGCCGGGCCAAGCTCTAAACTCCCGACCGGTCTCCCGGAATATGTGGTATCGTGATCCGTTTGGTAGGGTACTGCTCCGGCATTCGCCTGGTGTTGATAGGAGAAACCACGGAAAACTACCGATCAGAGCAGCCGGCCGCTAGACTTCTCCTCCAGGCAGCGACTGAATTCGACCTAGCTGAAAAGCTAGTGTCGAAAATCCTGCCGCCGTGGGGAGTGAGAACCTATGACCTCCCGGTTAGAGGCGCTGCAGTGACAACAGTTGATGCCCTGAGCCACCTCTCCCGG
Organism: Teleogryllus oceanicus; assembly: GCA_964035755.1. Classification (NCBI taxonomy): domain Eukaryota; kingdom Metazoa; phylum Arthropoda; class Insecta; order Orthoptera; family Gryllidae; genus Teleogryllus; species Teleogryllus oceanicus. The sequence goes on along the minus strand of CAXIVR010000011.1, from coordinate 17,953,462 downwards.
TAAGGCCTTCCCTCCTCGCGCACCTCGGCGCCCCGCACGTCCGCTCGGCGCTTAATAAATTCCCTCTCCGCAAGCCCCTAAGCCGCATTTTCCCTCCCCATTTTCTAATCTCCTCGTTTCGTTTCCACGCCTTCACGCGCAATCCAGTCCTCTTTTGTTTCTTAGGCAACCCCTCTTTCCCTCTTAGAGTGTTTCACTGTCGGTTTTATTTTTGACTCTTCCCTCTCGACCGCGCGGTGTCCCCGCACCTTCCTCCCCTCCCTGGCACGCCCCCTTCTGCCGGTCGCTTGTCGCATCCCGCCACGGACGGTGGTGCCTCTATTATTTACACTTTGACAGTCACAAACTGCGCACTCCCCCCTGGAGCTAGGCGTTGTGCAGGGGGGCCTTTTTTTTAAATTTCCCCTTAAATTAGCTCGTTTTTTCGCCGCGCGGGCGGGCAAGGCGGGGGGGGGGGGGGGGGGGGGGGGGGGGATGGAAACCTTGGGGATGGTCGAAGTGGTGGCGGTGGTGGCGGCGGTGACGGCGGTGGCGGCGGTGGCGATGGTGGCCGTGTTGGCCGTATTGGCGGCGGTGGCGTTGGTGGCGGCGGTACTATTATAGATAGTATATTTTGGAAAAAACTATATTACTTCCTTGAGTATGTTGCTTAGATACCAGGCCAAAATAATAAAATGAATATTTAAAGAGATTTGAAATAGTAATGAAGGGAAATCATCAAGGATGAGTGAATAAAAGAAAATGTCCACATTTACATTCATTGAAAGATTATAGGTTGTATTTAAGAGATAAATCAGAAGACATATTCAAGCAATGCTCTTGGCAGGAAGTAAGCAACAATGTTTTTTCTTCAATGTTCTTTTAGTGATTTCTATTAAGTGATTTCACAATGTTATTTTCTTCTAATACCCATATAGTGAGAAAAATCATAGAAACGTAAAAGCAACGTCTTTAAAGTATGTATTACAAAGAGTGACTGAGCTTAATTAATTACTAAGAGTTTGCTTCATGAACTTTCAGTTTTACAAAATTATTTGAAAAACAAATCATGTTTTTGTAGTCACAACATATTTCCTGTTCAATCGAAACTGTTACCTTTCATTTGGGGTTTATTCACAGATATGTTTCACATGTTTCATCAATACTCTAGTGATTTCAATTCACATAAAAACATATAAACATTATCTTACATTTAATTAATTTTTGCTTGTAGAGAAATCTATGAAGGCTGGTACACAATAAATATTGCACATTTCTAGGTCATGTTGAAGGAGAATCAGAGCTGGTCAGGTCTTGCAAGCAGCTGACATCTTCCAGGAAATTAAGGTGTCCTCTTTACAAACGTGAGTTGCTTAAAGTTGTTGGGGGTGGCGTGATCCTTGATGATCCGTAAGAAAACTCATAAGTGATTATTAATGAGATTGACAAACAAGACCTGGGACTGATTCTGCGACGATACTGAAAAAGCACCTGCAGTGGTGGAAAATCTGCACACAAAAGGTATACAGGATGAATTCCCTACGGGTCCAACACACGATGTCACAACTATCACGTGCTCAACTCCTTTAAATGAGACTTCACATCATGTTTTCAGTGAAAAAAGTAATCATCGTAAATCGCCTTAGAAATGTTAGTAGTTTCTTACATTTATTATAAACCACTCTTAACACAATTTCATTTAGAAAGAAACTATTAAACTATCTGTACCCACATTTTATTGTCTATAGTATAATTTTTTACTTTATAATACATTCATTTACTTCATAATTCATAATACATAATACATTTGTTGTCTGTACAAAACATTCGGTAATTATGTTCCCGCTTTATGCGTAAAAAAATGATACTCCCTACAAATGCCCAGAGACGTTTCTATACTTAATCTTCCTCCATAAACTCTAATGGAAAATCTCTCATTTTTCAATGTTCACATCCGGCATACATGCGACGATCAAATTTACAGGAAAGCAAATTTAATAGTACCTCGATTAGAGGCGAAAATGTGGGGACCAAGAGGCGCAATGCACTAGCACCTATCGCCCTCTCCATATGGCGTCGTGCGCTTTTCACATCTCCAGATAAAAGAACTGCGAATCTCGCATTCCGCGACAGAACAGCGTCAGCCGAGGTGGCTGCTTCCAAAAAATTAGGCTGAGAGAGGGAGCGGCGGCGGCGGGACAGCAGGTGGGCCGGCAGGGGCGGTGGGGGCGGCGGCGCTCCCGCTGACTTGACACCTGGACGCTGATTTAGGAGAAGCAGCCGCTCGCAAATCAGGGCTGCGCTGAGGGGGGAAAAGGGGGCGGGGCAGGGGACCAGAGGGACGAGGGGACGAGGGGTCCTTCCCACGCTCGACCGCCAACGCCCTCGCCGCCCCCGCCGCCCTCGCCGCCCTCGCCGCCCCCGCCGCCCCCGCCGCCCCCGCCGCCCCCGCCGCCCCGCCGCCCCGCCGCCCCGCCGCCCCGCCGCCCCGCCGCCCCGCCGCCCCCGCCGCCCCGCCGCCCCGCCGCCCCGCCGCCCCGCCGCCCCGCCGCCCCGCCGCCCCGCCGCCCCCGCCGCCCCCGCCGCCCCGCCGCCCCTGCCGCCCCTGCCGCCCCGCCGCCCCTGCCGCCCCTGCTCCCGCCCCGCCGCCCCTGCCGCCCCGCCGCCCGCCGCCCCGCCGCCCCGCCCCTGCCGCCCGCCGCCCCGCCGCCCCTGCCGCCCCGCCGCCCCCGCCGCCCCCGCCGCCCTTTATTTCCTTTCGCTGCGACTCGCATTCAGAGCCCGCGTCGCCCGTGCACAACAAAAGGACTTAGAAGCTCAGCTTACCTCATTAATTGACTGCTTCAATAATTCACGCAGAAAATGGCCTGAAATTGGTCGAGTTGTAATTGTTATTGTGAGCCTTAATTGAAAATGACGGCTTGGCGCAGTTCCTCGTGAATATTTTGTGAATTGCACAAAAGCCACTTGTTACAGGTCGTAAAAGTAATACATCTTTAAGCAGAACTAAAATTCACCGAGTTCTCGTAAATTTAATTTTAATATGGCGCTGAAAAGCAATGAAAATATCTTGTTTTTTAATGTTATGTCAAATTCATTTGTAAAATGCGATTATACTTCCAGAGAAGCTACCCAGTACCGTTAATGCGTTTATGATTATTATTTGTGGTTAAATACTAAAACAGTGACAATGGAATACAGGAAATGAAAAATGGTGGGAAAAGTATTTAACGAATGATTGTTTAAATCTTTAATTCACCTGTCTCTAAGTAAAACTGAATTTGAAATTAAAAATACTTTTCGTAGTAAAATTGTGTCGTGTGACTACTTGTTTTTGAGAAGAATATTATTCTTGGATTGTTTTCCTTTTGCGGGTATTGTCTCTCACAAACAAGTATTTCTAAAACAAATTTCACGTGTTCGGAGTATATTTAAAGAGGCGTATGTTCATAAATGATATATGTTCACATAGTGTAATATGTTATACACAGACAAGGACAGAGATATCATCTGAACTGATTCCAAGTTTTTGTTAGAAAATTCTCGTATTTAATCATGAAATGTCACACAAAGGTCTATTTTGATACCTGCTTATGAATAATTTATGATGTTTACTGTAGAGCTGCCACATGTTAATGCTGATTCACAGAAAACAGGAACATTTCAAGCTAGTAATGAAAGCACAATGAAAATGAAACAGAATGTTAGCACATTATGTAATATTTATGGAGATCGTGATTCTTGATTATGCGTTTTCAGTAAATAAACACGTCGTCTCTTGCTTTTGGTCTGAGATTTCCGCACCCAATTAAAGTTTCCTTAATCTCTGCTCGTTCTTTTAAATGACGAGAACAAACTTGGTCTGTTTTCGCGAACCAAATACAAGACATTTCAGACACAAGGAAGGTGCGGTTCTCGAAATAATGATGTCGACGTAAAACATTCGGAACTAACGGCATAAATATTTCCTTTATGCACATAGCTTTGTTATCTCGGAAACAAAATGTTTCGAGATTACGAGGCGCTGGAAGCGCCGGCATTATGATCACGTGATGCGCGCCGCGGCCGGGGCCCGCCAAGATAAGCGCTGGGCTAAGCAGCTTAAGGGGCGTGCCGAAGTGGCCGTCGCGGCCCCGATGCGGCTGCTTTACGGGTCTTCACGTCGCTTCCCCCGCCGCCCCGCGCCGACTCCGCACCGCCTCCGCCCCGGCCCCGGCCCCGCCCCTGCACCGACTCCGAGCCGCCCCCCTTCGCTGGCTGCCGCCCCCCCCCCCGCCTCCCCCGCTTCGCCCAAGCTCCGTCCCCCCACGTCCCCGCCCCCCCGCCCGCCCCGCCCACGTCTCGCCCACGCCTCGCCCACGCCTCGTCCACGCCTCGCCCACGCTCGCGCCCACGCCTCGCCCACGACTCGCCCACGACTCGCCCACGACTCGCCCACGACTCGCCCACGACTCGCCCACGACTCGCCCACGCTCGCCCACGCTCGCCCACGCTCGCCCACGCCTCGCCCACCCCCCGTCCCCTGACCCGCGCCTGTACTCGCCGCCCCCGCGAATCCATCGTCGTAACTCATTCCGTTTTTTCATCTCTCCCGCATTATCCTCACTTTTGTCCCCGAGTATGTTCAAACCGATTCTCCCAAATCTCTGCTGCTCTCGCGCCTTTATTTCTTGCGTTCCGCCGGTCCCTTCCCCGTACTCACCCTCCGACCACCCTCCACCCACCCTCCGACCACCCTCCGACCACCCTCCACCACCCTCCACCACCCTCCGACCACCCTCCGACCACCCTCCGACCACCCTCCGACCACCCTCCACCACCCTCCGACCACCCTCCCCCCGACACGGACAACCCTCCGACCACCCTCCTACCACCCTCCGACCATCCTACGTGTGCACGCTTCGCCTCATACCACGATCCGCAGACAATTCGCGTCTCTCACCCGTCTTGCCAATACCGCCCCACGCCACCGCCACCGCTTTCATCCTCCACGTAACCGCCTCACAGCTTCGTCGCCGCCTTGCCTACGCTTGGCTTTCGTCACGACCCAAAAACGAAAATTATCAATTATCAACAGCTTTATTACCGGGAGAGGTGCTAAGACTGATGTCACTGCAGTTCTTATGTTCGGAAGTCCCTAAGTTCGAGTCTCGACGGCGGCAGAGTTTTCGACACTAGCTTGTCAGCTGGGTCGAATTCAGTCGCCGGCTGCTCTCATCGGTAGTTTTCCGTGATTTTTCCAATTAATACCTGGCGAATGTCGGAGCAGTACTCTAACAAACTGGCTACAAACGGCGGGTGATCTTTCCTTCCTCTTCCTTGTCCTATCCTCACTCACACACACACACACACTTACACTAATATGCACTACACTAACACACAAGCCGGGATAGCGTCGGGAGCATAGGGCTTGCCCGGGTTGGGGCGGTGCTGCCTGGTGGGAAATGCCTGGTTGAGGGAAAGCCTCGCAGCTGACGGTAGGTCGGCGCCGGACTCGCCATTCCGCGGGGGAAGATCACCGCTACCTTCCCAGAAAAAGCATGCACTACACTTATTGGGAATAATGACCTAAGCTGTTGACGCGCCCGGAATCTCTAGTAATCAATCAATTGGTTTCCCTGTCCTAGCTCCCCTTCGCTGATGTGCTTGCTGTTTCTCCGCTCCACCTCTGAATGCCTCCTCCACACATACTCATTGCAAGATCAACCGACCTTGCGTGAACTATGCTCCTTGACTCTCTCCCTCCTGATCCACGCTTTTCACTGTTGTTACTTTTTCGGCCTCTTAACCTTACTGGTGCGTTGCTTGGCGAGTTTCTTTTCTATCCGTCACGAATCACTGTGTCCATTTCCTGGTAGCTCATTTTGTAGCCCCTCATTCCATACCGACTCTCCTTTCGCACTTGACCGCATTTAAGGCCACTAATGATCACTTTGCTATTTCATTTCATTTTTCCTGTTTTCCAGGAAAATTCTGGTTATCTAATTTCTTCTTTTACTTCTTTGATAACGTCATCTTCGACTTCAAAGTATGATATTTCAGACCGAAAGGAGATGGAACATAAAGAACTGATACTTGCATTTTCCAGATAATGACTGTTATATGGAGTATATGGTTACGTGCCTATATAACTATTGTGTCAGCATTCAAATGATAAGTTGCTTTAGAACACAGCGGGATAATATCATGATTGCACTGGTTAGGTCAGTAAGTAACGCACAAGGGCCATCTATGCCAATAGCGAAGTTAAAGAAATTTAAATAATACGCCTATGTTAATTTAACCATGAACAGAGAACGTGTTAGTAAGTTTATTATTCAAATGAATTTTACGTGCTGTTGAATTAAATAAAATGATACGTTCAATACTGTTATAAGAAACACTTTTGAAGAATTTGCATTTAGAATGCTACAATGCTCTCAGAGCAAATTCTTCATAATTTTTAGGTTTCCGGATAGGGGCTGACTAATGTTTTACCCTCGATTCATTTACAAGTGTACACCTGACAGTAAACAAGCCCGTGATGTGTCAAAGCTGCTGCATTGGACTGGCTTGAAAATATCTCTTACTTACACCTTCATAAGCGCTTTTTTGGTCCCTACCAAATATTTCGTTGTCCAATATTACATTTTTCTCTTCTTATTCTGCCTGGCAAAGGTTCTCAGAGGCTCGACGAATGGGTGGCCATGGTGTCTCCTTCTCCCTCTCAGAAGCAACCAGCCCCCTTACTCTCGCCTGCACGTGACTGTCATCTCGAGAGCCAGCTCTGCAGAAAATGATTAAAATTCTTTTTAAGAGGGCTAAAATGTTGTCCGTGCAGAATTAAAACAAGCCTCATTTTAAAGAAAATAATAATGCTGATATTTTTCATTTTCAGTTCACTACAACAAATAATTACGAAACGTTAGGGAGGTAGAAATTGGATAACTTCCTAAGCACATGCAGTGAGCACAACCAAATGTACTTCGATACACTCCTCACCTCTCTTTCCCTTTCCTCTCGCTCTCTCCTCCTCCCTCCTTTTCCCTCTTCTTTATCTTACTCCTCCACCTCTTTTCTCCTTTCTTCTACAACTATTTATCACTCTTCCTCTTTCCTTTCTTCTTTCCCTTCGCACTCTTTTCTGTGTCCCCCCCCCTCCTTTTTTCCCACTCAAACGCATATTATTATATACATGTAAACTTGTACAACCTTTGTCTGTGCTTCTGTATTCAATTTAATAAACATTGAAAAATCATGATCAACTTGCTTTCTTTTCGTTTTGTTAAGTTTCTTGATTTCGTCATGTTCTTTTACGATATTACAATATCATGAACCATTATTCTCTCTAAACCTGGCTGTACGCAGTGTATGTCCTAAAACCTTCAGCAGATAGTACAAATTATGTTTTAAAATTTTTCACTAAAACGACTAGTAAATAAAATTCTAATATTATGTGCAACATTTACACCAAGTCCTGTAGATACGATCCTTGAGGCAACATACCGATCGATAGCGCTCGTGTGTGAAAAATCCCGATCGATTCCGAGCGGACGCTGAAAAATTGCTTTGTTGTTCTTTTCAAGTTCGATGTCATATGAAGCGAATCCAGAAAATACGGTTCTCAAGGTCGTCAACGAAAGCACAAATTCATTTGAATACTGTATTGTAGCTGATTCAACACGTGTTGCATCATTGTTCCACATATCACCAGAACCGATACATTTGTCATAGCATCAGATCTACTTTTTTGATCCACATTTGGGATAGGTATCAGTGTTTGACAACCATCTGCAACTCAACATTGCTGTGAAACTCGTAATGCTGAACGAGCAAAAATTTCTTCGCACAAAGGTGACCGATGAAGAACATCGCAAAGTAGCTCACTAAGGGGAGAGATGGCCTAGAGCCATTCGATGGAAAAGGTTAGTGGAAGGTTTCAGAAGCCTGATGATCAAACCAACCAGAAACAAAGCATCATGCACGTGACAGAGCACAGAAATTTACAAATGGGGTGGGGAGAAGAAAGCGAGGGAGCAACAGGGGATTCAAGAGAAATCTAGGAACGTGATAGAGGGCACTCGAGCTAGGAACTTGAGAGAGGAGACGTGAGGAGAGAACTTGAGATGGCATTTGTTCTAAGAACTTTTATTTTATTTTATTTAATATGTAATTATCACATACAAATTAGAAAACTTGATGCTGAGTGGCTAGGCCGAAGGCCTTTAAACCATTACAATACCTATTTTCTACCGCGTTCTAACCTTTCGTATTCTGGTATTCACCCCAAATGATCGTCCTATTTTACAGTACGGAGCGGCCTGCTGGGACCCATACAGAAAAGGGCAAATCGAGGCGTTAGATAAAATTCAAAAACAGGCCGGAAAGTTTGTAAATCATGGACGCGTTGATGCACGAGATGAATGGGAACCCTTATCTAAGAGACGGGAATGGGCGCGTTTATGCGTAATGTACAAGACATACAAAGGGGACTCAGCATGGGCAGACCTCAGTAAAAGATTACAGAAACCTGATTATAAAAGCAGAGGAGATCATCCCTGGAAAATGCGATGTAGAAAGCAAAGAACTGATGTAGGTAAGTTCTCCTTTGTGAATCGTACTATAGTAGATTGGAACAAACTACCTGCAAAAGCACTAGAGACTCTTCGTTCTAATGGAGTGAAATTTAAAAATATACTTAATTCTATGTAGGTCATCATTAATAATACTGGGACTTTTATCATTATCATTATTATTATTATTATTATTATTATTATTATTATTATTATTATTATTATATTAGTTACATTATTATAATCGTTATTATTATTAATAATATGATCATGTCCCTTATACAGAGAAGTGAAGTGTAGTGTGGTGGGGGCATGGGAGGGAAGGGAAGTGCAGTGTAGTGCAGCGCAGTGAAATGAAGTGAAGTGAAGTGGAGTGAAGTGTTAGAAAAGCTATATGTCAACTTACTCATAACTCAAAATTAATTATAACTAGGATATCAATATCTAATTTTAATTGTAATTATATTTGTAAATATTCGTAATAGTTTTGTAATTGTCGTATATCTAGTTGTAATAATGTTTGCCACCGAGCATTAGCTCAAAGCGAACTTTAATAAATCTATCTATCTATGTCTCTTCATCGCAACAAATCCCGCGGAAAAGAGACCATAAGGTACGGCTGAGGAAAAAAAATCCCTGAAGGGGGAAAACCTGCCGTTAGAAGCCGAGTACATGCTAATCTATCCGATTTTTGTTTTTAAACTATTTATTTATTTTGCGCGGGCGTCAGACATTCTCCTTCCAGTGTTTGGCCTCCTCATCACCTGAAAACAAACAGCACCACAGAAGATCGTCCGCACCAACGCCTCTGCCCTTACATTTCCGATTCCCACTTCCCTTCACCCCCTAATGTGCAAACAAGAAGGCCTTTTGCTTCAATTAATGCAAATTATTAAAAAAATCTTAAAAACCGCTCAAACTATTTCCTTCAATAGTTTTACGGATAGAACGAGGGCCGCTTAAAAGGAAGTCACAGGTCTCATTTTGTTGAACTTCCTGAATTTCTGAAATTTGCGAATTTAGTAATATTACGAATAAGTATGTGCTATTGTACCACACTAGTTCTGGATTTATGCTGATAGTAATTGTGAATGTTTACCGAATAATTCCATTTACAGTAGGGCTATGGAATGTCACATACTTTCTCTTAATAGTTATTTTCCTATTCTCTTCGGTATCTAAAAGGCTTGAAAGGTCTCACGGGACCTACCGCACGTACGCGGTGTAGTGGTAAGCACCTTCGCATTGCGAAGACCAATCTGGCCTGTGCTTTTACATATTTGCACACGGTGTTCTTTGGCAACACTTTGGTGCTTGCACCATTGTTCTGGGTAAGAGATTCAGTATCTCAACTACATACACAGATTGTGCACAGTTGCCAAGAGATCATGGAAGGATTACAACAGTGATGTAATATACGAGGGACTCAGAATGCCAATCACGCTTCATACTCAATTAAAAACATTCATGGTTTACGTGCATTTCGAAATAGACCGATTCACTCTTGCATGACCTGCAAAACCATACATGACGTAAAACAGCCTAGAGATTGCATGGGCTGCGGAGATATTCCGTTGATGAAAATGGCTGGACGATGGAACAGAATCCGCAGACTGAGGTGTAAGTCGGCAGCAGATGTCAAGTCGGAAGAGGGAGGAGGCACGAGATATGACACGCACTAGTCACGATGGAATCGAGCCTCTACGCCCACTCACTCCTTGAGCTTGTGTGGCCCGCGTGTACTTAGACCGCCAGGCTAGGCGATGCGCTATCCACCTTGTGTAACGTCGTGGGTAGGGATCTACGCCTCAAAGAAAGACACGAGTTGGTATTTACAATTTATTTACAATAAATTATTTACAGTAACTAAAACCTCACTCTAAGGCGTTTGTCGGAGCTACCTGCCGCAGCCCTCTCCCAACACTCGCCTTGCGGCCGCGCCTGCGATTCGCAACTGGGCATCTCATGTGCCTCGGCAGACCTGCCCTGAAGTATAAGGCATACGTCACCGTGTCCGAACCTCGAACACTTACTCGTGCCTTCAGCACTTCCGCGCCAGACTTGTCCGGACAAGTTTTGCGGTATTTGCCGTGATTAAACCAGAATCGTAACGCCCGAAGGGTCCTGCGACGCACCTTAATATAGGCCCGAGTCACATGACCTCCTACGTCATCTGCCCCCCCCCACGCACTCGTCTTGAAGCAGGTGCCACCGACGCCGCATTTTGTGCCCGGCGTCTACGAACCAGCCCCCTACCCTCTGGGATTTCCGTGAGGGGTGTTCTTTGTTTGGGAGCCTATATTTGGCTCCCTCATCCCCATTTCTTGCAACTCAGGAGCAGGGAATCATGTCTATGACGCTACACTTGCATCGGGACCTACGTTTCATAAACAACAGCAAGAATTCATGGCTTACAGGCATTTCGAACCAGACAGATTTACTCTTAAATTCTCTGCAGTAACACACATGACAGAAGATAGCTTATAGCTTGTCCCGTGTAGGGGTGATACCTCGATGAGGAAAATGTCCGAAGGATAAAAAAATCCGCAAAGTGATTGCAGGGGATATGGGGAAAATGTCCATCAATCATCCGTCCCTGCAAGGCGGCACCTGATCTCGTGGTCCAGGGGGAAATGGAACGGGAGAGGACGCGCACTAGACGCGACGAAATAGAGTTCAGTATTTGACCCCACGCCCACTCATTCCGTGGCACTGCAGTCACTGCAGTGCCTCTTACCGTGAGGTCCTAGGTTCGAGTTACGATGGCGGCACGATTTTCGACACTAGCTTTTCAGCTGCGTCGAATTCAGCCCCTCTCAGGAGGAAAATTCTAGAGGCCGGTTGCTCTGATCGGTACTTTTCCGCTGTTTCTCTGATCAACACCAGGCGAATGCCGGAGCAAACAGGCCACGGACCGCGCGCGATCTGTCCTTCCCATTCCTTGTCCTATCTCCTCCCCTTACACACACACTTACACTAACATGCACTACCCTACCGCATATGCCGGGAGACCGGTCGGGAACTTAGAACTTGTTCTAGCTGGGGCGGTGCCACGTTGGTGGGAAATACCTGGTTAGGGAAAACCTCGCTAGTCGACGGTAGGTCGGCGCCGGCCTTGCCATCCAGCGGGAGGAGACCAAAGCCCCCTACCCAGCAAAAAACACACACTTCACTTACGGGGCTAATGACTACAGTAGTTGACGCGCCAGTAATCACTAACAATCAATCAATCAGCATGTTGGCACCGGATGTCGCGGTACGGGAGATGACGCGCACTAGACACAGTCTGAGTAGGCTCAGTAGTAGAGTCCACGCCCACTCATTCCGTGAGCGGCGGGGGCGGCGGGGCGGCGGGCGGCGGGGGCGGCGGGGGCGGCGGGGCGGCGGGGGCGGCGGGGCGGCGGGGGCGGCGGGGCGGCGGGGGCGGCGGGGGCGGCGGGGGCGGCGGGGGCGGCGGGGGCGGCGGGGGCGGCGGGGCGGCGGGGGCGGGGGGGGCGGCGGGGACGGCGGGGGCGGCGGGGCGGCGGGGCGGCGGGGCGGCGGGGCGGCGGGGCGGCGCCGGGCGGACGGTTCGTACGCGTCCCCGTAAGCCCATAAGCCCCGGCCACGCGCTGCCGCCGGGGGCGTCGCCCGCACCTCCATCACGGCCCCTCCCCGCCCCTGCTCCGCCACGACACCCTCCGCGCGACCTGTGCAGCGAGTCCCTGTCCCGCGTTAATCAGACTTCTCCCTAGACCAACACCACCAGCGCTTCTGGTAGCTACTTTGCACTCGTCGGGATGTTTCGCTTGCAGGTTACTTTTGCAGTAATATGGGGGAATTTGTTTAATTTAGGCAAATTAATAAATAATAATTAAGAAGTCGATGATAGATCAAAGGTGATGCTGAGAAATAGAACCTCAAGAAGGGAGGAGAAAGAGATGCATGCAGATGGAGGTACCTTGGAACATTTCATACATTGATATTGTTGGAATTTTAAAATTAATATCGGAGGAATCGTTTGGAGCATCTTAAATCTTATGGTAAGAAAAACATGTTGGTCAACAAATACAAATCTTTTCATATCAGAGAGCCCATGAATGCATGCCAGGTTGGCATCAGTGCATATTGTAATGATCCCGTCATGCAAAAGGAAACATTATAAACATTTTTTTTAGTAATGGTGCCATGGGAGGAGAGCGCCGTTTAGTGTTTTTGAAGCATGACGAGCGGCGAGGAATCGCATTTATAAATTGAAAGAATATTCGTGTACGAGTCAAAAGAATACAACGATATGTGGACATTTCGGAAATGATACGAATTTCTAAAACATTTAGTTGTGTATAATTGGTAGAGGGGAATTGGAAATGGAAAGGATAACAGCGTAAGGAGAACTGTCAACTGTTTTTTTTTAAGGAAGCGCTTCGAAAAAGTCGAGGGTCGTCAGAGGTCGTAAGGCACGGACGGAGACGCGTGGTAGGCGCGGTGAATTCTAATATACAGTTTTGTCAGAGGCATAGTGCTAAGTTATTCGTGAAGAAATGGATGGAATTGAAATGTGTGGCCGCAAGAAGGTTTGTGGAAACTGATGGGGCCGTGAGTGTACAGCAGCAGCTACTCCAAAAAGGTGTAACCCGCACTAAGTAGCGGAACACGTTTATTGACAAATAGAAAGCTCTTAAGTATAATTTAAAATTACTATTTCCTTAACAATCTCCAGTCCAGAACTGATTATTATCATAAATGGAGATGGACAAGTACACAAAAATAATGGGGGAAATGATCGTGTTACCTCACTTTGGTGGGATTGCACACCCGCGGGCCTTAACAGGTCAATTCCGGCTGTGGAGTCCCGACGAAGCAAGGCTGAAGTGGCCGCGTAGACAGCAGGGAGGATCTCGTGCTCCCGTCGCATGCCCGGGAAAGCAGCAGCCGTCCGCGACCATGCTCGAAGCGATGACCCGCGATGCCGATACACGAGACAAGGCCGTCACACGCCACCTCGTCTGCGTTCGCTCACCCTGTTCATTGCTTTTAGGGTGTCGGTCCGACTGATCCGCCACACGGAATTAATTCCGATTGAGTGAATAATGGATGGTCGGACTACTTAGGCCATCAGGTACTGGTCAGTCACACGCCAGTAGATAGTTGACTCCGCCATAAGTTGCTTAGGTCTAGTCTTATAAAGTCCTTCTCCCTGCAGCTCGTCCTACCCCGTCTGTCTCACATTGGTTCTCCTACCAAGTTCTTAGAATTAAGTTATTAAGTTATGTTAAGTTAGTAAACAGTAAAAATAAGTCATAAGTCGTAGTCAATTGTTAAGTATAAGTACATAAATAAGTCAATAAAATAAATTAACTTAAAATAAATTAAAATAAAATTAAAATAAAATAAAAGGAAATGATTAAAATAATAAGCACATTTTTACCTACTCATTTGCTGGAATTGGCTAAATGAAAATCATCTTTTTTATGCACAGAAACTTGTAAGTTTATTCAATGTTCATTGGTAACAATACGAAACTTTTGGTCATGACCAGTCTCAAACCTTATATTGCAGTACCCGTCTTCGCGTGCTCTCAACCGATGTCGCCGCGTAGAACCATTTTCAATCTTTCCCGGTGTCGATGGCTCCAGGTCCAAATACCATCTTCTTTTCTTCCGTTCTGGCACAAGGGTACTCAAGTCACTGATCCTCACCGCCTCAGAAATTGATAAGACTTAATTAATTTTCCTTTTAAAAGTCCCCAGTTCTTTCTACGCGTATACTTAAAATATTAAAGTTCAGCAAACTATATCTGCATCAAATACTCCCAGTCTTGTTGCCGACAAATTCACCAAAGTTCACAATCCTAGCTGCTGCACTCGAAATATTTCCAAGTTCCAATTTCCCCTTCCATCAATATACGCTCCAAAGTAAATGTTCACAATTCACAAACTCCCAACATCAATTGCCTACACACGATCCGCAAAGCACCACGGCATAAGTCGAAATGCATCCATATTCCCCTCTTTCAGCCCTTCAAAACTCGGTCCGTCATTCTACTGTTTCTTGTTAGAAAAAATTCCATGCGTAGCCAATCCCTCAATTACTTACAAATTCAACTAGCCGCGCCCCAGACTGTCATTGCTTTCTCGGTTAATCTCCAAACAGTTTATTTTAACAACTAGCCGCGCCCCGTGGTTGAAAGCAAAGAAGTTTGTTGACCTTGACGACAACTCGTCTACCATTGCTATGCCGCTATATTTACAAATGTCTATCCTTACAATTCACCCTGTTTACAATAAATGTGACGCAATACAAGGTCCCACATATTGGTATGTCACAACATATTGAAACAAATTGCATTAGCTAGTAAATTTTACTCTAGGTTAGATTACCAATAAAACTGTCAATGCTTTTGAAATTCAACATGATTAAAGTTGTATCTGTAGGAGATTCATAGAATTAACTTTTAAATAAATGACGTATTTATAATTCTCTTAATTTGAATTTATATGTTTGATGAAACATAAGAAAGGTGTAAGAATATTTATTGGAAGAATATAGAAGTGAATAAGGCTACTACCAACTTTCTCAGTTCGATATGTCGTTGTCCTTTTAATGCTAGAATTCAAACAATTTACATAAAAAATCAAGTGTGAGCCACAGTATGGCTTACAAAATAGTTATCCATCTTTCAAAAATGCATCACTCACAGCGTATTCTAACCAGCGATGGAAGACATTGAAACCGCATGCATACCTCTGCTTAAAATATGCAACACGAGCCACTAAACATGACTATGAATGAAGGAGAGCAGTACAACACTGAGTAGATTTTGTACACATTCCAACAACACGACGCTAGTTTCGGTTTGTCACGACTAACACGAAATCAAGAGACGGTTTGTGCCGAAAAACAAAACCGAGCGACACAGCCAGCGGTAGGGGAAGAAG